>BSWB01000007.1:104709581-105277081 GCA_033239125.1 Fagopyrum homotropicum
GTGATGAGAGGAAGAGGATGGTGATGAAGATAATGAAAATGTTGTGATGCAATGCAGATTCTTCCGGTGAACATAAAGAGTCTGGGTGGAAGTGCAGCAGTGATGACAAATTTTCTGGTGTCGTGGGTGATTACGTTGAGTGCAAGCAACATGTTTGATTGGAGTGAAGGAGGTACTTTTAGCATTTACTCGGCGATTACTGCTCTCACTGCGCTGTTTGTCGCCATTTGTGTCCCTGAAACTCAAGGGAGAACTCTTGAGGAAATTCAGTCATCCTTCTGATGTTTCTCATATCATGTATATACTGCACTGCATACACAGTTGAATACAAGGAAAAATAAATGAGCTTATCTACTAAATTGATCAACATCAATCTTTCTTGTCATACAAAGCATCCTCTCGGTGTAGGTGGACGTGTATATCAACCTATATGGGCGTGTGATTGCTTCTAGATGGACTCGACTTCGGACTTCGTTTATCTGGTAGAAAATAGGAGTTGATCGGTGAAATTTGGGTCCGAGATTCTTAAACCTTATTGGATCAATTTTAATGATTAGATCACCATATTATAAATAAGTAATTAGAAGGGAATATTATTAATTTTGAATCCGGAAACTTCATTCAGTTGCTTCTTTTATAACAAATGAGCTCCTTAGTTTCATTTTCAATTGTACGAAATTCGGTGTCAAGCTTTTGTAATCATGATCATATCATCCTCCCATTTTTGCCTATTATTTGTCTTTGATTCAATGTCAAGCTTAGAGAGTACAGTCTTTTCTTTGGACATTAATTTTTCCAATCACCCTTCTTTTTACAATAATATATTTTAGACGTCATTAGGTTTACTACCTTTTAAAAAAGACAATTATTTGTCCTTCTTCTTTCGTGGTTTTCCCTTCTATTATCTCTGCTAGTAAATAGGCTAGATACATGACTATTCTTGCCTACACCACTTTGATTCATCTTATAGCGTATATAGTTCCCTTGTATGAAGAATATAATTAACGTCCTCTAGCTAGAGTAATATTATCATTTGCAAAAATAAATGACTATATGATGACAAGGATACCTGCAAAATTAGTTGTTGCAGATGATTGCTTATCAAGCATCATTTTAAGGACCTCCTGGTAAAAAGCATTAACCATGACAGGATCTATAGATGAAGATGATGATGGAGGATCAACAATATCTAAAGGATTATCCCTGGCAGAGGACTCCATGACATTGGCAGATCGAAAAGATGGATTAGCATCTGAAGATCTCTCATCCTTGGACTTAAATTCCTTATACCAATCTAGTATACCAGTAAGCTTGAAGCAGCTTTCCTTAAGATGACCTCGCTCTTTACAATATGAGCACAATCTATCAAGCTTTTCTTTCTTATAATCACGACGACTTTCACTAGCCTGTCTGTATGGAACATTCCTAGAGACAGCTAAAACATCATGTGTAGGTATATTATGACAAGTGATCTCTTTTTGTTTCTCAACTTGAATCACCATGTGGAATGCACGATTCATAGTAGGTAAAGTATCCAATGAAAATATATGACTACGAATTTGTTCAAATTGATCATTCAGGCCCATAAGAAACTGCATTACTCGCAGTTTAGCCTCCCTAGCAGAAAGTTTCTTAAGAATCTCACATTTGCAGTGTACAATTCCTTTGCAAATACAGGAGGGAATAACATCAACATTAGACAATTCATCTCATAATTTCTTCAACTTTCCATAATAAACAGCCACTGTATGATTATCTTGTTTCAATGAATTAAGATCCTTATGAATCTGATAGATCAAGGGAGCATTGGATACCTCAAATCGTTCAACAATGTCATCCCAAAGCTCTTTGGAAGATTCTGCATAAGTGAATAGCTCAGCAATTTCAGACTTCATTGAATGTAGAATCCAGCATCGTATCATGAAGTCTGCTCGAATCCAGCGTGCAAGCTTGTCTTCATCCTCCAGACTCGGTTTCAAGCAGGTGTCATCAACGAAACCGAGTTTTTGCTTTGCTCCAAGGGCCATGTGAATACTTCTCCTCCATGAGACAAAATTGGAGCCATTAAACAGAATAGACACTAATTGCATTCCAGGATTGTCCGAATTGGACAGATAAAGTGGATCATTTACATTGATAGATGTATGCCTAGCCATATCTGGATTGGTGAAAGTATTAAGAACTTCTCGATTCGCCATGTGTAAAAAACAAAAAACATACAGTCGACGATCGAATCAATGAATGAGGTATGTTTGCTTGAATATTCCAAGCAAAGATCGAACGAAAATGAAGGAAATCAGAAATTTATGTGTATATTCACCATAGCCTAAGCTCTGATACCATGTTAACAGGTGAAGATGAACTGAAAAGTATTTTCATATATCTCAGATAATACGTGTACATGGCTATATATATATATAACTTGTTAAAGTTTGTTACAACTATGAGTTTATTACATAAGCAGCCCTTTATTTGACATATATCACTGACACCTCGCCACATTGCAACTCGGGCGACAGAAAATAATCGTCGCCACAATACATCATCCGTCGCCTAATGCTTCTCGCGACGGAATTTCCGTCACCGGAATTCCGTCGCAAGACAACCGTCCCTCTAGTATTCAGGTGACGGAAGTACAAACTTCCGTCGCCTAATACATTCTGTGGCGACGAAAAAACTGAGCCGTCGCCTAAGAATGGGAGTGACGGAAGTCATTTAGGCGGCGGTTTTCTAGTTTTGTCGCCTAATTATTAGGCGACGCAATTTGTTTAGGCGGCGATTTTCTAGTTTTGTCGCCTAATAATTAGGCGACGGAATTTGTTTAGGCGACGGAAGCTTTCTTGTCCCTTTGACAGCTATTCTTTCGTCGCCCCAATAATTACACGACGGAAGCTTTTTAATTATTCCGTCGCCTTATTTTGATTGTGCATGAAAAAAAAAAATAATTCAAAAGTACACTAAACCTGTTAAAAAATATACAACCTGTCAAAATTACACAACCAACAAATCTGTCAAAACCCGCAAAACTACACATACTTGCTTGACATCCACAAAATTCCACACAACCAACAAAAAAATTCAACACAGCACCCAAAAAAATAATTCTGAAGTTTCCAATAAGGCAATCTCCAGAAGATGCACTTGTTACTCCAACATACTTTGTTCCTTGGATTATACGGGACCTTGAAGTTTTCAACACAGCACCCAAAACAGTTTTTGTGCTCCCAAGATATAACGGGGTTTGAGCCTTTAATAAAAGTATGTCATACTTCTGATAATCTTCATCAACAACATCATCAAAAGTAGGATCATCACTATCACTATTGTCTTGACCTAAACCATCATCATATCCATCATGATAATGGAAACGATTATGCACAATGTTCATAACAGGATCCATAGAAGAACCGAAACCACTGTTGGAAGATGCCATATTATCGAGAAGCTGATTTCTGAGTTCATCAATTTTCGATTCATGTGAAACTTCACCATGTTTGTCTCACACTGTATATAGAGATCAAATGCCTTTAGTAGACAAGTAAGAATACATGGTATGGATGTCAACCGGAAGTCCACTATTTCGACATTTCTTGCAAGGACACAAAAAATGTGTCTTCTCATGCGACATTTCTCTAGCCCAATTCACAAAGTCAAAAGTCCCTTTAAGGTATCTTCGATCAGTAAGACCACATTGCATCCAACTCTTATCCATTTTCATAAATAGTAAATGAGTCAAACCATTAAACATATTTTCTAACAAACAACACATTTTCTATTTCATTTTATATCCAAATAAACCAATCCAATTTTCTGCTAATTCCATGACACAAAAAACAACTCGATTTCTACTTTAGTTCATATTCTAACAAAAAAAATTCATTTTTTATTAAAGACCATTCCATATCCTAACAATACAAAAATTCCAACACTATTCAAACAAATAACAAATCACCAATTAACACACATAACACAAATCACCAACAAACATAGCTCAAAATTCAAACACTCATCAAACTAATAACAAATCACAAACAAAAAAATCCAACACGAAGAGAAAAAAAAATTAACATAAAATGGAAATTTAAATAATTACGTACCTAAAACAATGAAGTATAGGAGGTTTGACAACCAATTAACTTGTATTAGATTCTTTCAATTTGAAAAAAAAATTAAGGGTGGAAGAAAGGAAGAAAGTCAAGAAGAAATGAACGAATGAAGGTTGAAGAAGGGGGTATAAATCCGGCCAATTAAACACATCTGGTACGTGCTCAACTAACGAGTTAATGTGACAACTTTACATTTATGCGGCGGAATTCACATTTCCGTCGCCTTATTTCATTCAGGTGACGGAAATACTACCTCCCTCGCCTAAGATAACAACTCTTGCAACGTGTAGAATTTCTGGTAACGGCTTATTCAAATGTGACAGATTTACATTCAGGCGACGGAATGTTAATTCCGTCACCTTATTGCATTCAAGTGACGGAAATACTACCTTCGCCTAAGATAACAACTCTTGCACCCTCCAGAATTTGTGGTGACGGACCTTTGTGGCGACGAGATTATTTCCGTCACCTATATGTTTACGTGACGGAATGCAAAAGTTTCCGCCGCCTGAATATGTTTAGGTGACGGAACTAAATATCCGCCGCCCGAAATGCTTAAGGTGACGGAACTAAAAAGACTCGTCACCTGAGTTGCAATTTGGCGTAGTGTGTATAATGCCTATACATTGAAGATTACAGAATCACACACACACATATATATATATACAAAGAATTGAACACTTTGGTCATTGAAGAATATAGAATAACATAATTCTATACAAAGAATTGAAGTAAGCAATACATTTAAACATGATGATGTAGTTTCGGGGAAAAACATAGATAGCCTGTCCAATTATCAAATATTAGTGTGATAAATTTTGTAATTGCATATTTAGTTGAATACATGACTGGTTATGAAAGACAGAAGTATTGGTTAAAAAAAAACAGAGAAAGAGAAGTCACTCATACCGTCAATACATATAACCTGATCCATTCATCTACACACCTCAAACCACTCCAACATATCACATGAAGCACACTAGGAGTCACCCGATTCTAATGTACGACCCTTCACCTCACCTAACCTACAACCTTCTCTCTCGCCTCACATACGTACAACCACAACCACTAATACCCTAAAATATACATACCCTACTACACAGCTGAAGGAAAGAGACTCACCCGATCCAACAGCAGCCCACAGACACGCAACCCGGAAGACGATGAAGCGGCTTGGCTCGATGTAGGTACCACCTTTGCGAGGAGACGGATATCGAAGAACAACTCCGCTCATAAACGCAACGTAAAGAGTTATGGAGGAAGAGGGAAAGGGTATACGCTTACTTTTGGCGACAAGAATCGATGCCGGCAGGCAGCGGTAATACCCACTCCGATTGACGAGAGGAGAAGCAAGGTCGTTGGTGTACCGGCTTTGTGTACACTAGTCTCGCCGGTTCTGTGTATGATTCCTTTGCTGAGGTCCGTAGAAGAACACTAGGGAAGATCTCGCACTTCAGTTTGGTTACCGTTGTAACAGATGGGTCGTGACTCCCTGCTGAAGGAGATGGACTTGTTCAGCCGGTTTGGCAAAAGACACATATTGGGCCCGTCAGGTTGGGCTAGGAAGAAAAGAGAGAGGGGATGGGGTCCGGAATAGTTCGAGTAAGACCGGTAATTTCAATTCAATTTATTTCGGGTATTACATTCTTAATATATATGTAACCCTAGTTTTGCATTCTCTCGATAGTGAAGCGTATCCATGGCGGCGGCGGCGGCTGAAGTAATGCACTGCTTGACCGATGACTTCGAATACACGGTTCGTATAAGCATGTTGTTCGCCACTTAGCGTCCGTGCAAATAAGCTTTAATTATAAAACTAGAAATCAAGCAAGCGAACCCGCAGTGTACGGATCGATATAGTTAAGCAAGAATTCCAGAGTATCGAACACAGGGATTTGGGGGGTTAAATCCAGTTAAGAATTGTCAAGCGAGTAAATGTATGAGCTTTTGTAAATTATTGGGAAAACAACAATCCTAAAGATCCAGGAATCTAGCTGTGACAATCGATTCAAGATATACTAAAGATATAAGGACAGAGTTGAGGTATGCAAAGGTATACGAATGTAAGGCAATGTATGGTGAAGTTCCAAGACCTTATATGATTCACCCAAAGGCACTCTCTATAAAGGTTGTTGAGGCTTCAGTATAGAAAGGATCTAAAGACAAGAATTAATCTCAAATACCCAAACTTGTAACCCAAGGATCAAGACTAACTAAACCGATTAAGGTTGTGACACTCGAAATCGAAGTAGAGGTTGTTGAGGCTTCACTACTACCTAGAAAAGGCAAGCCAAGACTAAGTTAAAGCAAATCTTTAACTTTGGATTAAAGTAAAAGCAAGGTTCGTAAACTGAAGTAAATCACGGGTAGTTCTTGAGAATCACGGCCGTGGAAACCTAAGAACAGGCCGTGATTTAGGGTGTCGACGATATTTCTCTAACTCTCAGGGTCCAATCTGTTTACGATCGATCTATCATCATCTAAGCCACAACTATCAACCCTTCACCTTAGAATTGCTAAAGGGTTTTAGCCAACAACAGTCATTATGATATCAAATTCAAGATATAAAAGAATGAAAGATGAAAACCTTCGAAAACCTTGAATAAATCTCAAATCAATCTCAAATCCACAAACAAAGAACGATGATGTAAGTAGATTCAGTATAACGCAAACAATCACGATCCTTGATAAGAACGAAGATGGGATGTCAATCCGTGTTCTAATCAAACCTAAGGAAAAAGATGCAATCTCCGTACGAACAATCTTCCGAATCTTTACTCCTTCCGTAACTTCCCGTTAATCCGGAAATCTCCTTAGGGCCAAACGCAATCTCTCAACGGCGGTCTAAGCGAAGGTGTAAACTAGGGTAAGCAGAGGTGACGGAATCTCCTTCCTTCCGTCCTTATATAGGCCCAAATAAAATGCGTCTTCGGCCCATATGCGTAGAAGATTGTGGCTTAAAATATTGCGTAAAAGATCGTCAAGATCACGGTCGTGAAAGGGTTCCACGCCCGTAATTTAGAGCGTGGAGTTGGATCACGGTTCCTCAAATCATCCACGGCCGTGTAAGTTGCTGGAATGCTCCACGCTTGTCTTGCCAAGATTCCACGGCCGTGGATTAGAGCGTGGACTCTAATACGGTCGTATTTTAGAGCGTGGAACGTACATAGCTCGTAATTTCCTTTGTTTTCGTGTCATTCTTCATCCTATCATCTTCCTTAGCTCCTAGTGATGTCCTCATTCCTTGGACATGCTCAATCTATCTCCATTCTCCCTTGATTCGTCCGGTTTTAGCTCTTAATTGCCTACAATCAACACAAAGCTTATGTAGACCTCTATATCGACAATATAGACAAACTAACTCGCAATTGCTTCAATGCTTTATCAATGAATACTAATATAGATGAAATACACTTAGAAAACGTGCCTAAAATATCACAATATTTCATGCTAACAAATAACCCCATACTTGCCACTTGCTTGTCCCTAAGCAAGGTCTTTCAAAAGCTTAAAAACTTCAAGTTAGGATGAAATATGGATATACTCTCAAAGCAAAGCTTCTTTTAGATGAATGTGCTTTCTAATCAATAGATCATTCTCAAATCTTGCTTCATTCGTTTATAAGACTTTCATACACATAATCAAAGCGTAAAGAGTAAAGAAAGCTCATGAATTAATCAAACTTCCATGTAAACATCATAACCTTCAAACATTATCAAAATCAATCATAAGAAACTTCAATTTAGATCACCAAGTCATATATCATTCTCTTGATCTTAAGGACTTTCAAACAAGGTCTAGAATGTGGAAAGGGAAGGAAAACTTTAAGGAATGTGGTGCATGAATCCGGGAAAATGGATAACTACTCTTTTCTTCTTCTCTTGCGGTTTCCGCAGCACTTTCAACTTAGAGCTTCGCTCTCTTCTTTTCAATTCATTTTTCGACTTTACTTTTGGAGTTATGGATAGAGGTGCACAAAAACTGAAGCCTAGGAGATTGGCGTTTCTCATTTTTACGAGATACCTCAAACCCTTGATGCACATACCATAATCCGCTAATAATATCGCTCAATCCGACTTTGGCAAGACACAAACACCCGGCTATGTGAATGGTGCCGAGTTACTCATCGTCATGATTGACTTCCCCAAACCTATAATTTCTTTCTATTCTTTTGAATGCAAAGTATTGCTTTCATGGCCCTCCCACATCAAACATGCCAATTATCAACTCCTCTAAATTCCCAGATAGGTAAAGGAGGTCATTATTTCAATGAGGGGCTAAATGATCAAAGGAAGAAGAAAGAAGATCGAATTGCCTTAATCATCTCAAAAAGAAGCATAAAAACTTATCATGTGATTTCAACCTTGATTTCTCAACATGATTTAAGTAACATTCATCACATTATGAAACTTGCAAAAGAGGGATAATCAACTCATTCAATTTCTTTTCAATTCGCTATTTGTTTAAGCATGCGATTGTCATCAAAACTCAATTCACAAGTAGTGATTATCATAGAAATCATCTCTATCCTTAGAAGCACAAATTTTCAAAAAAAATTTCAATTTTTATGGGTTTTTCAAAAGCTTTTTCATGCAATGCAATAAAGAAACGTGTAATAATAGAATGAACATGCAAGGTAGTCTCGATAAAAGCGTACAAAAGTGAGTAAGAGTTATTAGAAACTATTAGTCACACCCCACCCCATACTTGGAACAAACATTGTCCCTAATGTTCAAAAAGAAAAAGAAGAAAAGAAAGAAAGAAAAAGAACTCACAAAACGGTGGTGGAGCGGCTAAACGTCGATCATCAAAGGTCCTCACTGCGGTGGAGGCGGTGGTGGAAACGGGGAGAAGCTGGGATCATAGTACCGCCCGAACTGCTGGCGGTAGACATCTCTCATCATGTGGTCGAGATCGTCGGCTTGTGCATCCCTAGCATCAGCACGAATCTCCAAAGCTCCAACCCTATCTGAAAGGTCGGTAGCCCACTGTGACAGCTGCTCGTACCAACCAGGCGGCTGGCTGTACCACGCCGGTGCATCTGAAGGTGCTGGTGCAGGTGGCGGCTGTGCATGCCAAGGCGGTGAAGCTCCCATCCGATCCGGCTGCGTCCTATACCAAGCAGGAGGATCTGCCATCCATGTCAGCCTCTCGCTCACACTAGCACGGCGAGAGGAAGAGCCAGATGCTCTAGCAGGGCGGGGAGAATGTCTAGGCATGTTGGGAACTGCATCCGGCTGATCCGGGAATGTACCAAAGTCATGATTAGCTCCTCCTCCTCCCTCATAATCATCTCCTCCTCTCATCTCCTCCTCCTCCTCTACAACTGGTGGTGGTGGAACGTAAGGAGGGGCTACCAATATGTTCGCATGCATAGCAGCGAACGTCGCCTTCCAGTTATGGCGTCCAGCCATAATGGAATACTCGGGGAGCCACTCTATACCTCTCCCGGTCCTACTCTCCTATGGCATAGCAGCATATGGTGGACCTCTATGGGTGGGGAAGATGATGCCTCTAGTCATGAGGCTATGTAGTCCTAGGGGTGTAGCAGCAATACGCGTACAAGCTGAGAAATCTACCCCTAATTGTCGAGCAAGGTGGGTGACCATCCCACCATATCCAATGTTACCAGCCCTCTTATTCTTTAGCTTGCTCATAGTAGCAGCTAAGAGGGTGGCACAATCTGCAGGTCTACCGTATAGCATACAGTAGAGAAGGAAAAGCTCATCTGTCTTGATTTTCTGAGGTGTCTCCGTCCTAGGGAAGAGACACTCAGAAAGTACCCTGTGAGCAATCTTCAAGGCTAGGTGATACATCAACCTAGCCTTGGTATCAGCTGGCTGCCAACGGTCTTCGCTGGCGTAGATCATGGCGATCTCCTCCCAGAAATCCTTGGCGTACACGCCACTGGGGAAACGACCATTGAAGGTCTCGTGGAACCCAAAGAAGGCTCCAAACTCCCTGATGGAGAACTCATAATCTCTTTCCATCAGCCGGAAAGAGACAGTCCTATCGGCATGACTGTGCTGGAAGGAAACCACAAACTCCCTCGTGATCTCCTTATAAGCATCTTCCCGAATAGCGGAGAAGATGACTAGACCGGCTCTATCTAAAAGCCAAGTAAGGTCTCCTATCACATGTAGAGACTCTAACTCCTCCAGCAGTAGGTATCTAGGTCCTATGACCGCTCTCTTATGGATCCTCTCTAAAGCATCGAGATGATCCTCATGGATGGTAGGGATCCTAGGGAGAGGTGGTGATGGTGATGATGGAGGTGAAGGAGATGAAGGGGGTGGTGCTCTAGAAGAGGAAGAGGGTTGCCCTTCCTCTTTTTGTTCTTATCATTGTTTTTATCCTTATTCTTATCCTTGTTCCTACCGGACACTCTCCTCACAAAATCCATGTTTTGCTTAAAACCACGGTTTGTTCTTCAAATTCCACGGCCGTGGAACGTCCAGGAACCGTGGTTTGTCTCGAAAATTCTCAAAATCCAACAGAAATTCACCAAATTCAGCAACAAGCAGCCCTAGACTAATTTCCTTCCAATTCCAATCAGTTCTCCTACAAATGCTATCAAAAACAAAGCCGAATCGACAAAGAGAGAGAAAGAACCAAAAACCTAGGTTTTCGGATTTTGGAATCCGAATTGTGGCTTCTCCGGTGATTTGCCGCTCGAATCGTTGCTTGGATCTTGTTGGTGATTGGATTTGATTCAGTTTAGGCCAAAGAATCGTCAAAAACGATTAACGAATGAGGATTTTAGAGAAGGGGCGTGGATTCGGCGAAATAGGGCGTGGTTTGGGTTTTTGGTTTGTCTTTTGTGAAGAAACGTGGTTTATATAGTGGCCGTAAAAATTTTTGAAAATCACGGTCTGTCGGGGGGTTCCACAGCCGTGGAAATGTACGGAACCGTGGTTTTGGTGATTTTTTTCAGGCTTTTGAAAATTACGGTCACTGTAGCTGTCACGGCCGTGGTTTAGGCCGTGGAACTCTCTGTAATGCTCCAAAGTCCAAGTTTCGTCACTTTTCTTCAAACTTTCTCTTCCCCTTTCCTTTTTCACTGTTCCTACATCCAAAAACATGAACATACTGGAAGGTATCGAAGGCAAAGCAAAGCAAAAACGTCTAAACTAAACTAATCTATGAATCAAAAAAAAAAATGACAATGCAATACCTTGGGTTGCCTCCCAAAAAGCACTTTGTTTAAGGTCCGTAGCTAGACCAAATTCGCAGTTTTTCGAGTGCGGTGGGCGCGAACTCTTCAGCTTGGAGTTCCGGTGTATACTTCTTGAGTCGTTGACCGTTCACCTTAAAGCTTCCGCCCGTTTCACCCCATACTTCAACTGCACCATGGGGAAAAATACGTTTGATTAGAAAAGGTCCGGTCCAACGAGATTTAAGCTTACCTGGAAAGAGACGAAGCCTTGAATTGAAGAGGAGAACTTGATCTCCTTCTTTGAAGTCCTTTGGGATGATATGCTTATCATGCCAATGCTTTGCTCTTTCTTTGTAGATCTTGGCGTTTTCGTAAGCGTTCAAGCGAAGTTCTTCAAGTCATTTAGGTCCAAGAGACACTTTTCTCCCGCTTCCTTCATGCTGAAGTTCAACCACTTGATTGCCCAAAACGCCTTGTGCTCCAACTCTACCGGTAAGTGACAAGACTTCCCATACACAAGGTTGTATGGTGTAGTTCCGATGAGAGTCTTATACGCAGTCCGGTACGCCCACAATGCGTCATCTAGCTTCAAGGACCAATCCTTCCTTGTCCTTGAAACCGTCTTCTCTAGGATTCCTTTGATCTCCCGGTTTGAGATCTCCACTTGTCCACTAGTTTGTGGATGATAAGGGGTGGCGATCTTGTGAGTCACCCCATACTTAGCTGGAAGAGCTTCAAAACGCCGGGCAATGAAATGAGAGCCTCCATCACTAATGATGGTCCGTGGTGTCCCAAATCGTGGGAAGATGGTCTTGTTAAAGAATTTAACCACTACCATGGCATCATTGGTGGGAGAGGCAATCGCTTCAACCCATCTCGAAACATAATCAACCGCTAAAAGTATGTATTGGTTACCACAAGATGATGGGAAAGGTCCCATGAAGTCTACTCCCCAAACGTCAAAGATCTCCACCTCTTGGATGTTGTTGAGAGGCATCTCATTCCTCCTAGATATATTTACTGTTCTTTGACAAGCATCGCAGCAGGAAACAAAGGTTTGCACATCTTTAAATAGTGTAGGCCAAAAGAATCCAGATTGCAATACCTTAGCGCTAGTCTTGTTCGAACTAGCGTGTCCTCCACATGGTAGTGAATGACAATGGCGGATGACACTTTGCATCTCATCTTCTGGCACACATCGCTGAATGATGCCATCCGGACCTCTCTTAAAGAGGAGAGGTTCATTCCAAAAGTATTCCTGAACATCCTTAAAGAACTTCTTTCTTTGTGCGTAGGATAATCCGGGCGGTAATTCTTGACAAACCAAATAGTTAACAAAATCAGCAAACCATGGTTCGTTACCTTTGGCGATCACATCGATGCACTCCTCTATGATGTGTAAATGCTCATCCGGAAAGGAGTCATCTATAGGTAGATGGTCGTCCTCTAGATGTGTTAGACGACTCAAATGATCCGCAACAGAATTTTCCGAACCCTTCTTGTCGCGGATCTCTAGATCGAATTCTTGTAGGAGAAGAATCCATCTAATTAGCCTTGGCTTCGCATCCTTCTTTGCAAGGAGGTACCGGATCGCAGCATGATCCGTGTATACAATCACCTTTGCACCTACAAGATAAGAGCGAAATTTGTCAATTGCATAAACGATAGCTAAAAACTCTTTTTCGGTAGTGGCGTAGTTGAGCTGCGCCTCATCTAGCGTCTTGCTAGCGTAATAGATAGCGTGGGTTCGCCCTTCCTTTCTTTGTCCAAGGACAGCTCCTATAGCTACGTCACTTGCGTCACACATAACCTCAAAGGGAAGATTCCAATCCGGAGGTTGGATAATCGGGGCTGAAATTAGAGTTTCCCGAATCATATTAAACGCATCTAAACATTCCTTCGAAAACTCAAAAACTGCATCCTTCATCAATAGATTAGTTAGCGGTTTTGATATTTTAGAGAAGTCTTTTATGAAGCGCCTATAAAATCCAGCATGTCCTAGAAAACTTCTTATCCCTTTCACCGAAGTTGGGGGAGGAAGCTTTTCTATTATCTCTATTTTAGCTTTATCCACCTCAATCCCTTTACTAGAGATTAAGTGTCCTAGTACAATGCCTTTCTTTACCATAAATTGACACTTTTCCCAATTAAGAACTAGGTTAGTGTCTTCACACCTTTGTAACACAAGAGCAAGGTTAGAAAGACAATTGTCAAAAGAGGAACCATAAACAGAGAAGTCATCCATAAAAACCTCCATGATTTCCTCTATGTATTCCGAGAAGATGGCCATCATGCACCTTTGAAAGGTGGCTGGGGCGTTGCAAAGCCCAAACGGCATTCTCCTATAGGCGAACGTACCCCACGAGCACGTGAATGTGGTCTTCTCTTGATCATCCGGGTGTATCGGAATTTGAAAGAAACCACTATAACCGTCAAGATAGCAAAAGTGCGAATGTTGTGCTAACCTTTCAAGCATTTGATCGATGAAGGGTAGTGGGAAGTGGTCCTTCCTCGTCGCGTTGTTTAGCTTGCGGTAGTCTATGCACATCCGCCATCCTGTTACGGTTCGGGTAGGAATGAGTTCGTTATTCTTGTTGGTGATGACCGTCATTCCTCCCTTCTTTGGAACCACTTGTACCGGACTCACCCACTTGCTATCGGAGATAGGGTAGATGATACCTGCATCAAGAAGTTTAAGAATTTCTCTTGACAACCTCCTTCATGGTCGGATTTAACCGCCTTTGAGGTTGTCGCGAAGTCCTAAAGTCCTCTTCCATTAAGATCTTATGCATGCATAGGGAAGGTTTGATTCCAACTAAGTCCTCTATAGTATATCCTAAAGCTTTTCTATGTTTCTTAAGGACAACCATAAGCTTACTATGTTCATCTATGCTTAAATCGGAACTAACAATTACCGGAAAGGTAGAATTAGGTCCAAGAAATGCGTACCTTAAATGAGTAGGAAGTGGTTTCAATTCCATGACTATCGGAATTTCTAATGGCTCTTGAGGAATATCCGATGGTTCCTTAGAAGTGTCTAAGGGTGTAGAAGGAGTTGGAGAAGAATCAAGAGAAGTTGAGGAAGAGACACAATTACCTTCGGAAGCACCCAAAATTACGGCCTCTCTGACTTCTCCACGGCCGTGATTTTGGGCGTGGAAAGTAAATACGGTTGCTCTGTTCTCTCCACAACCGTGTAACCCTCTGGAGTGCTCCATGCTTTTGTTGGTGAAATTCACGGCCGTGGAATAGAGTGTATGACCGTGGATCCGTACGTTTTCTGCCTCATCGTGGAGTTTCTCAAACTCTTCTTCACATACTTCTTCTTGTGCTTCTAAGGCTTCAATTGCCTCATTGCACTCCTCTTCTTCCCCTATATCCGTTAGACTCATAGTAATAACCTTTTGCAAAGGATCTTTGAAGAGAATAGCACTTACCTCTTCTCTAGACAACCCTTCTTCATCTTGGATATTGAATATATCCTCATCAAAGATTGGTTCCTTCACTAGAGTGGAAAGAACGAACTCTACCTTCTCTTTTCCTATGTCAAAGGCGAGTCTAGCATTCTTGCAATCGACTATGCAGCCGGATGTTGCAAGAAACGGTCTTCCGAGAATGATCGGGACCGGACTATCTGCAGGAATGTCAAGCACAACAAAATCTATAGGAACATAGAATTTACCTAGCTTGACGGGGACGTCTTCAACAATACCGACGGGACGAGTTATGGATCGATCCGCCATGTACAACGTCATCTTCACCGGTTTAGGATCACCTAAACCAATCTTCCTACATAATGCAAGTGGGATGATGCTCACACTTGCTCCTAAGTCACATAATGCATCATATGTGACATCTCCCACTCCTATAGGAATACAAAATGACCCCGGATCCTTTAGCTTTGGGGGCATCTTCTCTTTCATGGTTTTGATGAGATCCGAAGAATCCGAACTCATCTTAATCTCTCCAAAATCCTCTAGCTTTCTCTTGTTAGAGAGGATTTCCTTTAAGAACTTACCATAAACTGGCATACCTACAATAGCATCAATGAAAGGTATATTAATATGCAATTTGCTCATGAGTTCTATAAACTTACCGAATTGCTTGTCTAGACGCGCTCTTGCTCTAGATTGCGAGAACAGTAGGGGAGGTTTGTAAGTTGGAGGAGGAACGTAGACATCTTCTTTCTCCTTCTCCTTTTCTTTCTCTTTCTCAACGGGGACTTCTACAAACTTAGGCTGCGGGTCGGTAGTTGTGACTCCGCTCCTAGTTGTGATTGTCATCACCCTTCCTTTTGGGTTGTCCTCCGTCTTTCCTGGAAGTTTCCCTTGATTCCTAGGAACTTCCTCCGCATGGCTGAACATTTGGTTTTCTAAAACCTTTTGGGCTTTATCAACCTTAGTAATGTGATCATCAACCTTGATGATGCGAGTCTCCAAACCTTGAAGCTTGCCCAAAATTGTTTCCAACATGGGATCGGGCTTCTCTTTCCCCGAAGTACTTCCACCATTAGACGTTTGCCCCTGGCTTTTCAAAGGAGTGGAAGAAGAGGAAGGTGGAGTTAGTTGTTCGCCCCTAAACGTGCGTGCAATCAAGCTTTAAATTTATAAAACTAGAATAAAAGCAAGCGAACCCGCAGTGTACGGATCGACGTAGATTAGCAAGTATTCCAAAGTATCGAACACAGGGATTTGGGGAGAATAAATTCGATCGTAGGTTATCAAGCAAGTGAATATAAGAACTTTGCAAATTATTGGGAAAACAACAATCCTAAAGATCCAAGTATCCAGCTGTGGCAATCGATTCAAGATATACTTAATGATATAAAGACAGAGTTGAGATATGCAAAGGTATACTAATGTAAGATAATCGTACGGTGAAGTTCCAAAAACCTTATATGACTCACCTGCAAGACACTCTCTATACAAGTTGTTGAGGCTTCAATATAGAAAGGTTCTAAAGGCAAGAATTAATTTCAAATACCCAAACTTGTAATCCAAGGATCAAGACTAACTAAATCGATTAAGGTTGTGACACTCACAATCGAGGTAGAGGTTGTTGAGGCTTCACTACCACCTAGAAAAGGCAAGCCTAAACTAAGTTAAAGCAAATCTTTAACTTTGGATTAAAGTAAAAGCAAGTTCGTAGACTTAAAGGAAATCACGGTTTGTTCTTGAGGTTCCACGGCCGTGGACTCAAGAACAGACCGTAATTTAAGGTTGTCGGCGATTCTCTCTAACTCTCAGGGTCTAATTTGTTTACGATCGATCTATCATCATCTAAGCCACAACTATCAACCCTTCACCTTAGAATTGTTAAGGGTTTTTAGCCAACAATCATCATTATGATGTCAAATTCAAAGATTAAAAGATTGAAAGATGAAAACTTCCGAAAACTTCCAATAAACTTCAAACCAATCTCAAAGTCACAATCAAGAACGAATATCGTTAATAGATTCAGAATAAAACAAACAAACACAAACTTAGGAAAGAAGGAAGAACGGGATGTCAATCCGTCTTCTAAATCAAACCTAAACAAGAAGAGAAATCTTCTTGCAAACAATCTTCCGAATCTTCGATCTTCCGTCAATCCGGAAATCTCAATCACAATCTCCACCAAAGTGCGAGATTAGGGCAAATCCAAGGATGAACGCTAAATCCGTCTTTTGCAAAAGTCGCAAAAATCTCTAAGCGGAGGTCGGAAATACGTCTAAGCCAAGGTGTAAAAACACGTGTAAAGCGAGGTGACGGAATCTCTCTTCATCCGTCCTTTTATAGTGTATGATGAAGTAGCGGCCCGGCCCAATCTTTTAAAAGATCGTGGCTTAAAATGTGGCGAAAAAGATCGCCAAGATCACGGTCGTGGAAGGTTCCACGACCGTAATTTAGAGCGTGGAATTCAACACGGTTTGAACCATGGATTCCACGACCGTAAAAGCTTCTGGAATGAACCACGCTTCTCCTGCAGGGTTCCACGGCCGTGGAACTGAACGTGGAATGTAGTACGGCCGTATTTTAGAGCGTGGTTTAGGGCAAGAACGTGATTCTTCCCTAGCCTCGTGCATTCCTCAAGTTAGTTCTCTTTTGGCTCCTAAGAATGCCCTCAATCCATGAACATACTCAATCAACTCAACCTTCCTAAATTCCGTTCGGAAATGGCTCTTAATCACCTACAATCAACATAGAACTTGTGTAGACATCCATATCGACAATATAGGCAAACTAGCTCACAAATGCAACAATGCTCAATCAAAGACTATCAATATGAATCAAATACACTTAGAAAACGTGCCTAAAATATCACAATATTTCATGCTAACAAATAACCCCATACTTAACACTTGCTTGTCCCTAAGCAAGGTCTTTCAAAAGCTTTAAAACAAGAGTTAGGATGAAATATGTATACCTTCTCAAAGCAATACTTCTTTTTGATGAATGTGCCTTCTAAAGAGTAGATCATTCTCAAATCTTGCTTCAATCGTTTATAAGACTTTCATACACTTAATCAAAGAGTAAAAAGTAAAGAAAACTCTTGAATCAATCAAACTTCCATACAAACATCATAACCCTTAAACATTATCAAAATCAATCATAAGAAACTTCAATTTAGATCACCAAGCCATATAACATTCTCTTGATCTTAAGGACTTTCAAAGAAAAAGGTCTAGAATGTGGAAAGGGAAGGAAACTTTAAGGAATGTGGTGCATGAATCCGGGAAAGTGGACAACTACTCCTTCTTCTTCTTTTGCGGTTTCCGCAACACCTTCAACTTAGAGCTTCGCTCTCTTCTTTTCATTTTTCGACTTTACTTTTGGAGTTATGGACAGAGGTGCACAAAAACCAAAGCCTAGGAGATTGGCGTTTCTCAATTTTTATGAGATGCCTCAAACCCTTAGCGCACATACCATAATCCGCTAGGAATATCGCTCAATCCGACTTTGGCAAGACAAAAACACCCGGCTATGTGAATGGTGCCGAGTTACTCATCATCATGATTGACTTCCCCAAACCTACAATTTCTTTCTATTCTTTTGATTGCAAATAATTGCTCTCATGGCCCTCCCACATCAAACATGCCTTTTTCATTCACTTTTCCAAATCCCCGGATAGGTAAAGGAGGTCACTATTTCAATGAGGAGCTAAATGATCAAAGAAAGAAGAAAGAAAATATCGAATTGCCTTAATCATCTCAACAAGAAGTATAAGAACTTATAGTGTGATTTCAACTTCAATTTCTCAACATGATTTAAGTAACATTCATCACATTATGAAACTTGCAAAAGAGGTATAATCAACTCATTTATTTCCTTTTCAATTCACTATTCTTTTAAGCATGCAATTGTCATCAAACTCAATTCACAAGTATTGATTATCATAGAAATCATCTCAATTCCTTAGAAGCACAAAATTTTCAAAATTTTTCAATTTTTATGGGTTTTTCAAGTTCTTTTTCATGCAATGCAATAACGAAACATGCAACAATATAATGAACATGCAAGATAGTCTCGAATAGAAGCAAACATAGTGAGTAAGAGTTATTACAACTTTTAGTCACACCCCACCCCATACTTGGGACGAACATTGTCCCTAATGTTTAAAAGAAAGAAAGAAAAGAAGAAAAGAAAAAGAAACTCACAAAATGGCGGTGGAGCGGCTAAAGCTAAACGGTCATGCAATCAATCACTGCGGTGCTGGTGGAGGCGGGAATGGAGAGAAGCTAGGATCATAAAACCGCCCAAACTGCTGGCGGTAGACATCCCTCATCATGTGATCGAGGTCGTCCAAGCATCCATCTCTAGCATCGGCTCGGATCTCCAATGCTCCTACTCTCTCCGAAAGACCAGTAGCCCAATCCGGCATCTGCTCATACCATCCCGGAGCCTGACTGTACCATGCTGGAGCGTCGGATGGTGCTGGTGCTGGTGCTGATGGCTTCTCTGTGGACCATGGAGGTGGAACTCCATACCATGCAGGAGGCGTAGTCATCCACGTAGGTCTCTCACTCACGCTAGCGCGGCGAGAAGACGAGCCTGAAGCTCTAGCTGGACGTGGAGAACGTCTAGGCACATCGGGGGCCGCATCCGGCTGATCCGGAAACGTGCCATACTCCTGCTCTGCTCCTCCTCCACCCTCAAACTGATCTCTCATCTCCTCCTCCTCAACAACTGGTGGTGGGACATATGGGGGAGCTGCAATCCTGTTCGCATGCATAGCAGCGAACGTCTCCTTCCAATTATGGCGTCCTGCCATAATGGAATACTCCTGCAGCCACTCAATACCTCTACCCGTCCTGCTCTCCCAAGGCATGGCCGCATAAGGCGGACCTCTATGTGTGGGGAAGATGAGACCTCTAGTCATGAAGGCATGAAGTCCTAAGGGAACGGCCGGTATACGGGTACACGCAGAAAAGTCAACTCCCAAACTCCTAGCAAGGTGGGTAACTATCCCACCATATCCAATGTTGCCCTTCCTCTTGTTCTTGAGCTTGCTCATAGTAGCAGCCAAGAGAGTGGCACAGTCAGCTCGGCGCCCATACAGCATAGAATACAGCAAAAAGAGCTCATCCGTCTTGATCTTTTGGGGCGTCTCCGTCCGAGGAAAGAGACACTCCGAAAGAACACGGTGAGCAATCTTCAAGGCGAAGTGGTACATCAACTTAGCCTTGGTGTCAACAGGTTGCCAGCGGTCCTCGCTGGCGTAGATCATCGCTACCTCCTCCCAAAAGTCCTTGGCGTAAACGCCACTAGGAAAGCGACCGTTAAAGGTCTCATGAAACCCGAAGAAAGTCCCGAACTCGCGGATGGAAAAGTCATAGTTTCTTTCCATAAGACGGAAAGAAACGGTCCTATCTACATGGCTATGTTGAAAGGACGTCACTACCTCCCTCGTAATCTCCTTATAGGCGTCTTCTCGGATAGCCGAGAAGATCACTAGTCCGGCTCTATCCAAGAGCCAAGTAAGATCCTCTATGATGTTAAGAGGAGCTAGATCCTCCAATAACAAGTACCTAGGTCCAATCACAGCTCTCTCGTGGATCCTCTCGAATGCATCGAGGTGATCCTCATGAATGGTCGGGACTCTAGGGCTAGGAGGTGAGGGTGATGAAGGTGATGATGGAGGTGAAGGGGAAGAGGGTGGTGGTGCTCTAGAGGATGAGGAAGAAGAGGGATTACCCTTCCTCTTCTTGTTCTGATCATTCTTTTTCTCTTTAATCCTCCCTGAAACTCTCCTTACGAAATCCATTACTGTCAAGAATCACGGTCTATTCTAGCCTTTCCACGGCCGTGGTTCTTCCAGGAACCGTGGTTTGTCTGTTTCTTTCGCAAATCTCAGCAAACAACTCTCAAATTCAACAAACAGGCAGCCCTAATCTAGTTCCTTCCAATTTCAATCAGTTCTTCCTAAAATCTCTAACAAAAACGAACCGAATCGAAAAAGATCAAGAAGAGTGGAAAAACCTATTTTTCGGATTTAAAAATCCGAATTGTGCGTTCCTTGGTGAATTTCTGCTCGATTCGTCGCTTGGATCTTGTTGGTGGTCGAATTTGCTTCAATTTGGGAAGAAGAATCGTTAAAAACGATTAACGAACGAAGAATTGGAGGAGGGGGCGTGGATTCGGCGTTTAAGTCGTGGAAGAGGGTTTTGTGGAGTGATTTTTGTGAAGAACGTGGTTTATATAGTCACAGGCAAAATTTTGAAAATCACGGTCTGTCGGGGTGTTCCACGGCCGTGGAATTGTACGGAACCGTGGTTTTGGTGATTTTTCAAAGGCTTTTGGAAATTACGGTCACTGTAGCTGTCACGACCGTGGTTTAGGCCGTGGAACTCTCTGTAAAGCTCCAAAGTCCAAATTTCGTCACTTTTCTTCAACATTATCCTTCCCTTTTCCTTTTCCATCGTTCCTACATCCAAAAACACGAACATACCGGAAGGAATCGAAGGCAAAAATAAAGCGAAAACGTCTATACTAAGCTAATCTATGAATCGAAAACAAAAACAAAAATGCAATACCTTGGGTTGCCTCCCAAGAAGCGCTTTGTTTAAGGTCCGTAGCTAGACCAATCTCGCACTTATTCGAGTGCGGTAGGCGCGAACTCTTCGACTTGGAGTTCCGGCGTATACTTCTTGAGTCGTTGGCCGTTCACCTTAAAGCTTCCGCCCGTTTCACCCCATACTTCAACTGCACCATGGGGGAAAATACGCTTAATTAGAAAAGGTCCGGTCCAACGAGATTTAAGCTTACCTGGAAAGAGACGAAGCCTTGAATTGAAGAGGAGAACTTGATCTCCTTCTTTGAAGTCC
Source organism: Fagopyrum homotropicum (assembly GCA_033239125.1). Taxonomy (NCBI): domain Eukaryota; kingdom Viridiplantae; phylum Streptophyta; class Magnoliopsida; order Caryophyllales; family Polygonaceae; genus Fagopyrum; species Fagopyrum homotropicum. The sequence goes on from BSWB01000007.1 coordinate 104,731,147, forward strand.
TTTGGAATGATATGCTTATCATGCCAACGATTTGCTCTCTCCTTATAGATCTTAGAGTTTTCATAAGCATTCAAGCGGAGTTCGTCCAGCTCATTAAGGTCTAGGAGACACTTCTCTCCCGCTTCCTTCATGCTGAAATTCAACCACTTGATAGCCCAAAACGCTTTGTGCTCCAACTCTACCAGCAAGTGACAAGACTTCCCATACACAAGGTTGTATGGTGTGGTTCCTATGGGAGTCTTGTATGCAGTCCGGTACGCCCACAATGCATCGTCAAGCTTCAAAGACCAATCCTTCCTAGTCCTTGAAACCGTCTTCTCTAAGATTCCTTTGATCTCCCTATTTGAGATCTCAACTTGTCCACTTGTTTGTGGATGGTAGGGGGTAGCGACCTTGTGAGTAACCCCATACTTAGCTAGAAGAGCTTCAAAGCGCCGGGCAATGAAGTGAGAACCTCCATCACTAATGATAGTCCTTGGCGTCCCAAATCGCGGGAAGATGGTCTTGTTAAAGAACTTAACCACCACCATGGCATCATTGGTAGGAGAGGCAATTGCTTCCACCCATCTAGAAACGTAATCTACCGCTAATAGTATGTATTGGTTTCCACAAGAGGATGGGAACGGTCCCATGAAGTCAACTCCCCAAACATCGAAAATCTCCACCTCTTGGATGTTGTTGAGGGGCATCTCATTCCTCCTAGAGATATTACCTGTTCTTTGACAAGCATCGCAGCAAGAAACAAAGGATTGTACATCTCTAAATAAAGTAGGCCAAAAGAATCCGGATTGCAATACCTTTGCGCTAGTCTTGTTCGAACTAGCGTGTCCTCCACAAGGTAGTGAATGACAATGGCGGATGACACTTTGCATCTCATCTTCCGGCACACATCGCCGAATGATGCCATCCGGACCTCTCTTAAAGAGGAGAGGCTCGTTCCAAAAGTATTCCCGGACATCCTTAAAGAACTTCTTTCTTTGTGCGTAGGATAGTCCGGGCGGTATCTCCTGACAAACCAAATAGTTAACAAAATCAGCAAACCATGGTTCATTACCTTTGGAGATCACATCGATGCACTCCTCAATAAGGTGTAGGTGTTCGTCCGGGAAGGAGTCGTCGATGGGTAAATGGTCGTCCTCTAGATGTGTTAGGCGACTCAAATGATCCGCAACAGAATTTTCTGAACCTTTCTTGTCGCGGATCTCTAGATCGAATTCTTGTAGGAGAAGAATCCATCTAATTAGCCTTGGCTTCGCGTCTTTCTTTGCAAGGAGGTACCGGATCGCAACATGATCCGTGTAGACAATCACCTTTGCACCTACAAGATAAGAGCGAAACTTGTCAATAGCATAGACAATGGCTAAAAACTCCTTTTCGGTATTGGCGTAGTTGAGTTGTGCTTCATCTAGCGTCTTGCTAGCATAGTATATGGCATGGGTTCATCCTTCCTTTCGTTGTCCAAGGACAGCTCCTATAGCTACGTCACTAGCATCGCACATAACCTCAAAGGGAAGAGTCCAATCCGGAGGTTGGATAATAGGTGCTGAAATTAGAGCTTGCCGAATTGTGTTAAACGCATCCAAACATTCCTGCGAAAACTCAAAAACCGCATCCTTCATCAATAGATTAGTGAGAGGTTTTGATATCTTAGAAAAGTCCTTAATGAAACGTCTATAAAATCCAGCATGGCCTAGGAAACTTCTTATCCCTTTCACCGAAGTTGGGGGAGGAAGTTTCTCTATGGTCTCTATCTTAGCTTTATCTACTTCTATCCCTCTACTAGAGACTAAGTGACCTAATACAATTCCTTCCTTAACCATAAATTGACACTTTTCCCAATTAAGAACTAGGTTAGTGTCTTCACACCTTTGTAAAACAAGAGAGAGGTTAGAAAGGCAATCATTAAAAGAGGAACCGTATACGGAGAAGTCGTCCATGAAGACTTCCATGATTTCCTCTATGTATTCCGAGAAGATGGCCATCATGCACCGTTGAAAGGTGGCTGGGGCGTTGCAAAGCCCGAACGGCATTCTCCTATAAGCAAACGTACCCCATGGGCACATGAATATGGTCTTTTCCTGATCGTCCGGGTGTATCGGAATCTGAAAGAAACCACTATAACCGTCAAGATAGCAAAAATGCGAATGTTGTGCTAACCTTTCAAGCATTTGATCGATGAATGGCAATGGGAAGTGATCCTTCCTCGTTGCATTGTTGAGCTTGCGGTAGTCTATGCACATCCGCCATCCTGTCACGGTTCGGGTAGGAATGAGTTCGTTATTTTTGTTGGTGATGACCGTCATTCCTCCCTTCTTCGGAACTACTTGAACCGGACTCACCCACTTACTATCGGAGATAGGATAGATGATACCTGCATCAAGAAGCTTAAGAATTTCCTTCTTGACAACCTCCTTCATGGTCGGATTCAACCGCCTTTGAGGTTGTCTTGAAGTTCTAAAATCTTCCTCCATTAGTATCTTATGCATGCATAGGGAGGGTTTAATTCCTACTAAGTCCTCAATAGTATAGCCTAAAGCTTTCCTATGTTTCCTAAGGACAATCATGAGCTGATTATGTTCATCTATGCTTAGATCGGAACTAACAATTACCGGAAAGGTAGAATTAGGTCCTAGAAAAGCGTACCTTAGATGAGTAGGAAGTGGTTTGAGTTCCATTGCTTTCAGAGCTTCCAATAATCCTTGAGGAGCATCCGATGTCTTCTTAGAAGTTTCTAAGGGTGTTGAGTGTGTGGGAGAAGAATCGGAAGAAGTTGAAGAAGTGTCTCGATCACCCCTTTCCACGCCCAAAATTACGGGTTCCTCATGTCCTCCACGGCCGTGGTTTAGGGCGTGGAAAGGAAATACGGTTGTCATGCCTTCTCCACGACCGTATAACCCTCTGGAGTGGGACACGGTTTTGGTTGTGAAATCCACGGCCGTGGAATATAGTGTGTGGCCGTGGATTCTCACGTTTTCTGCCTCATCGTGGAGTTTTTCAAACTTCACTTCACCCATCTCTTCTTGTGCTTCTAAGGCTTCAATTGCCTCATTGCACTCTTCTTCTTCCCCTATATTTGTTAGACTCATAGTGATAACTTTTTGTAAAGGATCGTTAAAGAGAATCGCACTTACCTCCTCCCTAGACAACCCTTCTTCATCTTGGATATCGAATATATCCTCATCAAAGATTGGCTCCTTCACTAGAGTGGAAAGAACGAACTCTACTTTCTCTTCCCCTATATCAAAAGCGAGTCTACCATTCTTGCAATCGACTATGCAGCCGAAAGTTGCAAGAAACGGTCTTCCGAGTATGATCGGGACCGGACTATCTGCAGGAATATCAAGCACGACAAAATCAATGGGAACAAAGAATTTACCTAGCTTGACCGGGACGTCTTCTACAATACCGACGGGGCGAGTGATGGATCGATCCGCCATGTACAACGTCATCTTCACCGGTTTAGGGTCGCCTAAACCGATCTTCCTACATAATGCAAGTGGTATGATGCTCACACTTGCTCCTAAGTCACATAAAGCATCATATGTGACATCTCCCACTCCTATGGGAATGCAAAACGACCCCGGATCCTTTAGCTTTGGGGGCATTTTCTCCTTCATGGTCTTGATGAGATCCGAAGAATCCGAACTCATCTTGACCTCTCCGAAGTCTTCTAGCTTCCTCTTGTTAGAGAGGAGCTCCTTCAAGAACTTGCCATAAGCCGGCATACCTACAATAGCATCGATAAAGGGTATATTAATATACAGCTTGCTCATGAGCTCTATGAACTTACCAAACTGTTTATCTAGGCGCGCTCTCGCTCTAGATTGAGGGAATGGTAGGGGAGGTTTGTAAGCTGGAGGAGGAACGTAGACATCTTCCTTCTCCTTCCCCTTCTCTTTGTCTTTCTCTGAGGGGACTTCAATGAACTTAGGCTGCGGATCGGTGGTAGTCACTCCGCTCCTAGTTGTGATTGTCATTACCCTTCCCTTAGGGTTGTCCTCCGTCTTTCCTGGAAGTTTCCCTTGATTCCTAGGAACTTCCTCCGTATGGCTGAACATTTGGTTTTCTAAACCCTTTTGAGCTTTATCAACCTTAGAAATTTGATCATCAACCTTAATGATGCGGTTCTCCAACCCTTGTAGCTTTCCCAAAATCGTTTCCAACATGGGATCGGGTTTCTCCTTCCCTGAACTGTTTCCTCCATTAGATGATTGCCCTGGCTTTTCAAAGGAGTAGAGGAAGAGGAAGGTGGAGTTAGTGAATTAGAATTGGAAGGATAAGAGTTACCGGAATTTTGTTGATTGGAGCGCCAATTGTTGTTGTTTGAACCCCTATTGTTGTTCCAATTGTTGTTCCGGTTGTTGTTGTTTCCATTCCAATTGTTATTCCGGTTGTTGTTCCGGTTATTGTTGTTGTTTTTGCGGTTTGTGTTATCACCGCCATTGTTGTTGCCCAAATAGCCAACATCCTTCCCTTGTTGCTTTGGAAAGTTGGTCTTGATAGCCTCCTTCAACTCTTTGATCTCGTTGTTGAGGGAGAAAATCTGATTTTGAGCTTCATGTGTGAGCTTCGCTCCTTGATCCACACGATTTCCCTCCACTTTCCGGTGGGAATACTTCTCTATGACCCTTGCTTGCTTCTCAATGAAGTCCCAAGCGTCATCTTCTCTCATGTCCATGAATATTCCACATGAGAGGGATTGGAGGTTGAATTGCATCCCCGCATCCAACCCCTTGTAGTAAATTTCCAGCAATGCAAGCTTGGATATGCCATGATGAGGGCAATCCAATAACAAGTCCTGAAATCTTTCCCATGATTGAAACAAACTTTCGTTAGACCTCATGGAAAATGCATTGATCTTACCCCTAAGTTCCGCCGTTTTGGATGGCGGAAAGAATTTGGTGAGGAACCCCGCGGAAAGGTCTTCCCACGTGTCTAGTTTCCCCCTAGGAAGAGCTTGGTACCAAGACAACGCTTTCCCCTTCAAGAAGAAGAAGAAAGGCTTGAGCTTATAGTTGTTGGTAGTAGCACTCTTCGGTCTCATTGTCTCCATCATACACTCAAAGTTTTGCAAGTGTTGGTGTGGAGATTCAGCGCTTGTCCCGCCAAATTGGTTTTGGCGAACAAGAGTAATAACTTGAGGGTTGAAGCTAAACCCTTGTACATCCTCAGCATCAAAATTCACGCCCAAACGGCGCGGTTGTTGTGTTGGATCCATCCTTTGGCCAAGAGTTCTTGGCTCATCATCTACACGTTCGATCCTCGCATTCCTAGGCGGAATGCGGCGATTAGCAGCTCCCCGTGGATGGAAAGGATTCACATTGATCGTGGGATCAATTTCCTCTAGCGGTGGCATGGAAGAATCACTATCATCAGCGGATGAGTGACTTCTTCTTCTAGATCTTGATGCCCTTCTTGAGGATTTCTTGCTTCCCTTATTCTTAAGGTCGCTTAGTTCTATCCTCATTTGGAAAATCATATCCTGTAGATTGTTAACTTGAGATTGATGACGATCCATTTCATCCCGGCGGATGTTCTCATTCCATTGGAGTTGAGCTTCCTTCTCCGCCAACTCCGCTTGAAGATCACGTTCGTGTTCTTCAGCCATCTTCTTTTCCTTGCGCTTTTGCCTTAAAGTTCTCTCAAGCTCTTGATCAAGAGGTAAGAGATCTTCGGTGTTCCTAGACCTGCGCATGCACTCAAAGAAATATCAAATAACGAGAGCAAGCTCCCAAGCTTGACAACCGGCTACCGAATTCGGTGTAGACCAAATCCCCGGCAACGGCGCCAAAAACTTGTTCTCCCCTAAACGTGTGTGCAATCAAGCTTTAAATTTATAAAACTAGAATAAAAGCAAGCGAACCCGCAGTGTACGGATCGACGTAGATTAGCAAGTATTCCAGAGTATCGAACACAGGGATTTTGGGAGAATAAATTCGATCGTAGGTTATCAAGCAAGTGAATATAAGCACGTTGCAAATTATTGGGAAAACAACAATCCTAAAGATCCAAGTATCCAGCTGTGGCAATCGATTCAAGATATACTTAATGATATAAAGACAGAGTTGAGATATGCAAAGGTATGCTAATGTAAGATAATCGTACGGTGAAGTTCCAAAAACCTTATATGACTCACCTGCAAGACACTCTCTATACAGGTTGTTGAGGCTTCAATATAGAAAGGTTCTAAAGGTAAGAATTAATGTCAAATACCCAAACTTGTAATCCAAGGATCAAGACTAACTAAATCGATTAAGGTTGTGACACTCACAATCGAGGTAGAGGTTGTTGAGGCTTCACTACCACCTAGAAAAGGCAAGCCTAAACTAAGTTAAAGCAAATCTTTAACTTTGGATTAAAGTAAAAGCAAGTTCGTAGACTTAAAGGAAATCACGGTTAGTTCTTGAGGTTCCACGGCCGTGGACTCAAGAACAGACCGTAATTTAAGGTTGTCGGCGATTCTCTCTAACTCTCAGGGTCTAATTTGTTTACGATCGATCTATCATCATCTAAGCCACAACTATCAACCCTTCACCTTAGAATTGTTAAGGGTTTTTAGCCAACAATCATCATTATGATGTCAAATTCAAAGATTAAAAGATTGAAAGATGAAAACTTCCGAAAACTTCCAATAAACTTCAAACCAATCTCAAAGTCACAATCAAGAACGAATATCGTCAATAGATTCAGAATAAAACAAAAAAACACAATCTTAGGAAAGAAGGAAGAACGGGATGTCAATCCGTCTTCTAAATCAAACCTAAACAAGAAGAGAAATCTTCTTGCAAACAATCTTCCGAATCTTCGATCTTCCGTCAATCCGGAAATCTTAATCACAATCTCCACCAAAGTGCGAGATTAGGGCAAATCCAAGGATGAACGCTAAATCCGTCTTTTGCAAAAGTCGCAAAAATCTCTAAGTGGAGGTCGGAAATACGTCTAAGCCAAGGTGTAAAAACACGTGTAAAGCGAGGTGACGGAATCTCTCTTCGTCCGTCCTTTTATAGTGTATGATGAAGTAGCGGCCCGGCCCAATCTTTTAAAAGATCGTGGCTTAAAATATGGCGAAAAAGATCGCCAAGATCACGGTCGTGGAAGGTTCCACGACCGTAATTTAGAGCGTGGAATTCAACACGGTTTGAACCATGGATTCCACGACCGTAAAAGCTTCTGGAATGAACCACGCTTCTCCTGCAGGGTTCCACGGCCATGGAACTGAACGTGGAATGTAGTACGGCCGTATTTTAGAGCGTGGTTTAGGGCAAGAACGTGATTCTTCCCTAGCCTCGTGCATTCCTCAAGTTAGCTCTCTTTTGGCTCCTAAGAATGCCCTCAATCCATGGACATACTCAATCAACTCATCCTTGCTAAATTCCATTCGGAAATGGCTCTTAATCACCTACAATCAACATAGAACTTGTGTAGACATCCATATCGACAATATAGGCAAACTAGCTCACAAATGCAACAATGCTCAATCAAAGACTATCAATATGAATCAAATACACTTAGAAAACGTGCCTAAAATATCACAATATTTCATGCTAACATTAGTGAATTTCCTGAATTGGAAGGATAAGAATTACCGGAATTTTGTTGATTGGAACGTCAATTGTTGTTGTTTGAACCCCTATTGTTGTTCCAATTGTTGTTCCGGTTGTTGTTGTTCTTCCAATTATTCCGGTTGTTGCGATTGGTATTCTCATTACCGTTGTGGTTATTGTTGTTGCCTAAATAACCCACATCTTGCTCCTTGTGCTTCGGAAAGTTGGTTTTGATGGCTTCCTTCAACTCTTTAATCTCCGTATTGAGAGAAAAGATTTGAGTTTGAGCTGCTTGTGATAGCTTTGCTCCTTGATCCACATGATTCGCCTCCGCTTTCCGATGAGAATACTTCTCTATAACTCGCGCTTGCTTCTCAATGAAGTCCCAAGCGTCATCTTCCCTCATGTCCATGAATATACCACATGAGAGGGATTGGAGCTTGAATTGTGTTTCCACATCCAGCCCCTTATAGTATATCTCCAATAGTGCAAGCTTGGATATGCCATGATGAGGGCAATCCAATAGCAAATCCTGAAATCTTTCCCAAGATTGAAACAAATTTTCGTTAGATCTCATAGAAAATGCATTAATCTTACCTCTTAGCTCCGCCGTTTTTTATGGCGGAAAGAACTTAGTGAGGAATTCCGAAGAAAGATCCTCCCATGTTTCAAGCTTCCCACTTGGAAGAGCTTGATACCAAGACAATGCTTTCCCCTTCAAGGAGAAGAAGAAAGGCTTGAGTTTGTAGCTGTTGGTAGTTGCGTTCTTCGGCTTCATTATCTCCATCATAATCTCAAATTTTTATAGATGTTGGTGTGGAGATTCAGCACTTGTTCCACCAAATTGGTTTTGGCGGACAATGGTAATAACTTGAGGGTTGAAGTTAAACCCTTGTGCATCGTCAGCATCAAAGTTCACACCTAAACGGCGTGGTTGTTGCGTTGGATCCATTCTTTGGCCAAGAGTTCTTGGCTCCTCTTCTATACGTTCGACCCTCGCATTCCTAGGTGGAACACGGCGATTTGCAGCTGGCCGTGGAAAGAATGGATTCACATTGATCGTTGGATCAATTTCCTCTAGTGGTGGCATGGAGGAGTCGCTATCCTCATTGGATGAGTTGGCTCTAACCGATCTTCCCGGTCTCCTCCTTTTCTTTTTCTCTTTGAGGCTGTTTATCTCCAGCCTCATTTGGAACATCATGTCCGTTAGATCATCAACCTTCATTTGATGGCGATCCGTTTCTTCCCTACGAGTCTTCTTACTCCATTGGAGTTGAGCTTCCTTTTCTGCTAACTCCGATTGGAGATCACGTTCTCTTTCTTCAGCCATTTTTCTTTCCTTAAGCTTTCTCCTCAAAGTCCTCTCAAGCTCTTGATCAAGAGGTAGGAGATCTTCGTTGTTCCTAGACCTGCGCATACACTCGAAGAGATATCAAATAACAAGGGAAAAGCTCCCAAGCTTGGCAACCGGTAACCGAATTCGGCCTAGACCAAATCCCCGGCAACGGCGCCAAAAACTTGTTCGCCACTTAGCGTGCGTGCAAATAAGCTTCAATTATAAAATTAGAAATCAAGCAAGCGAACCCGCAGTGTATGGATCGATATAGTTAAGCAAGAATTCCAGAGTATCGAACACAGGGATTTGGGGGGTTAAATCCAGTTAAGAATTGTCAAGCGAGTAAATGTATGAGCTTTTGTAAATTATTGGGAAAACAACAATCCTAAAGATCCAGGAATCTAGCTGTGACAATCGATTCAAGATATACCAAAGATATAAGGACAGAGTTGAGGTATGCAAAGGTATACGAATGTAAGGCAATGTATGGTGAAGTTCCAAGACCTTATATGATTCACCCAAAGGCACTCTCTATAAAGATTGTTGAGGCTTCAGTATAGAAAGGATCTAAAGACAAGAATTAATCTCAAATACCCAAACTTGTAACCCAAGGATCAAGACTAACTAAACCGATTAAGGTTGTGACACTCGAAATCGAAGTAGAGGTTGTTGAGGCTTCACTACTACCTAGAAAAGGCAAGCCAAGACTAAGTTAAAGCAAATCTTTAACTTTGGATTAAAGTAAAAGCAAGGTTCGTAAACTGAAGTAAATCACGGGTAGTTCTTGAGAATCACGGCCGTGGAAACCTAAGAACAGGCCGTGATTTAGGGTGTCGACGATATTTCTCTAACTCTCAGGGTCCAATCTGTTTACGAACGATCTATCATCATCTAAGCCACAACTATCAACCCTTCACCTTAGAATTGCTAAAGGGTTTTAGCCAACAACAGTCATTATGATATCAAATTCAAGATTTAAAAGAATGAAAGATGAAAACCTTCGAAAACCATGAATAAATCTCAAATCAATCTCAAATCCACAAACAAAGAACGATGATGTAAGTAGATTCAGAATAACACAAACAATCACGATCCTTGATAAGAACAAAGACGGGATGTCAATCCGTCTTCTAATCAAACCTAAGGACAAAGATGCAATCTCCATACGAACAATCTTCCGAATCTTTACTCCTTCCGTAACTTCCCGTTAATCCGGAAATCTCCTTAGGGCCAAACGCAATCTCTCAACGGCGGTCTAAGCGAAGGTGTAAAGTAGGGTAAGCAGAGGTGACGGAATCTCCTTCCTTCCGTCCTTATATAGGTCCAAATAAAATGCGTCTTCAGCCCATATGCGTAGAAGATTGTGGCTTAAAATATTGCGTAAAAGATCGTCAAGATCACGGTCGTGGAAGGGTTCCACGCCCGTAATTTAGAGCGTGGAGTTGGATCACGGTTCCTCAAATCCTCCACGGCCGTGTAAGTTTCCGGAATGCTCCACGCTTGTCTTGCCAAGATTCCACGGCTGTGGATTAGAGCGTGGACTCTAATACGGTCGTATTTTAGAGTGTGGAACGTACATAGCTCGTAATTTCCTTTGTTTTCGTGTCATTCTTTATCCTATCATCTTCCTTAGCTCCTAGTGATGTCCTCATTCCTTGGACATGCTCAATCTATCTCCATTCTCCCTTGATTCGTCCGGTTTTAGCTCTTAATTGCCTACAATCAACACAAAGCTTATGTAGACCTCTATATCGACAATATAGACAAACTAACTCGTAATTGCTTCAATGTTTTATCAATGAATACTAATATAGATGAAATACACTTAGAAAACGTGCCTAAAATATCACAATATTTCATGCTAACACATGCACCAAGAACAACGACTCACCGTCTCGGATCCTAGCGTGCTCGTCGACGCCCTCTTTGCCCATGAGTCGTGTGTACGTATTACCTGCTACGGCTGCTCTGGCTTCTCCGACTACGGTGAGTTCATACTGTATTATAAACAACAAGTGTTCGAGATGTTGCATTCATGTTATCCTTCTATGAACGTGAGAAGCTTACACGAAGTCGATGAGTACTCCGTGGTGTTTCTTGCGGAGGTAGACGATGAGCACCCTTGTCTACGTTACAATATAAATATACTTGAAAGAATTATTGTTTTTGAAATCATTGATTTAATACCGGACGATGACGACGGCTACGTCGACGATCACGACGAGGAGAATCGAGTTCTTATGGAGTCGTTTGAGGAGGTTGAGCCCGTGATGAGACCCGCCACTCGTGAGGCCGTCAAGGCATTGATAGAGGATGGTAAAAGATGTGACCTTGATTCGATGAATGTTGATCGTGAGTGTGTGATTTGCATGGACAAGATTGAGAGGGGAGAATCTCTTAGTATGCGTTGTTTGCACGTGTTTCATGAAGCTTGTATTGTTAAGTGGCTGAGTAATAGTCACATGTGTCCACTTTGTCGATATGAGTTGCCCTACGAGCATCATCACGACTTTCATATATCTCAGATAATACGTGTAGATGGCTATATATAGATAGCCTGTTAAAGTTTGTTACAACTATGAGTTTATTACATAAGCAGCCCTTTATTTGCCATATATCACTGTCACTTCGCCACATTGCAACTCGGGCGACAGAAAATAATCGTCGCCACAATACATAATCCGTCGCCTAATGCTTCTCGCGACGGAATTTCCGTCACCAGAATTCCGTCGCAAGACAACCGTCCCTCTAGTATTCAGGTAACGGAAGTACAAACTTCCGTCGCCTAATACGATCTGTGGCGACGAAAAAACTGAGCCGTCGCCTAAGAATTGGAGTGACGGAAGTCATTTAGGCAGCGGTTTTCTAGTTTTGTCTCCTAATTATTAGGCGACGGAATTTGTTTAGGCGGCGATTTTCTAGTTTTGTCGCCTAATAATTAGGCGATGGAATTTGTTTAGGCGACGGAAGCTTTCTTGTCCCTTTGACAACTATTGTTTCGTCGCCCCAATAATTACGCGACGGAAGCTTTTTAATTATTCCGTCGCCTTATTTTGATTGTGCATGAAAAAAATAATAATTCAAAAGTACACTAAACCTGTTAAAAAATATACAACCTGTCAAAATTACACAACCAACAAATCTGTCAAAACCCGCAAAACTACACATACTTGCTTGACATCCACAAAATTCGACACAACCAACAAAAAAATTCAACACAGTACCCAAAAAAATAATTCTGAAGTTTCCAATAAGGCAATCTCCAGAAGATGCACTTGTTACTCCAACATACTCTGTTCCTTGGATTATACGGGACCTTGAAGTTTTCAACACAGCACCCAAAACAGTTTCTGTGCTCCCAAGATAAAACGGGGTTTGAGCCTTTAATAAAAGTATGTCATACTTCTGATAATCTTCATCAACAACATCACCAAAAGTAGGATCATCACTATCACTATTGTCTTGACCTAAACCATCATCATATCCATCATGATAATGGAAACGATTATGCACAATGTTCATAACAGGATCCATAGAAGAACCGAAACCACTGTTGGAAGATGCCATATTATCGAGACGCTGATTTTTGAGTTCATCAATTTTCGATTCATATGAAACTTCACCATGTTTGTCTCACACCGTATATAGAGATCAAATGCCTTTAGTAGACAAGTAAGAATACATGGTATGGATGTCAACCGGAAGTCCACTATTTTGACATTTCTTGCAAGGACACAAAAAATGTGTCTTCTCAGGCGACGTTTCTCTAACCCAATTCACAAAGTCAAAAGTCCCTTTAAGGTATCTTCGATCGGTAAGACCACATTGCATCCAACTCTTATCCATTTTCATAAATAGCAAATGAGTCAAACCATTAAACATATTTTCTAACAAACAACACATTTTCTATTTCATTTTATATCCAAATAAACCAATCCAATTTTCTGTTAATTCCATGACACAAAAAACAACTCGATTTCTACTTTAGTTCATATTCTAACAAAAAAATTCATTTTCTATTAAAGACCATTTCATATCCTAACAATACAAAAATTCCAACACTATTCAAACAAATAACAAATCACCAATTAACACACATAACACAAATCACCAACAAACATAGCTCAAAATTCAAACACTCATCAAACTAATTACAAATCACAAACAAAAAAATCCAACACGAAGAGAAAAAAAAATTAACATAAAACGGAAATTTAAATAATTACGTACCTAAAACAATGGAGTATAGGAGGTTTGACAACCAATTAACTTGTATTAGATTCTTTCAATTTGAAAAAAAAATTAAGGGTGGAAGAAAGGAAGAAAGTCAAGAAGAAATGAACGAATGAAGGTTGAAGAAGGGGGTATAAACCCGGCCAATTAAACACATCTAGTACGTGCTCAACTAACGAATTAAATGTGACAACTTTACATTTATGCGGCGGAATTCAGATTTCCGTCGCCTTATTTCATTCAGGTGACGGAAATACTACCTCTCTCGCCTAAGATAACAACTCTTGCAACGTGCAGAATTTCTGGTAACGGCTTATTCGAATGTGACAGATTTACATTCAGGCGACGGAATGTTAATTCCGTCACCTTATTGCATTCAAGTGACGGAAATACTACCTTCGCCTAAGATAACAACTCTTGCACCCTCCAGAATTTGTGGTGACGGACCTTTATGGTGACGAGATTATTTTCGTCACCTATATGTTTACGTGACGGAATGGAAAAGTTTCCACCGTCTGAATATGTTTAGGTGACGGAACTAAATATCCGCCGCCCGAAATGCTTAAGGTGACGGAACTAAAAAGACTAATCACCTGAGTTGCAATCTGGCGTAGTGTGTATAATGCCTATACATTGAAGATTACAGAATCACACACACACACACACATATATATATATATATACAAATATATATACAAAGAATTGAACACTTTGTTCATTGAAGAATATAGAATAACATAATTCTATACAAAGAATTGAAGTAAGCAATACATTTAAACATGATGATGTGGTTTGGGGGGAAAACATAGATAGCCTATCCAATTATCAAATATTAGTGTGATAAATTTTGTAATTGCATATTTAGTTGATACATGACTGGTTATGAAAGACAGAAGTATTGGTTAAAAAAACAGAGAAAGAGAAGTCACTCATACCGTCAATACGTACAACCTGATCCATTCATCTACACGCCTCAAACCACTCCAACATATCACATGAAGCACACTAGGAGTCACCCGATTCTAATGTACGACCCTTCACCTCACCTAACCTACAACCTTCTCTCTTGCCTCACATACGTACAACCACAACCACTAATACCCTAAAATATACATACCCTACGACACAGCTGAAGGAAAGAGACTCACCCGATCCAACAGCAGCCCACAGACACGCAACCCGGAAGACAATGAAGCGGCTTGGCTCGATGTAGGTACTACCTTTGCGAGGAGGGGATATCGAAGAACAACTCCGCTCATAAACGCAACGTAAAGAGTTATGGAGGAAGAGGGAAAGGGTATACGCTTACTTTCGGCGACAAGAATCGATGTCGGCAGGCAGCGGCGATACCCACTCCGATTGACGAGAGTAGAAGCAATGTAGTTGGTGCGCCGGCTTTGTGTACACTAGTCTCGCCGGTTCTGTGTATGATTCCTTTTCCGAGGTCCGTAGAAGAACACTAGGGAAGATCTCGCACTTCAGTTTGGTTACCGTTGTAACAGATGGGTCGTGACTCGCTATTGAAGGAGATGGACTTGTTCAGCCGGTTTGGCAAAAGACACATGTTGGGCCCGTCAGGTTGGGCCAGGAAGAAAAGAGAGAGAGGATGGGGTCCGGAATAGTTCGAGTAAGACCGGTAATTTCAATTCAATTTATTTCGGGTATTACATTCTTAATATATACGTAACCCTAGTTTTGCATTCTCTCGATAGTGAAGCGTATCCATGGCGGCGGCGGCGGCTGAAGTAATGCACTGCTCGACCGATGACTTCGAATACACGGTTCATATAAGCATGCACCAAGAACAACGACTCACCGTCTCGGAACCGTGCGTGCTCGTCGACGCCCTCTTCGCCCATGAGTCGTGTGTACGTATTACCTGCTACGGCTGCTCTGGCTTCTCCGACTACGGTGAGTTCATACTGTATTATAAACAACAAGTGTTCGAGATGTTGCATTCGTGTTATCCTTCTATGAACGTGAGAAGCTTACACGAAGTCGATGAGTACTTTGCGGTGTTTCTTGCGGAGGTAGACGATGAGCACCCTTGTCCACGTTACAATATGAATATACTTGAAAGACTTATTGTTTTTGAAATCATTGATTTAATACCGGACGATGACGACGGCTACGTCGACGATCACGACGAGGAGAATCGAGTTCTTATGGAGTCGTTTGAGGAGGTTGAGCCCGTGATGAGACCCGCCACTCGTGAGGCCGTCAAGGCATTGATGGAGGATGGTAAAAGATGTGACCTAGATTCGATGAATGTTGATCGTGAGTGTGTGATTTGCATGGACAAGATTGAGAGGGGAGAATCTCTTAGTATGCCTTGTTTGCACGTGTTTCATGAAGTTTGTATTGTTAAGTGGTTGAGTAATAGTCACGTGTGTCCACTTTGTCGATATGAGTTGCCCTAGGAGCATCATCACAACTTTCATATATCTCAGATAATACGTGTACATGGCTATATATACATAGCATGTTAAAGTTTGTTGCAACTATGAGTTTATTACATAAGCAGCCCTTTATTTGCCATATATCACTGTCACTTCGCCACATTGCAACTCGGGCGACAGAAAATAATCGTCGCCACAATACATCATCCGTCGCCTAATGCTTCTCGCGACGGAATTTTCGTCACTGGAATTCCGTCGCAAGACAACCGTCCCTCTAGTATTCAAAACCCGCAAAATCTGTCAAAACCCGCAAAACCTGTTAAAAAATATACAACCTGTCAAAATTACACAACCAACAAATCTGTCAAAACCCGCAAAACTACACATACTTGGTTGACATCCACAAAATTCCACACAACCAACAAAAAAATCAACACAGCACCCAAAAAAATAATTCTGAAGTTTTCAATAAGGCAATCTCCAGAAGATGCACTTGTTACTCCAACATACTTTATTCCTTGGATTATACGGGACCTTGAAGTTTTCAACACAGCACCCAAAACAGTTTTTGTGCTCCCAAGATATAACGGGGTTTGAGCCTTTAATAAAAGTATGTCATACTTCTAATAATCTTCATCAACAACATCATCAAAAGTAGGATCATCACTATCACTATTGTCTTGACCTAAACCATCATCATATCCATCATGATAATGGAAACGATTATGCACAATGTTCATAACAAGATCCATACAAGAACCGAAACCACTGTTGGAAGATGCCATATTATCGAGAAGCTGATTTTTGAGTTCATCAATTTTCGATTCATATGAAACTTCACCATGTTTGTCTCACACCGTATATAGAGATCAAATGTCTTTAGTAGACAAGTAAGAATACATGGTATGGATGTCAACCGGAAGTCCACTATTTTGACATTTCTTGCAAGGACACAAAAAATGTGTCTTCTCAGGCGACGTTTCTCTAACCCAATTCACAAAGTCAAAAGTCCCTTTAAGGTATCTTCGATCAGTAAGACCACATTGCATCCAACTCTTATCCATTTTCATAAATAGTAAATGAGTCAAACCATTAAACATATTTTCTAACAAACAACACATTTTCTATTTCATTTTATATCCAAATAAACCAATCCAATTTTCTGCTCATTCCATGACACAAAAAACAACTCGATTTCTACTTTAGTTCATATTCTAACAAAAAAAATTCATTTTCTATTAAAGACCATTCCATATCCTAACAATACAAAAATTCCAACACTATTCAAACAAATAACAAATTACCAATTAACACACATAACACAAATCACCAACAAACATAGCTCAAAATTCAAACACTCATCAAACTAATAACAAATCACAAACAAAAAAATCCAACACGAAGAGAAAAAAAAATTAACATAAAACGGAAATTTAAATAATTACGTACCTAAAACAATGGAGTATAGGAGGTTTGACAACCAATTAACTTGTATTAGATTCTTTCAATTTGAAAAAAAAAATTAAGGGTGGAAAAAAGGAAGAAAGTCAAGAAGAAATGAATGAATGAAGGTTGAAGAAGGGGGTATAAACCCGGCCAATTAAAAACATCTGGTACGTGCTCAACTAACGAATTAAATGTGACAACTTTACATTTATGCGGCGGATTTCACATTTCCGTCGCCTTATTTCATTCAGGTGACGGAATACTACCTCCCTCGCCTAAGATAACAACTCTTGCAACGTGCAGAATTTCTGGTAACGGCTTATTCAAATGTGACAGATTTACAATCAGGCGACGAAATGTTAATTCCGTCACCTTATTGCATTCAAGTGACGGAAATACTACATTCGCCTAAGATAACAACTCTTGCACCCTCCAGAATTTGTGGTGATGGACCTTTGTGGTGACGAGATTATTTCCGTCACCTATATGTTTACGTGACGGAATGCAAAAGTTTCCACCGCCTGAATATGTTTAGGTGACGGAACTAAATATCCGCCGCCCGAAATGCTTAAGGTGACGGAACTAAAAAGACTCGTCACCTGAGTTGCAATCTGGCGTAGTGTGTATAATGCCTATACATTGAAGATTACAGAATCACACACACACACACACATATATATATATATACAAAGAATTGAACACTTTGTTCATTGAAGAATATAGAATAACATAATTCTATACAAAGAATTGAAGTAAGCAATACATTTAAACATGATGATAAAGTTTGGGGGAAAAATATAGATAGCCTGTCCAATTATCAAATATTAGTGTGATAAATTTTGTAATTGCATATTTAGTTGAATACATGACTGGTTATGAAAGACAGAAGTATTGGTTAAAAAAAACAGAGAAAGAGAAGTCACTCATACCGTCAATACGTACAACCTGATCCATTCATCTACACACCTCAAATCACTCCAACATATCACATGAAGCACACTAGGAGTCACCCGATTCTAATGTACGACCCTTCACCTCACCTAACCTACAACCTTCTCTCTCGCCTCACATACTTACAACCACAACCACTAATACCCTAAAATATACATACTCTACTACACAGCTGAAGGAAAGAGACTCACCCGATCCAACAGCAGCCCACAGACACGCAACCCGGAAGACGATGAAGCGGCTTGGCTCGATGTAGGTACCACCTTTGCGAGGAGACGGATATCGAAGAACAACTCCGCTCATAAACGCAACGTAAAGAGTTATGGAGGAAGAGGGAAAGGGTATACGCTTACTTTCGGCGACAAGAATCGATGCCGGCAGGCAGCGGCGATACCCACTCCGATTGACGAGAGGAGAAGCAAGGTCGTTGGTGCGCCGGCTTTGTGTACACTAGTCTCGCCGGTTCTGTGTATGATTCCTTTGCTGAGGTCCGTAGAAGAACACTAGGGAAGATCTCGCACTTCAGTTTGGTTACCGTTGTAACAGATGGGTCGTGACTTGCTGCTGAAGGAGATGGACTTGTTCAGCCGGTTTGGCAAAAGACACATATTGGGCCCGTCAGGTTGGGCCAGGAAGAAAAGAGAGAGGGGATGGGGTCCGGAATAGTTCGAGTAAGACCGGTAATTTCAATTCAATTTATTTCGGGTATTACATTCTTAATATATACGTAACCCTAGTTTTGCATTCTATCGATAGTGAAGCGTATCCATGGCGGCGGCGGCGGCTGAAGTAATGCACTGCTCGACCGATGACTTCAAATACACGGTTCGTATAAGCATGCACCAAGAACAACGACTCACCGTCTCGGAACCGTGCGTGCTCGTCGACGCCCTCTTTGTCCATGAGTCGTGTGTACGTATTACCTGCTACGGCTGCTCTAGCTTCTCCGACTACGGTGAGTTCATACTGTATTATAAACAACAAGTGTTCGAGATGTTGCATTCGTGTTATCCTTCTATGAACGTGAGAAGCTTACACGAAGTCGATGAGTACTTTGCGGTGTTTCTTGCGGAGGTAGACGATGAGCACCCTTGTCCACGTTACAATATGAATATACTTGAAAGAATTATTGTTTTTGAAATCATTGATTTAATACCGGACGATGAAGACGGCTACGTCGAATATCACGACGAGGAGAATCGAGTTCTTATGGAGTCGTTTGAGGAGGTTGAGCCCGTGATGAGACCCGCCACTCGTGAGGCCGTCAAGGCATTGATGGAGGATGGTAAAAGATGTGACCTTGATTCGATGAATGTTGATCGCGAGTGTGTGATTTGCATGGACAAGATTGAGAGGGGAGAATCTCTTAGTATGCCTTGTTTGCACGTGTTTCATGAAGCTTGTATTGTTAAGTGGTTGAGTAATAGTCACGTGTGTCCACTTTGTCGATATGAGTTTCCCTACGAGCATCATCACGACTTTTTGTCGCCCGACTAAGAGTTTTATTCGGGTTTTTTGAATGACTATTGTGATTTTTTTTATTATTGAAAAATGACGGTACTTATTGGAACTAAATTTTATGAATTCAATAATTACCAGATTTTCATTGATCAAATTCTCTATGTGGGTCTGGTTAATAACCTAACTTCATATGTGAATTCAGTAATTACCAAATTTGGTTCTTGACTGAACCAGACCTGATTGATCAGGTTTGTCAAGACTCAGTACACAGATGTGGGAGGATAGTTCATCTTCTGAACAGGTTAAGCAAGCAAAGCTATTTTGTTCAATTTGAGCTATCCTTCATCATCTGTTTAACAAGTTTCAATAGATGATGGGTGCATTGGCTTTGTTCAATTTGAGCAAGCAAAGCTATTTTGGACTTATGCTGTAAGAAACAAGATTGAATCGGAGGATAGTTCATCTTCTAAGGTTCTTCAGCTTTTCAACAAAGCCAAGGACGGCATGGAAGCCGATGTGGGAGGAGATGGAGGAGCGGCGTCTTAATGGGATATCTAAAAAAGACAATTATAAGCCTCAACTGAAGAAGATTGGTTTGGATGGCTTGCTAAGAGACATGTCAGGAGACGAAACTTCAGAACAAGTTAAGATTATGAGAGCTCGGATACTCATCCTATGGTTGTTGTATGAACGTTCAATATGTCATAAATAGTTGTGTTTAAAAAAACAAAACAAGTACCGAAAAGAGTCGCGGTAAATTGTCGTAAATGTCTCAATACATGACAAGTATATATGTACCAAAATTATTAACTAATGTGACATTTTAATATGTTTCAATTTAATGTGACATGGTAAGGTGTTTTGATTGGCACCTCTGTCAATTGTGTCGGCGAAAATTGTGGCACCCTTTAAACGCGTCGCTGATCATATTTGGGAGGTGTTCTAAATGCTATTAAAGGTGTTGTTTTAGACCCGCTTTTCTACTAGTGGTTATATAATATATAATTCAATAATATAGTTTTCTATTCAAGCATAAGAATATTTGTTTTATAAAAACGTGTAGAAAAGTTCATACTTTTCATCTATGCCTTATATTTTCCTCAATTAAATTCAAACAATTATATCTTCTAAACTTTTTATATCTTTCTCTCTAATCAATCAGAAGTTCACAACTTATATATATAGTAGCGTAATACCATCACCTTGTACGGGTTTTAAAAATTAAGAGGAGCGTTCCACTTTCAATCTTATCGTAACAATCAAAATTGTGTTTTTTAATTACTTACCTATCTTAAAATAAAAATCTTCATTATTGATTTCAAATCTATCTATATTATCGTTCAAATTTCTATGATTTATTTTTTAAAAAAGTAATAGAAATTATTGAGAGATATTAATGGATTTACAAAAAATTGGGGTCAATTTAAATATTTTTATAAAAAAAAATTAGAATTTCTTTTTAAATTTATATTAACATTTAGAAATTAATTTTTTATAAAAAAATTTAAATTTTTTTTAGAAATCATTCAAAAGGATAGACTTAACGTCTTCTAGCTAGAGTAATATTATCATTTGCAAAAATAAATGGGATAATTTGACATACTAGGCCTTTTTAAGTTTTTATTTAAGAAAGTGTACCTCAAATTTTTTACCACTTTTATTTAACAGTAGGTAAAAATTATTAACTCTTCTATATAGAAAGAAAGGAATAAATGATGTTTGTTATTTGTTATATAAGTATAAGTTTTAATTTTTAATTACTGAATTTGTTTTTTTTATTATTATTTTTCTTGCCTTTTTTATTACTTTTTTTATTATTTTCTTTTTTATTTTCTGGACTAAATTTCTCATACCGGAATTGCTCATACCAGAATTTCTCATACCAGAATTTTTATACCAGAAATTTCATACCAGAAATTATCATACGAAAAGTTCATACCAGAAATTATCATACGAAAAGTTCATACCAGAATTTTGTCATACAAGAATTTTGTCATACCAGAATTTTTTACACCAGATTTTCATACCATAAAATTACATACCATAATGTTACATTTTGTCATACCAAAATTTTTTTACACTAGATTTTCATACCATAAAGTTACATACCATAAAATTACATTTTGTCATACCAGAATTTCTAATACCAGAAAATTATCATACGAGAAAATTATCATACTAGAAAATTACATACCAGACCAGAAATTATCATACCAGAAACTTACATACTAGAAACTTACATACCAGAAACTTACGTACCAAAAACTTACGTACCAGAAACTCATACTAAAATTTCAATACCAGAATTTTCATACAAAAAAATTCATACCAGAAAATTAATAGTATCAGGAAAAACTAAATTTACAAAAACAACCGAATTTACTTTCCAGAAAATATTTATTGGGTTCAATTATGCTTAATATGAAGCAGTGGAGGATAGCCCGAAACAAATGATTCACCAACTTCCCTCAATAAACTACATGACCATTAACTTTTCACTGCTCTTTACTTTCCAATGGCAATTATACTCACCTGTTTGTCCTTTTTCAGATACAAATTAAAATAAAACCCATAATAATAATCTACTCAAATTCTATCTTTACACAAAACCCATGATAATAATCTACTCAAATTCAATGAAAATTTGCAATTCATACTAATCATCTACAAATTAACCAAAATGGTACTACTACAGCCTCGTCAGGGGATGATGTTGCGATGATAAGGTAAGAGTGTGGTTATGCGGTGGAGGAAATGGACGACGAGGTCCTCGTCGGGGGTAGAATCGGGTTTGATTGCAGATCTAGATCAGGATCTGGATCTAGATCTGTAATCGCGAGCCCAAATGCTGTCAAAGGGTACGGAACCCATCTGCAACCTATAAAGAAAGTTCGACAAAATCACTACGCCGGCTGCCAATCACGAAAGTTCGAGTTCCCCATGCTTCAAAGAAGATTGTTTCCGTAATGCGCCCTGCCTTCGAAGAAGATTGTTTCTTTGGCGGGTTTGACGGCGGTACCGGTTATTGGAGTTGCCGAGGATTTTGGGGTTTTGTTTGTGGGTGATGAGACGTATAGCCTGGTGATTGATCTGGATGATTTGATGTTCAATTGAAGACGGTTGTGGGTTGATTGGGGCACTTGAGATAGCAATGAGATATTGAATCAGAGAAATTGAGAGAAGGGTGCATTGTTGACGGGAGAAGGGTGCAAGACTGGAAGATTGAGGTCTGAGAAGCTGAGTGATTGAGAGAAGGAGAGGAAAGGGTTTTCACGGTATCCATTTGCGGTTACCAGAGAGGGAAGAGAGGGAAGAGAGTGGAGGAGAGTTAGGGTTCACAGTTAAAATAAAAAAAGGACCTACTTATTTAACAAAAAATAAAAAAGCCTACTTAGTAGTTGCAAATTAAAAAAAAAGCATACTTCCCTAATTAGCCCAAAATAAATGAGCAAACAAAGTTTTCATATGATGACAAGGATACCACCAACATCCTTATATTCAATTTTAACATCAATATCACGCAAAGCTTCACGAAGTTGCGTACCAACTAGTTAGCATTCGTACACGTTGTTGTAGAAGGAACTTATTAGTGAGTGACTTTGTCATATATAGACTCTCAAAATCCAACCACAACTTGTATGTGGTATCCTAATCTGAAACCTTGCATATATGATAATATATACGAGACACTACATGATGGTCGAGTGTTTCTTATTTGAATGGTCATCTCATTGACATTACCCTTTTTTCCTTATTGGAATCCTTGTTTCATAAGGGGGGCCATGAACCCTATTGTTTCAATAACACTTACATCTTGATTTTCCATAGACTTAAAATGTTCCTACTTGTGAGTTTGTTGACAATCTTGATGTTGAAATCATGCATCTTTCTCCTAAATTACAACTCCGAAACCAGAACTGAGCTTTGATACTAGTTTGTAGTTTGAAATATGAGAAAGAACGAAATTAACCACACATAAAAAAGAAAAAACAACACATAAATTTATAGTGGTTCGATCATCTAATAATTACTATGTCTATGTAGTATCAGATTGAACCAAAAGCTCATTGACGGGACAACATGAACGACCCCGTTCTGGACCCGGGGACCCAAGACGTCTAGGCGAGGGGGACGTAGTCCCTCTTGATTGAATATCAAAGTTGGCATATCAACAATATATTTGTTAAAATGTTGATCGATGAGTCAATCTGTTGATCTTGATTTCACACATTGCATTAGTTTGACAGCACGATAGAAACATAATACATACACTTGACAACTTCGGTAACTTAGGTGGGAGATTTTTAGAACATATTTGACCTTTGCTATATAAAGAGTAAAAAAGAGAGATAAAAAACAAGAGATCGATCTCCTTTATTTAGCTGACCGGGATGAAAACATTTGAGTAGGTAGTAGAGCGTCAGTCAGCCTGTCACATAAGATAAGACAGATTATATGTTAAGTTGATGATGAATGGTTGTTGGAGTAGTGAAGCATGAAAGTACCTTTTAGGTTGAGGTGTATTTAGGGAAAGGGACTTTTCCTGATTCAATGTCCTTAACATCCTGGAGGAGGATCTGGTAGTGCCTTTTCACTTCCTCTACCGATCTCCCCACTACTTTGGCAACCTTATCCCAACGATCTGGGGTATCCTTATAATACAAAGCCAAGGCATCTTCGAACAATTTGTCTTGCTCTCGTGTCCATGTACAGCTAGAGCTACATGAAGACGAACCCATTCGTAGATCGTATCGATCGTCCTAGCGAGAGATATATAGAAAGAGTGAGTTGTTCAAGTACATGTAAGGGATATGAGCGACCCACCTCTCTATATATACTACGTACTGAGTGTCTGGGAGAGGCGGGAATCCTATAGTTTTTAAATATAAAATCATTTAGTGCTTCACCTCTGAGCTCCTACAATCCCAGAAAATGGAGTAAGCGTAAGAATCAGAATAAAAAGTACCTCAGTGTTATGAAAATTAAGGAAAGAATAATAAGAATATTAATTATATGATATTATGTCATTATATTTGATTAGTATTATTTGATTATTATTTGTTACCTAGTTTAGTTTATTATATCTTTGATATTATGTCTTTAATAATTCTTTGTAATCTTGTAAAAAGGATGTCATAACATCAATGCAACTGTGTAGTTCTTCCTACTATTTTTGTGATGGTTCTCAACTCCTAGATCTATCACTCAATATATATATATAAATTTAATCAATTTAGCTCTACGTTCTTCATTCATCTACTTGGCTTGGTTTGAAGCATTGCTGACGATCGATCTTGTAGGGGCATGCAATTAATCCCACTGTGTAGATTTACTTATGTGGATGTGGATTTGGATGTTGAAGATGGATACCTAAAGAGTTTGTTGTCATCTCATGTACGACAAAGCAATCTATTAGTGTTGATGGAGAATATTTGATCATCTTCAACTTGCTATCATTATCATTTCATATGTATATTGTAGTGTAGGGTATATACTTGAGCCAACTTGGCTATGGTATCTGTTCTAGTGATGAATTCAATTCTCACCCTTGGTTATTGGGTAATTATACACTCAATTGGAACTCGAATCTTCTCTATCAATTCATTCGTTGCAATTTCGATGCTTCCTGTCAACTCCATTAGTATACATGAGAGATGATTGAGTCTCATAGATTTTCTTTAAGGATTCTTTGACTTCTTATTCAATAAATAAATAAATATCCTTACTAATCTAAATCGTAGAGTTTCACTACTTCAATTTACCCTTCTCCCCCACCCACCCACCCCTTTTAGCCCTTTCATGTTAATTTGCCCCTCATTTGGAACAGTCCAATTGTCCTCTAAATCTAGGGCTGGACATGGGACGGAATTGAGGTCGTCTCGCGTCCCGTCCCGCATAATTTAAGCGAGACGGGACGAAATACACATTTATTTTTTCCAAATCCCGCCGGATCGGGACGGAACTGAGACGGGACGGAATTAACCGGGATTTGTGCCCATCCCTATCTAAATCACGCATCATTCCACCGTCTCAATCATTCTTCTTGTATCCAGTTTTCAAATAGAGCACTTCCCCTTTTTGCCGCTAATGTTCCGTGGGAGTCCCCTTGCAATAGAGTACTTCTTTGTTACACCTGATCTTCATGGTCCTTTGTTATCTTTCAACTTTATAGTCTTAGTACCTCATTATATTCTTCTTACCTGACTATAATGTACAGCGAGAGTTTGGTTGAAGAATTGGAATTTAGATTATCTCTCTTATACTATTTAGATCGATAAAATAGAAACGTGATTTGATCGTGGCGTCTGTTTTTCAAAACATCTTTCGTGCAATCATTGCAACTTACCATAATTCATCAAATTTTGATTTTGTTGGGTAGATAACGAGAGTGGATGCCCTTTGAGTTAGAATTAGGATTATTAGAGCATTGAAGGGTTTAGGTTCATTAAAAATGGTGCCGAGAATTTTTTTAAAGATGTATCTAGGCACATTTTTACTCTAAAAACGAGTGAATGAGTAATTTTCTTTCGAAAAAGCTTATTACACGGATATTGATTTATTAACACAAAAATGAAGCGCAATCCAATAACGTCTAGTTGGCGTACCCCATTATTTTTTTACGCTTTTATGTAATGGTAGATAAAAGTATTTAACCCCTCTATTTTAATAAAAAAAAAATATACATTACAATTACAAATTATTTACTAATTATTGAATTTATTTTTTTTTATTTTCTTTTATTTATTATTTTGCCTTCTTTATTTCCTTTTTTATTTTCTTTTTTGTTTCTTGAAATGAATTTCTGGTATGAAATTAATACCATAAATTTTTTATACCACAAATTTTTATACCAGAAATTTTTCATACCAGAAATTTTCATACCAGAAATATTCATACTTGAAACTTTCATACCAGAAATTTTTTATACTAGAAATTGTTCATACCAGAAATTTTTCATACCAGAAATTTTCATACTAAAAACTTTCATACCGGAAACTTTCATACCAGAAAACTAATACTAGAATTGTTTAGTATGAATTTTCTGGTATGGAAATTAATGGCAGAATACTCATACCAAAACCAATTTATATGTTATGAAACAAAAGTAAATTAATAGTTCATTAATGTTGCACATTGTACTTATATATCATGGAGTGAGTGATGTCGCTTAACAGAATGAGCTTCATTGTTATCAAAACTGCCCTTGAAGAAAGAGTCTTCTCCTTTTGCTATAAGATGCTGGTAAATTCATAGATGTGTAAAAAATGCCTACCCCTCAACATAAGGTACTCGGCTACAAACCCAATGTCCAACGTATGCAAACAAAAGAAACAACACATCACATGCACGGTCATAATCGGCGTTGCATGGACAACACAAAAACTGAGTTACAATATAAGCATAAGAAACACAAAAAGTGGCTCTTCAGTCGATCCACAACTCAATAACCCATAAGCCCACCACCTAACTCTCCTGGGAAGGCCGTCTGCAAAATCCTGAATACATGGGTCTTTATCAATCGAATAGCCACCTCCTCCGGCAACAAGTTGCCTTCGAAGATCAAGTTATTCCTCACAAGCCATATGTAATATATAGAGATAACCAATGCAAAAGTCCAGACACTAGAATTACCATGCTTCCTCTTCGTTCTCCTCTTTAGCCATCTCAAAGCAAGGTCTAGTGTGCCAATACCAGCCGTCATCCCAAAGCTACGCCTCACATCGCGCCATATTGTCCTCGTATACCAGCATCTGAAGAATAAATGCTCATGAGTCTCCACTTCCCTCTTACAGAGGAGACAAATCGGATCAATGTCAAGAAACCCATACGATCACTGGTAGATAAACGGTTTAGTGTGGCCATCCAAGCAATGAATGCATGCCTATGAGTATGGCTCGAGTCCCATATGGCATTACACCATGGTACAATAGCTTCCCTCATATGTAAAAGATCATACGCCCTAGTGACCTTGAATCGGCCACCATTACATAACTCAGCCATAGTGTTATCAAGAGTAGTGTCAGGCGACGTGCCAGCCATCAACTTATCTCTCCCCGCCAATATTGCCTTTATGAGAGGTGAATCACACCTATGAGGTTGCCAGTCTCTAGCATCCACCACTTGCAAGTATCAATGGTGTATCCATTTGACCCATAAGCTACCCCTCCCTTCATGTATATGTCAATAGTGCTTACACATGAAAGCATTATTCCAAGCCCTCACCTTCGACCTTTGGCTTATAGACCTTCTCCCAAGCAACACGTGGTCTCGACCAAAGAAACTGACGACAAAACTTGATAACTCTATCAATTACAAGCCCACGTACCGGTAAAATCGAGAGCCAGAAGCTATCAATCCCTTGGATGACCGATGCAGTAAGCTAAACCCTACCGACAAATGATAGTTGCTTCTAGATCCATGCATTTATATTCTTTCTAATCTTGTCAAGGAGAGGAGTATAGTTAGTGGCTCTCAAGATGTGTGCCAAGGTACCTGAACGGGAAGGAGCCCATGGGAAAGCCAGTAATTGCACTCAACTCTAGCGCCTCACCCTCTTGAACCGATGTCAGGAACATTGATGACATAGAGAGACTAACATGTAACCCACTTATCTAGCTCTCCAGACCGATGAAGACATATCATAATCACACTCACCGAATCCTTGTCACCTCGACAAAAAAGAACTACATCATCTGCAAACGCAAGGTGGGAGAGCCTCAACTCATCACAATGTTGGTGGTATCTAAATCCAGGCTTAGATGTCTCAGCCTTGAGTAACCTCGAGAGAAACTCCATGCAACAAACAAAGAGGAGAGGGGACATAGGATCTCCCTGCCAAAGTCCTCACTTTGCATGAAAGAACCCATTTATCTCCTTATTCACCATAAGTGAGTATGACGTTGTAGTCACACATTCCATAACCCAATCCACAAACTTACTTGGGAACCCTAGCTTGTCCATAGTTAGCCTCACAAACTGCCATGAAACAGTGTCATACGCCTTGGCCAAGTCAATGTTAAGGAAGCACCGCATAATGTCTCTTTTCACGTTGTAACGTCGAAGAAGCTCTTGTACAAGTAAGATATTGTCACTCATTAGCCTTCCTAGCACAAAGGCCGCTTGGGCTGGATCAATGAGGTACGTTAAACACTTCCCCTTCCTCTTTCTCATGACCTTAGTTATGATTTTATACACAACATTGCAACATGATATCGGCCTATAGTGTTCTACCCTACTAGGTGCATCATTCTTTGGCACAAGGGAAACAATTGTGTGGTTAAGTTATGTCAAAAGCTTACCACTGGTGAAGAACTCTTTAACAGCCACACACACATCACTACTAACCACCTCTCACGCCTCTTTGAAGAAGCATGGAGTATAACCATCCGGCCCTAGTGCCTTATCATTGTCAATATCCTAGAGTGCCTCCTTAATTTCTTGATTAGAAACTGGTTTGACAAGGCTTTCCTTGTCATTGACATGCACCTTTGGGCCAACTGAAAACTCAATATCATTCGGTATCTCAACTTGTCCATCTGTCCCAAAGAGCCCTTGGTAGAAGCTAAGAAACTCATTAACCACCCCATCATTCGACGTTGTCACCTTGCTAGTCGCACTAGTCAAAGAAGCAGCATAACTAGCAGCCCCTCTCGCCTTCATCAATCCATGAAAGTAGCTAGTAGGCCGACCGGTCACTAAGTAGGAGAAACGTAGTCTTTGCCTGTTGTGCAAGGAATCTAAACTCAACTTTACCCAAATAATCAGCCCTGACCTTAGCCCCAAGCATTAGCTCTCTCTTAGCACTCGACATTGGATTCGGTCTGAGCTCCTCCAGAGTTAATCTAGAAGTTTCATTGGCCACCTTGACATGCACGCTCAGAGATGTGTGAGAAGTGTTGTCTATTCAACTCACATAAAGGCCCCTTCATGCTTCTAATAGAACACAAAGTCTAAGCTGGTACGTACCCTTCACTTGTGACCTCCAATGCTCCTTCACAATGTCATGAAACCTCTCATGCTTGTACCACATATTGAAGCTTCTCTTGACGATACCAGTAGGTCTATGTAGATGTGCTATAGCCGGCTTGTGATCAGAATAATGCCATTTGTCCAAGAAAGTTGCCCTACAATAGAAACCCTTCTCCAACCACTCACCATTGACCATAACCCGGTCAATTTTACTCCATATTGTCCTATTAGTCCAAGTGAACTTGTTCCCACTATTGTAGGGTACATCCACAAGGCCAAGGTATTGACAAAGGTCATACAAGCACTCACACTTACACATTCTTACCGGCACTCCATTCACTCTCTCTGCTGCATAGAAGATGTTATTAAAGTCACCAAGAACCATCCATGAAAATGGATTTTCAGTCATCAATTCTCGGATACCAAGCCATGCATCTCTCCTCTTGCCAACACTATGCTCCCCTAGTACGAAGAACACTCCAAACTGGACCCCAACCACCTTGCATTTTGCCATGCATGCTACATATTGAACATGCACATGCAAGATCTCCACATTGAGGAACTCACCATCCCACATAACCAAAATTCGGCACTGTAGATCCAAGGTGAAGTTGTGTACGTAACTCCACCTTGTAAACTTCCTCCTCATAACCAAATTAATATCCGTAACTTGGGCGTCAATTTGAGTCTCTAAAATGCCACACAAACGTACCTTAAACTCCTCGAATAAGACCTTTAACCCATTTTGTTTCCGGGGTTGGTTGAACCCCTGAATATTACATGATGCTACACTTATCGGGAACCTTTACGGGTTCCCTTCATCCTCTCACTTGTCCTTACAGCCTCAACCCTAGAACTATCCTCTTGGGAGGATGTTTGTCTAGTGAGTCTACGTACACCATCATCTCCCTTTCTAGGTTGTTTTCTTGGCTCGTTAGCAACCTTCTCAATCAAAGCATTAA
Source organism: Fagopyrum homotropicum (assembly GCA_033239125.1). Taxonomy (NCBI): domain Eukaryota; kingdom Viridiplantae; phylum Streptophyta; class Magnoliopsida; order Caryophyllales; family Polygonaceae; genus Fagopyrum; species Fagopyrum homotropicum. Next base: position 104,761,448 of record BSWB01000007.1, read on the forward strand.
GCTTCTTTATAAGATTGCGTTGTGATTTAGAGAGGACTGGAGTAAACTCTTCATCCTCATCCTCATCATCACCGTGCCCTTGACTCTATATGTCATCATTCCCAAATCCATCCTCCTCCTTAATTTCTAGGTTAACATTATCCGAGACCTCATCATCACTGTAGTCACCCTCCATATGCTCATTCACATCAGCTTTCGAGTCATCGCCATACGACTATATGGGAGAGAGAGCTTGTTCAACTACCTTGGCCTTGCCTTTATTTGTTGGCGCCAGTTGCACGACATTACTAGCACCCACTCTTTGCACACCCTACTGTATTACAATTCCTGGGTTAGTCTTATGTACCCCTGCATGCTTACCTTGGATTACTACTTCTTCCTCTACGATTATCTCAGGGAGTGGCATCAAAGGAGTAGTAACCTTAGTAGAAGCCTCCAGAGTTCTACCTTTAGAGCCACTAGTAGAAGCAATATTCGAGCCACCCCCACCATCCTTAGCCACCAATTTAGGCCGTGTAATCCTAGGCCTTGTCCCTACTTCTTTCTTCTTGTCATTAAGCGTACACTCTTCCCCCTTATGACCAAATTGAAGGCACCTACGAAGATAGGTGGGTTCTTTTTCGTATAATAACGTAAAGTTAAGTGAAACACCATCATCGAAGTCAAGTGATACCTCTTTTAGAATATCCTTAGCAAAGTTAACTTCGACAAGCACGCAAGCATAGGATGCTCTCTTTCGGTCCTCTGTAACATGATCCATAAATAGTGGCTTCACAATCAACGAGCCAATCCTACCAAAGATGCACATCAGACATGATCCCAATACTATAAAAAAAATGATGAAGCTAAAGTACTCTAATCAGGAAATGGAAAGCACTCACATTCTCCAAAAATCTACTGTAAGGTACAAAAGTATAGGAATCGAATTATGCGAATAAAAAAGCCAACAAATGCGAGTTTGAGTTTCAAAACAAAACACTAATCATGTCCACACTACACATCGAAGGCATTTTCCCTCTATCAACAACTCAAGGGCTTTTTTTCTCTCATCTAAACGCAACTCATGAGTTACAAACTCATCTAGTTGTAGTTCCTGCATAAACAAATTAGCAACAAGTTCAAAAAATCAGGTTTTCATTTAAAAAAAAATCATTTAAACCCTCAAGTTCATTACCTTGTTCATGTAACGTTTAACGAAGATAGGTACACCAGATTTGGGTTTCCTTTACAGATTCTATTCTTCCAAAGTACGATCTGATTCGACCGGTGACCAGCTTCGCGAGACCCTTTCGGTCCACACTAGAGAACTCGTCTCTCGGGTTCAAACCTCTGAATAACGAACCCATACTAGCATCTCAACCATACCAGAATCACGATCTTCTGTCGGTTTCCAAGATGAATGGGAGGAATGGAGAAACATTTTTGGTTGCTATCAGCATAAATCGATCCAAACAAGCCATTTTCACTCACACTCCAGCCAAACAAGAATCGATCTAAAGAATCGAGGTTTTCGTCATTGGAACCAAGGAAGAAGGGGCTGGTGGGAGACTGTAGGGTGGAAGCCACCATCTTTAGTATGTTCTTCTGAGCAGCCGTAGGGTTAGGGCAGAGGGTTTCAGCCATGGCTGAACACAATATCACTGGAAATGGAGCAAATTATGGGGGCTATGAGATCGAAATACTATGATACATAGGAGGAGAGATAGATTGTTGTCATCTGTCGGTGTTTTTATAGCCCGGATAGAACGAGTTCGAGAGAAAGAGAAGAATGATGGACGGCTAGTGTTTCTATGGTAAAAAGTAAGAATGGGGTACATTTACTTAATTCAAAACTATTACGAGCCTAGTTACTAGATGATAATATCAAAAAAGTTAGAGTAGCAAGAACATAGAGAGAAGAAGCCAAGGGAAACAGGGAAAGAAAAAATAAAAAGGAAACTAGTTAAGGTGGATGCCTCGTATCCTGGCCCAAGAATGTGATTGAAGGGATCTATCTTTCTAGTGACTTATAGTGTAGCTTTTTACGGCGCCGATGATGTTGTGAGCACAAGTGGTAGCATGTGTAAATCTGGTTGAAAATGAAATCATTTTGAGATTTGTAAATGACGTAGATGTAGGTAGTGATGGTGGAGATTGTGACTTGAGCGGCAAGATCATTTTTCTTGGGTTTCATTCTGCTGAGCCAGCCCCAGATGTCTCGGCTGTATGGGTAGGGAGGAGGGACTCTAAGCCACTTTGAGATGAGATCAAGAACAAGTGAGGAGTAGCTGCAATGGTGGATGAGATGGTCAACATTCTCCACATGGAGGTTGCACATCTTACAAGTATCGTCTTGAGTGATGTTCCAGCTATGAAGATTAGAGAGGGTAAGGAGACGGTTATGACTAGCCAACCAGGTTATGAAGCCGGCCTTCGGAGTATTCAAACCTTTCCAAATGATGTTGAGACCATATGGGGTTTGGGGTGAAGGAAGCTTCTAGTAAAGATTATATGCGGTTGTGGTTGAGAATTTACCGTTTGGTTTGATGGTGCTGTTGGTGAAGCTTGTGCCGTTAGCAGTTGAGAGGATCTCATCACGGACTTTGAGAATTTGAAACCATATGTAGTTGTGCTTGTATTTGTACTCGTATGTCCAAATGGTGTGGTCGTTAAGAATATTAGCATTAATCCAATCCACCCAAAGATTCAGAGCATAGATTTCTCTTTATAAAGAGAAACCTATGCTCTGAATTCTGATAAATATATTGTTGCGTGTATTACTTTGTTTTTCTATGAAAAGTTTTTTTCCCCTGAAAACAAGTATGTCGGGGGATTGGTAACCCTGGTCACATGTCCAATTATAACCGATCATCACCCCTATTTAAATATCAATCTTTCGCTAATCGCTAATATGTGGTCCTTTCACGTATCATAATCTTGATGAGCTCTTTAGTACACCCAACTTTCACCCATATAGATCTTAGTTATGTTTTTTTTAAAAGGTTTGTCTTTACATGCATGATGCCAATGAGCCACATTTGTTGCTCTTATTATCTTTGTGTCTTTAGCACACCATCTCTTGGTATAACTATCACTCCCTTCCCTCAACCAGATTTGATTGCCTATAAAAATGTTGATAGGGGATACCTCAATATTCGTCGTTCATGTCAAGATATTGTGTGTTGTTTAATGACATACTCTCTTTTGGTTTACCAAATGACATACTATGGTATATCGGTTTAGTGTAGGGTTGAATATAAGTGAGCTTTGATGTTATCTTTGATTGCGCTTGATTTCTATAATGTATAACTTGAGCATCATGCCTGGCCAACAAAACATTTATTATTTATACGGGTAATATTACGTTTGGTCATACTCAAATTATGCGTTGTTTAGCTATTTTGCATCTTCTAGTTTCAACTACCAGTATATTAGTTGTTTCTCGAAGAACGTCACTTTTTGATATAGCTCTATAGATTGTTGTTCTTTCATATTACGAGATATAACTTTAGGGGCGAGATAACATCATTTTAGAATATGTATTTATCTGCATACTTCAACCACTACAAAGTTGAGATATTAACTTAATCTAGAGCATATGTAGGGTTCTTTTTGTTCTTGCATGTTTACAAAGATACCATATTTTTTCATAGTTTTCATCTCCCATAACTCCAGGGTCGCTTGGCTTATTGCTGTTGAGGATCATAATTGGTCGATGATGAATTGCCTTGAATCGATCCTACCCTACACTTCTTCTCTTTGGTTGCTGCTTTCATGCCAAACAAGACCCTAAACAACTCAGTTGAGAGCTCCAAGGCTGTTTCAGCAACCAATTGCAAGCAAGGGGTTAGGCTCGAAGCAACTAGACTATTAGGGATCCACCGCCTTTCTTCCTTTTCTCAATATCAACTCTTTCAAGCTTCTCAAATCTACCCTATCATCAAAAAGGAAAGTATGAAACCCTGTTCGCTCCAAACGGTGTGTGCAAGCTTTAAATTTATAACCCTAGATGTAAGCTTTAAAACAAGGATGCGAACCCGCAGTGTACGGGTCAATCGTAGTAAAAGCAAGGAATTTCAGGGGTCGATCACAGGGACTTAGTGAAACAAAGCCGGAATAGGTAAGCTTTAGCAATTACTAACCACAAAGTAATAAAACAATCAAAGATGATAAAAGTCAATAAAGGAAATATGCAATTCTAGGGATTAAAGCATCTAGTTGTGGTTCCAACTCAAGATCTAAAGATAAGCGGACAAAGCCGAGGTTTTTGCATAGGGAAGGCGTTACTAAAGTGGAATAGATCACCGGGTAAGTCTCACTACTCACTAATCCCAAACCGTAACTCCTATTACCGGGTAAGTCTCAAGGAATTAAGATAAAGAACTATAACCTCAAACTAACACACCATCTAAGGGAATAGAATCAAACTTTACCGGGTAAGTCTCAAGCTAACTCACAAAGATGGGATGAAAGCACACTCAAACCCCAATAAAGGATAAACCTTTATTACCTACACTTATGATCTTAGGTAAACAAACTAAGGAATTACCGGGTAAGTCTCATCCTAGGCTTGCATTGAACCAGGAAAGGTGTAATAAGAATAGGATTTGGCAAACTCTAACACTTAACTCTCAGTTTCGGATCAGATAAGTCACCTCGGTCAGCCAAATTCCACCCCGGCCGAGATGTTCATCGACTGAGCGAGACGCTTAGGGTTAAGGTAAAGACTCGAACTTTCAGGGTCCTACTGTGATTAAAGATTATTCTATCATTGTTTTTCCCCCAACCTTCAGTCAATCACCCTAGAATCACACAAAGAGATTAGCCACTCATCATCATGAAAGTATTAATCAAATATATGGAGAAAAAGAGAATAATTGAACAAGAAAACCTTAATAGAAAGGCTTCAATAACTTAATCAATTATCAAACCAACATTGGATAGAAATCCAACAAGACAACAACAAAGAAGAGAATCTAAGATGATCTTACAAAAACCCTTCAAAAGCTATAAAAGCTATAGACTTTCTTCCTTCAACCTTCAAAAAGGTTCTTCAAATCTCCCAACTGGAGTATGGCTGCAGCGGTGTATTCGGATCTATGCGAGATGTATAGCATGATATGGATTTGTGGAAAATCCAACCCTTTTTATAGGAAAATTACTCTCCAAAGATTAGATATCTTAGAAAGATCTCTTCCCATAAAAATAGGTAAAATATATGATCTATCATATCTTCTTCCTTCCAGGAGCCAAGCCCAAAAATATAAGATCCTCTTTCCAAAGATAAAAGATCTCAGCCAAGAATAAAATATTCTCGCCGCGTCCCATGTGTTCGCCTCGGTCGAGTCGACTTCTCTGGATCACCTCGGTCGAGGTGAATCTGTAGTCAACCGAGGTGAATCATAACTGAATTGAAAATCTCTCAAATCTGGTCCAAAGTGAATCTTTAATCCATGTCTATGCTTCCTGGATGTTTCCTAATTATGTTCCTGAATGTAGCTCCAATGACTCCTTAGCTCCTTTTGCTCCTTTTTGATGCAAAACGTGCCATTTTACCTACGATTACAACAAAACTAGGTGTAGACCTCGATTTCCGTAAAGGTAGATGAAATGGTAATATAATCACATAATATACATACAAACATGCAGATTATTGAAGATAAAACGTCTAAACAAACCCCAAAATATAGACAATAATTCATGCTATCAAACCCTAATGGGGTTACCCAACATGACCCCGGAAACTAGGATTGAACCCAAAAAAGACTAATGGACATTATTAAAAAAGTTAGGTGCTTGGCTAAGGATTTAGCGTACTTCTGCTCTTCTAGCACCATTATTTGGAGGTCATATCTAGTATTCAGAGCTAGCATCGATTTGGTACCGCTCTCACAACCGGCACTGAAACATTGCTTTACTCCAAAATATCCAGTCAACTGCTACCCCCTAAATCCATACCAACCAAGGCATCACAGTAGCGGAATATCTTGGTTCCCTAGAATGAGGTTTCACTTTTTATGCATGCAGAATAACCATGAGCTTGATTAGTATTCGAAAATAGCCACAAGAAAGAAAAAAAATGGGGGAATATTGTTTTAATTGATTAATGGGAGTGAATTTTGAAAATTGTTGGTCATGAATTTATGGTAATATTCCAAATGCTTTGAGGGTGCCTATCTATTTTAACTCAGCTAATAAGCTTTAATTGGCTTTACATTATAGTAGTGTATGCTTCTTTTTCAATTTGGATCTTTACGTAAGATGCTCTTAAGATCGTCGTCGTATATTGTTTATGCTCAAGTAGTGATGCAAGAGCTTTGACATTTCTCCCCAACTTGTAATATTTGGATCTTCTTTATTTTTCCCTCGACTCATTATTGCTTTACTTTATCAAACAAATTTAAATTGTAACCTTTATAACCATTTTTACAAAATTTTTAGAATTCTGACCGGCCTGTTTCTTCAACTTTGAAAACCGGTCATTACCGGATCTTTTCCTAATACTACCTCTAGGCCGAGCAAAAGTCCGCCGGTTCATCTAAATTGCAGTTTTCAGTCGAAACCAGACCCATATATTAGTTGGGACATTGATTTAACTATTTTAAGTTTTCGGTTTTTGGTTCAGTTCACAGTTTGATTTGCGGTTCAAACCAAAATAATTAAAAACTAAGTATAAAATTAGAACAACCCAAATAACAGTTCAGGTACTTGAACTTTAGTATTGACTCCTTAGTCTCGACTTCTTTAGATCTAGAGTTAGGACAGCGAGCCGACCGCCACTGAGGGTGAGTTGGGAGGAAGAGTGACGGCGACTTGGAGTGGATTGGGAGAAAGAGCGACAATGGCCGCGACTAGGAGTGGGTTGGGAGGAAGGGCTTCTTCTTCGCTGTGGGACTTGATCTTTGAAATCTTTTATTTGTAATGTTTCGATGTTTCTAATTTTCGATTTGTAATCTCGATTGTTATGGTTCGAATGTTACAAGCTTCTGAATTGTATTTTTCAAATTGTAAGGTTGCGGTTTCTGACTTTTAGAGTTTTTTAGCCTTTCTCATTTATAGTTTCTTTGAATCTGTGAGGGTGCACTTTCTGACTTTCAATTTAAATCTAAACCGAACAACAAATTTACTGTTCGAACCGAACCTCAACCGAAAATTGCGGTTGCAGTCCATGTTTTATGGATTTTTCGTTTGCGGTTCGGTGAGGCTTTAAAGATTTGCTTGACCTAGTCTTCTACAAGTCAAATGGAGCGAATCTTGACACCTTTATGTTCGATTCCTTCACAAAAGAGTAAAGTCCAAAAATTCATATCGAAAGCCCTGTTCAAATTTTGAGCTCGTATAGCTCGTAGACCAGCCGAACGCAAGCTCTTAAGTCTCATTTTAGTTTGGGCTCGTTTGAAGATGAGCTCGTCTGAGGCTATTTTACCATGTTTATCGACATTACATTCAAGACACCCGAAGGAATCAACCAAAACATGTTAATATACATGTCGAGTGCGTTAAATTTGAAATACGTAAACTTGTATATTTTAACCACAAGTACAAGCTACATTACAATTTACTATCGATGCCGAATCCAAGTTTGAAGCAAAATACACGTGCTATTACACGACATGTTCAAATCGGTACACGTTCAATTACAAACCACGGAACCACATTAAAATACGAAAGCCTTATGTTCAATCACAACAAAGTCCTTGCAAGTATGGAGCATCAATCAGTTTGGAAATCTGCAATATTTAATTTAGTTCAAGGATCATCTAGTTCAAAATTTATAAGTAAAGAAAATGAGATCTACGTCAACTAGGTTAGTGAGTACCAATCACAAACACGGGAATGCTTAAATGCATATGGGAAGGAAAGTTCTTACAAGCTTTCCCACATTCATTTCACACATTGAACCTTATAAAACTCTACTGAATGATTTGATAAACACGATTGGATCTAGAGCGATCCAATGATTCAAAACATACTTAGAACACACAAGAGTTTAGTGACGCCTGTTACAAGAGAGCCACAAAATAACAATCAAAACCACAATAGATCTTACGAAGAACTATATACAAGAATAAGATGGATAGGAAAGAGCTCTGTAACAACCTTTTAGGCTACCGATTTGTACTTTGAGTCAAAGCAAGAGCAAGACGACATAGAACACTCAAGAACAATCATGTGTGAAGCACTCAGCTCGGATCTCTCTCTGGGATACTCATATGTGTTTCTCTCTTCTCACTCACATCTAGGGTTCGAGAAGCTGAAGTGTTTCGGCGCACTAAATTTGGAAAGAGGCGAGGTAAGCTTAAGTACTCGGCGACGAGAAGCAACCCTCAAGCAACGCTGTGTTTCATCACCAACGCATCGTTCCACCACTTTTGAGATCACGTGTTCCGCACATCCACAAAAGATAGGCTGGAGTTTATATTGTACCCCGGTCAACTGGGCCCAAACACTCTACATTCAGCCCATCATCAATTCAACCCAAGTACCATAACCACGCTTACCAAATCTGGCCTAACACTTACAGAAGTCTAGCCCGCTCTACATGGTTGACTCGAACCGGGTTTAAACTAAATCCTAATAGATGGCCTCCTAAACTTGGTTCTAAAATTGTAAACTATAGTAGTGGATTAGGGGTACTTCTGTCCTTCATCAATCCAAGGATGCCATCTTCATGTACCATTCAATATGTAGAGAATCTTTGCAATAAGAGAACTTATCGTTGTGATGATCTTGGTGCCAAAGTCTGCTGGATTAAGATCTCCTTTAATCTTTTGCTTCACTAGATGCTTGTGCTTGACCCTCTTCCTTATGTAGTGATACTTGATATCTATATGCTTTTTCTTTCATGCATACATTGGATCTTTACACAAATACAATGAACTTTGACTATCAGTATATGATTGGAACATAAGTCTTGTTCTCTATTTCATCCGACAATCCCTTGAGCCAAGTTGCCTCCTTAGCAGCTTCATTAGTAGCCATGTATTCAGCTTCAGTTGAAGATAGAGCTACCACAGACTGTTGTTGTGACTTCCAAGAGATACAATTACCTGCCCAGGTGAAGTAAATAGCAGTAATTGACTTCCTGTTATCTTTGTTACTAGCATAGTCAGAATTTACAAAGCCAACAAGATTAATACGAGAAATATATTCTTTATATACAAGACATTTTTCTTTAGTACCATATAGATATCTCAATAAGTATTTCATAGCATCCCAGTGAAACAGCCTAGGATTAGACATATATCTACTCAACACAGATATACCAAAAGCAAGATCAGGTCGAGTACACAACATAACATACATAACAAAACCAACAACAACATCATAAGGTACTTTTGACAATGTATTTATACCCTCTTCAGTGGTAGGACAATCCTTTTTAGATAACTCTAGGTGCCCTCTTAAAGGTATGGGTGCAGGTTTACCAATAAGCATTTTAAACTTTTGAAGCACCTTATGCACATAGTTAGTTTGAGACAATAACATGGATTGCTTAGATCTATCTCTAATAATGGATATCCCTAAGATCTTTTTAGCATGACCAAGGTCTTTCATGTCAAAGTGGTTTTTCAGATCAAGTTTTATACTAGCAGACAGAACTTTAGAAGAAGATATAAGAATATGTCATCAACATAAAGTAACACATACAAGGGATCATGCTTCTTCACATTCTTAAAAAAAAACAAGTATCATATTCACTTCTGACATAGCCTAGTTTAATCATGCAAAAATCAAATTTTAGGTTCCATTGTCTAGGGGATTGTTTTAGTCCATAGATAGATTTTTTAAGGAGACTGCAAGCATTGAGATTTTTAGAGTCAACAAAGCCTTTAGGCTGAGACATGTATATAGTTTCAATTAAATCACCATGAAAGAATGCAGTCTTAACATCCATCTGTTCTAATTCCCAATCAAACACAACAATCATAGCAAGCATAAGTCTAAAGTTTTATACTTAACCATTGGAACAAAAAAGTCATTATAGTCAATTCATTCTTTTTGAGTAAACCCCTTAGCTACTAGCCTAGCCTTATATTTGTTAGGTTCATTCAAAGATAGGCTTTCTTTGATTTTATAAATCCACCTACACTGCACTAACTGAGAACTATTTGGTTTATTAACTAAGGTCCACATATCATTAGCAAGAATATAGTCAATTTCATCTTTCATAGCAGCTATCCATAATTTTGCATTTTTACAGTTAACAGCTTGTTCATAAGTATCAAGTTTGTAGGGATATTTCACTACAGAAGCAGTAATCAAGGATTCTTCAACAATATTAGAATATTTCTTATTAGGGATTATAGTCCTAGGAACAGTGTTCCTAGTTAGATGGTACAAATTTTGAGACTCAAAACGATGTGTGTTTCTCAAGCTTGTACTAGTGGAACTCACATCATTTTGAGTCCCATGACAAGTCCCACTAGCTGAGGCCACGTGATTACTAGCCTGAGAAATATTAGGATTATCCCCCTCCCTTAATTGTTGAATATCTAGATTAATGTTGTCTATTTGTTGTGAAGGAAGGCTAGTGTTTTCACTAGCAATAGTGTCATCATTTGGTAGTAAACTACCTTCAGAATAGTCACCAATGCCAAATTCTTCTTCAACATTGTTGTGACTAGCATTGGGCATGTAAAAGGAGGCCACATTACTGGACTTCTCCTCAAACTCACCAACAGTGCTATTTGTCTCTCTAGAATGTTTATTTTTAAAGTGAAATTTTGTTTCATTAAAGGTAACATTCCTAAATACAACTACCTTATGCCCACTAGTTTGAATAAGGAGAAGCTTATAACCTTTGACACACTCAAGATAACCTAACATGATACCCTTTTTAGCTCTTGGTTGCAGCTTTCCTTCACTCACATGAGTGTAGGCCGTGCATCCAAACGGCTTAAGGTATGCTAGATTAGGTTTCCTGTTAGACCATAACTCAGAAGGAGTTTTGAAACCTATAGCTGAGGAAGGGGATCTATTAATGTGGTAAGAAGGTGTAGTAACAACTTCTCCCCACAGGGAAGGTTTGAGACCAACACTAACAAGCATACATCTTGCTTTTTCAAACAAGATTCTATTCATTTTTTCAATAGTACCATTCTGCTAAGGTGTTCTAGGGATAGTTAAGTGTCTTTTAATACCTTTTTCTTGGCAGAATTTCGTTAAATTTTTTGTTGTAGAATTGAAGGCCATTATCAGTTTTTAGACATTTAACTTTGTTATTAGTTTGTGTTTCAACAATAATCTTCCAATTCTTAAAGGTTTCAAAGGCTTCATCTTTTGTTTTAAAAAGATAGACCCAAACTTTCCTAGAGAAGTGATCTATGAAGGAGATAAAATATCTCCTTCCCTCCATGATATCTACCTGTGCAAGTCTCCAAAGGTTAGAATGAATATATTCTAAAGGTTGTTTGGCTACATAACTAGAGGGTGTTAAACTATGTTTGGTTTTCTTTCTTAAGACACGGGTTTTACACATTTCTATATTAGCAGGTTTCTTGTCTATCAGACCTTGTTGGAATAAACTAAGTATTCCCTTCTTACCCATGTATCCCAGTCTACTATGGAGAAGGATAGTTTGATCTAGAGTCATGTGATCAGAAGTTTTAGTGAGATTAATTGGAGGTGAAGTGACAACATGATATAATCCTCCTTTATTAGTACTTCTAATCAGGACAACATCATTTCTAATCACATCTCTAACACCATTTTCAGTGACAATGGTACAATTTAAATCATCAAAGACAAATTCTGATAACAAGTTTCCAGGACAACATCATTTCTAATCACTCTCTAATCACATCTCTAACATTATTTCTAATCACATCTCTAACATGATACCCTTTTTTGCAATATTATAGTAACGTCATCATGCATACATAAAGGTACATTTCCAATCCCTTTTATAGCTAAACTAGTGTTATCTCCTAGCATAACTTCTCCAACATTGTACAAATTTATACTACTAAACACAACTTGATTAGAAGTAGAATGCATAATACATCAAGAGTCAAGAATCCAGTCATTTCTAGTAGCAGATTCGGAAGCACACATTAACAATTCATGATGATACACATGTCGAGACATAGGCATATGATACTTAGAATATTTATGTTCAGATGAGCATACAAGTAGTTCATTAGGGTATTCAGATTCACAGATAGATGCAGAATGATAACATTTATCCTTATTGGCCTCATCTTTCTTTTTCTTTCTACATTCTTCCTGATAATGCCCTAATTTACTACAATAGAAGCATTTTTTTTATTTCTTTTATCACAAGCATTTGAGAACTTAGCCTTGTCCATATCTAGCTAGTTCCTCTGCTTATACTTATATTTATTCTTTTTATTTCCTTTCATCATGAGAGCCTCAAGTTTGTCATCAGTTTTATGGCCAATTTTAAGAACTTTCATACTTTTATTTTTTTGTATGATTTGTTCTAGAATTTTCTCCATAGAGATTTCATCATGACTAAACTAGATAACATCTTTAAAATTGTCAAACTGACTAGGCAAGGCATTCAATAAAAGAATAGTAGAGTGATCATCAGAGATCTTACCATTACATCTTTCTAGGTCTTGAGTCAATTTAAGAAATATATCAAGATTGTCATACAAAGATAAGTTGACATTCATGCGAAAATTGAACATTCTACATAGCAGAGATATACGACTAGGCAAAGATTTCTTAAGATATAAATATTCTAATTTAGGGTTAGTGAGACTTACAACCTGACGAGCCACATCGTCAGCTACCGTATAAAAATTTTAGAGTGAGCTTGTTCCTCAAGCTCCTACATCCTATCAGGTGAGATATCTGGAGGGAACTTTCCTTGTACCGTACTCCAATATTTCTCCTTGATCAAGATTAATGTCTTCAACTTTAGCTGCCAAATGGAAAAGTCAGAGGTGCCATCGAAGGGCTTAATCCTCACTGTGTTTTCCGACATAGTCTCGTGTCTAAGGAGACACGATCCCAAATGTTGTACTTATTTTCATCATAAGACGAGTCTTGTACCAAAGTACTCGTCACACTGTGGAAGTTCAAAGATTTAGAACACTGCAAGTTTTTAATCTTTTGATAACTTCTAGATTTAGGGCTCCTTAATCAAGAGTGATTGAAAGAGTATCCTCTTTTCTGTATCTTAGTGTAATAGCTAGGATTTCCAAATTCTAATTAATGTTGATTAACTTAATCGTTGATAGTAATTGACATATAACTGGCGAAGATTTCGCAAGTGATGAGTATGAGTCCCACCGATATGTTCCTCGCGTAATTTTGGACGTTTGGGGAAATTTTTACTTTTTCCCCCGGGTAATTATTTTTACCCTCCGGTGTTATTTGGAGTATTTGGGAGCTCCAATTAATAAAAATGCAGTTGAGAGAAATGATCAGGACATCGGATATGTCCTAGATATGAAATAACAAGGAGAGGCAAAACGGTCAAAAGAGTCGCTATTTCGTTTCTTAACGGCTAAGAAAGACAGCTTAGGAATACACGTTTTCCGAGGCAGTTGTGGAATAATTATCCCTACAATATTCTAGATTTAATGTTCCAATCTCGAGAAGTTTGGAGAAAGAGGTTCGACCCGCCTTTGGATCTGTTAAAGGATAATTATCGACTTTGCTAAAGGTTAATTATCGTCTTCACTATAAATAGCGGAAAATCCTTTATTAATTCATTTCCTTTCACGTTTCCTCGTAAAAGCTCTAATTTCTCTCAACCTTCAAACTAAGATCTACTCTCCGTTTCTAATCCGATTTCAATTCCGTTTGAGTTTCTGGATTCCTCTCTTCATTCTCTTCATAACGGTAGCGAGTTTCTGCATTTCCGAGTATATGGAGGGCTGGTCGAGCATATATGTCACCAGGACGGTTTCGTCGCTCAGATTCCGGTGAATTTGATGTTGTCCATGCGTAGCTTGCGTCGTTGTGATTCCAAATCTTCTTTCAGATCGTCAATCGGGTTTGTAACGAATAAGTTATGAATTTATTCGTTTTCCGTACTACGATTTGGCCTAAATTGACTTTAGGCTTGTCAAATAGGACAATTAGAAATTCCATTATGGTCGTTATATTATTCTGGTGATTATGGGTTGTTTGTTTGATGAAATCTGATGACAGGGGGTTAGAAATTGCCTGCGGGCAAAACGTTATTCTGACAAAATCTAATTAATTAATTAAAGGTTAATTAATTAAATTTGGATTAGAATTGAGATTAAGGAATGTTGATTAGATACTACCTTGAGATTTGAGAAAATTGTGAGTTATGTTGAGATATTGAGGTTTAGTTGGTTGTGAGGCTTATCGATTGATTATGATCCTTATGGATCCCTTTGGTCTAGATGTGACCTTTTTGATTGGTAGGAGTATTGATATCTCTTTATGCCTTGTTATTAGGCAGTGTCCCTCTCAGGATTGGAGGTTGATCGTGGTTGTGATTGTACGAGGTTGAGGTAAGTCCGTAGGACTTACTTAGTTGTTATCCCTATATTGGGTGTTTGCATGAGTGGTGTGTGCTTTATATGTTTGCTATGATAGCATGAGTTGTCGTTTTTATCGACCTATGTTCTATTGACTGTCCCACTGCGTGGCTGTGATAACCTTTCCCTTTCATCCCGCCGTGGAGTCTGGGAGGTTCTCTGATGTCGGGCCAGACTGGTTTATAGGAAGGGTGCAATCCACTCCCATAGGGTACACGGATTGTGTGACCGATACTCGTACAACTGGATATAACACTCAGTGGCGATGATGTATCGGTCCTCGTGTCACATATTTTTATATATGTATGTATATATATATATATATATATATATATATATATATATACGATTTGAGTGATGGACTACTATATAAAGAAGATAAAATGGGTAAATGTATGAAAGCATGCTGATGTGTTTATCTTCCATGATTATGTTTGTGCTTATGCATTACCTCATATATGTATGATTAGCTAACGGTTTCATACCGTGTTGTAGATGTTTATAGATTAGGTGTTGCTGAGTGATCTGGTAGGGTGACAGGCCGAGGACTCTCGTACATTAGGTGCTTGGTTTTGGTTTGTTGTGTTCCCCTCCTGCGTGAGGATGTTCTTTTGTACCTCTTGTGTGAGGTTGTCGTTTTATATACTCGGCTATGTTGTTGTTTACTTTGGGTTGTACAGTTTATATTGTTTTATGTATTTGTTTTATATCTGTCAGTGTCATCTTGTAAGGTCCAGTGAACTTGTTGTCAGGCTAGGGTCAGGATCCATTGTGAGATCCTAGCGCAATGTGATATCCCGAGTCCTGCGGATTCGGGGTGTTACACTTAGACCCAAGAACAGAAGGTAAAACAAACAGGATTTTCGAAGGGTTTTGAGAATCAAATCAAGAGAGAACATCGGAAGCAAAAGAACAGAGAGCTTTTGGGAGTAAATACCAAGAAATCAAAACAAGATCTAAGAACCATATCCAGAAACAAGGCTCTCCTACCAATTTGATAACTCTAATGAATGATTTGATAAAAACAATTGGATCTAGAGTGATCCAATGATTCAAAACACACTTAGAACACACAAGAGTTTGGTGATGCAGTTCGGGTTAAGCCCTACTCTACGGGATCTCAGGAGGGGAGAGCCAACCGAATCCACCAAGTAGATTACAATATGAAACGGGTTACAAGAGTGGCTGATAACAACAATCAAAACCACAACAGATCTAACGAAGAACTAAAGACAAGAATAAGATGGATAGGGAAGAGGTTTGTAACAACCTTTCAGACTACCGATTTGTCCTTTGAGTCAAAGCAATATCAAGCCGGCAGAGAAGACTTAAGAAAAATCTTGTGTGAAGCACTCAGCTCAGATCTCTCTTTCTCCGGGAGCTGAAGTGTTTCGGCACACTAGGTTTGGAAAGAGGCGAGGTAAGCTTAAGTACTCGGCGACCAGAAGCAACCCTCAATCAACGTTACGTTGCATCACCAACGCAGTCTTCCACCACTTAAGTGATCACGTGTTCTGCACATGCACACAAGATAGGCTGGAATTTATATTGGACCCCGATCAACTGGGCCCACACAGTCGCATTCAGCCCATCATCAATTCAACCCAAGTACCATGACCAAGCTTACCAAACCCGGTCTAACACTTACAAAACTCTAGCCTGCTCTACATGGTTGACTTGAGCCGGGTTTAAACTAAATCCTAACAAAAACAACTACCCATCTAAGTATTTAAAAATAAGCCTACTTAATATAACATATCTATTTTATAAATTCCAATAGAAAAATAAGGAAAATTATATAAAAAGTATAGTAGAACTGAGACAATCAAACAATGAGAAGAAGCTAACTTACAAAGTTAGATGGAGAGAAGAACTGAGGTATAGAGGAAGATGTTAAAATAAACACAAAATGTTCAAGAAGTAGATGGCTGCAACTTCCTAATGCGGGGATAAGCCGCAGTTCCCGATCTATATTGAAAGCCCTTAAATGAGATAAAAATTGGGTTGTTCTATAGAGAAAATCGGCCGATTTTCCTCAAGAACGGGTCGATTTTTGGGTAAACTCAGAATATGGAATAGTGAATGATATGGAAAGATAAAAAGATGATTATGGAATGATAAATAAAAGAAATATAGGAAGATATGAACTAAGATAGTTCAGCAAAAGAACCTTGACCAATGATGTGTCAAAACCCTTAAACGAGAAGATTACCTTAACCCGCACTTCCTTAACCTTACACAAGTCTTCTAATTAAGAACAAGCACAAGGAGGGACTATTATTGACTAGGAGCACCAACCTTCAATAAGATTAACACACACAAGCACAATCTAGCAAGGAATTCACAACGATTCAAACAAAACCTCTCTTTTTTATTGAATAATAATGAATAAAATACGAACTCTGTAAATGAAGTTGCAAGTCTCACAAAGCTGTGGAAATATATCAAATCTAATCCACCAAACAATCTCCCCTACTAAGGCTATTTATAAGGGAGACTAATCCTACTAAAACTAGGAAAATATACTTAAAGATAATCTTGCAAATATATCTTTAAGATATATAAAATATAAAATCTAAAAAGATAAAACTTAACAATCCCTTAAGATAGTGTGAGAGATTTAAGGAATCCTAACAAGATATAATTGCCAAAAGATAGAAGATCATAGCCGGATCTTAACAAAACTCGTCTCAGTGAAGGAAATCGGAAAATGAAATCAGTCGAATTTTCATACAAAACAATCAGTCGATTTTCCTTCTTTGAGACTCTTCCTTGCTCTCATCCTTCTTCCTTGCTTAATGGATCTTCTTGGTCATGACTTGGCTCTTCTATAACAGTTAGTAACGTCACCAAGGAACTCTTGAGAGTGACGAGAGTTTCCTTGAGCGTACATGTCATGAGTATGCCCGTAACTTCATCTTGAATCGTCTTTACTCTTGACCTTTTAATTGCTCCCTCCATGATTGAATCCGAAGAAGGTAAAGGGGTTGTTGGTTTGTCCTTCAATGCTTTAACCTTTGAACGTGTAACTGGTCCTTGTGTTGGAGATGGTCCCGCATCAGACTCCCCTTTTTGAGAAGGATTCGTCCTTGAATCATCGGCAGGTTCATCTCTAAACTCGCAAGGACTTAAGTGGCCAACGTTGAAGGTTGGATTTACACCATAATCAGCTGGTAGTTCCAAGACGTAAGCATTGTCACCTATCTTCCTTTTTACTCTAAAAGGGTCGTCTCCTCTTGGAGATAACTTAGACTTCCTCTTGTCCGGAATTCGCTCCTTCCGTAGATGCAACCATACTAGATCTCCGGGTGTGAGTAGCGTCTCCTTGCGATTCTGATTTTCTTTGGAAGCAATAGATATTCCCTTTTGCTCCAGCCGTAAGCGCATCTTCTCATGTAATTTACTTATGAACTCTGTTCGCTCTCAGACGTGTGTGCAATCTTGAACGATATAGTTTTACATTTATAGCCTAAAATATAAGCCTGAAACAATAAGTGAACCCGTAGTGTACGGATCAATTGTAATAACAACAAATACTCTAGGGTCGATCACATGGACAATGGTGAAACAAAGCACGACAATTCAGGTTGTCAATAAAAAATAAGCAACAAAGAAACATATCAAAGATGATGTAATAATCAGATAAAGGAATGCAGATTCTAGATGTCAAATCATCCAGTTGTGGTTCCGACTCAAGATCTCAAAGGATACCGTGGACAAGGCTAAGGTTTGCAAGGGAAGGTATTTCTAAGGTGGGAATAGATCACCGGGTAAGTCTCACTACTCACTATCCCAAATCAAAGATCCTCTCACCGGGTAATTCTCAATGAACTAAGGAAAGGAACTATAATCTCAAACCAACACATCACCTAAGGGAATAGAACTAACCTTTACCGGATAAGTCTCAGGTTAACTCACAAAGGTAGGATGAAGGCACACTCAAACCCTAATAAAGGATAAACCTTTATTACCTAACACTCATCATCATCGGTATACAAGCAAAGGAAACACTGGGTAAGTATCATCCTAGGCTTGCGTATGGATCAGGAAAGGTACAAAAAGGATAAGATTTGGCAAACTAAAACCTAAACTCAGATATGGATCAGAAAAGGTCACGCCTCGCTCAATTCATGTCCGATCTCGGTCGAGATGTTCTATGAACCTACCGAGGTGAGGTTGAGGTAAGGTTTGGCTCGAGCTTTCAGGGTCCAGTAAGGTAAAGGCTCATTCTTTCATCATCTTTCCCACAACCTTCAGCTAATCACCCTAGAATCACACAAGAATTTAGCCAATAATCATCATGATAACAATAATCAAATATATATAAGAAAAGAAGCAATATCCAAACAAGAAAATCTTAACACAAAGGTCTCAATAATCACTCAATCAAACAATCAAACAAATCAAACAACCAGCAAACTGTGTTCCTCATTCACAAACCAAAAGACAACAATCAAACGATCTAAGAAAACCTTACAACTTCCTTCAAAAGACTTCAACTTTATCTTCAAAGCCAACTTCCTTCAACTTCATTCCTTCATGGGAATATCTTCAATCTTCCAAACTAACCAACTAACCAGACATGCTTCCATCCAGAAAATATCTTCCAATTTATAGGAGAATTACTTTCCAAAAATAATCGGTCGAGGTAATACCGTAGTCATCCGACGTGTAACAGTCAAAAATCGAACATGACCTAATCGAGAATTTTAGGGAATTAAATCCGTTTTAACACGAGATACCTATCGAGGTAACCTCCTCCTAAATGATATTACACCCAGGTGTTATTTGGAGCATTTGGGAGCTTCAATTAATAAAAATGCAGTTGAGAGAAATGATCAGGACATCGGACATGTCCTAGATATGAGAAAACATAGAAAGACAAAACGGCCAAAAGAGTCGCTATTTCGTTTCTTAGCGGCTAAGAAAGACGGCTTAGGAATACGCATTTTTCGAGACAATTGCGGAATAATTATCCATACAATATTCCAGATTTATTATTCCAATTTCGAGAAGTTTCGAGAAAGGGGCTTAAACCGCTTTCGGATCGGTGAAAGGATAATTATCGACTCCGCTAAAGGATAATTATCGTCTTCGCTATAAATAGCGGAAATAATGTTTATTAATTCATTTTCTTTCACGTTTCCTCGTAAAAGCTCTGATTTCTCTCAACCTTCAAACTCAGATCTACTCTTCGTTTCTAATCCGATTTCAAATCCGTTTGAGTTTTTGGAATCCTCTCTTCATTCTCTTCATTTTGGTACCGAGTTTCTACATTTCCGAGCAAGGGAAGGCCTGGTCGAGCATATATGATACTAGGGAGGTTCCGTCGCTCAGATTCCGGTGAATTTGATGTTGTCCGAGCGTAGCCTGCGTCGTTGTGATTCCGAATCTTCTTTCGGATCGTCAATCGGGTTAGTAACGAATAAGTTATGAATTTATTCGTTTTCCGTATTGCGATTTGGCCTAAATTGACCTTAGGCTTGTCAAAATGGATAATTGGAAATTCCATTATGCTCGTTACATTATTCTGGTGATTATGGGCTGTTTGTTTGATGAGATTTGATGACAGGTGGGTTCAGAAATTGCCTGCGGGCAAAACGTTATTCTGGCAAAATTTAATTAATTAATTGAAGGTTAATTAATTAAATTGGTATTATAGAGGAGAATATAAATTAAATAAATTCAAAGGAATGAATTTAACTGGTGTTTGAACCGAGAAGTTTAATACGAGGAATATGATATTCTCCGCAGGTGTTGTTGAAGGTTTCGGTTAATTATAGCTTAGTTCTTTGTGAGCGTATCCAAATACGAGAAAGGAGGATAGTCCGAGTGACGGACTCAATAGTTGGTTTGCGAGGTTTTATTGTTCTTACGTGCGAGGTAAGTGTGTATGATATACACTTGCTTAATATATATTATGTATTTAATATGCTATGATTTAATGCATGCTTGAGTGTTAATATATGTTTGTTATGATTGTATGCATGCTTATATGTATATGAGTGAGACGATGATGATGACTTGATATTCCTTATGAAAGCATGCATGAGGTACATGAGATGATAGTGGAAAGAATATGATGAAAGCATGAAATTGAGTTATGATATGAAAGTGATAATATAGGATGATAATTGATTAATTAGCCCAACTAGGTCCCGCACGGGTTTCCGGGGGACGAGGTCGCTACCTGATCTACAGGGGGCCTCAGAGGTCGCTACTTGATCTACAGGGGCCTCAAGATAAGAAAAACAGCCAGAGGTCGCTACCTGATCTACATGGGGCCTCAAGATAAGAAAAATAGTCCAAGATCGCAACCTGATCTACAGGGGGTCTTAGGACAAGATGGCCGAGGTCGCTACCTGATCTACAAGGGGCCTAGGACGCTATCGGGTTGGCCAACCGAAAGAAAAAAAAAGAAAGAAAAGAAATACGAAAGCAATGAGAAAATATATCGTACGATCAGTTGGAGCTAGTTAGTTAATTATCACCTATGCATCGATGCGATCGAGTCTAGCATGTTATATGTTATGTTATGGTTATTTATATGTGTTGAGATGATATGAGATGTTTATATGAGATGATATGTTTATATGTGATGTGTGATATCATGCTTGAATGTTTATGTGAAATGTGATGTGAATGGTTGTGGAATTATATGTGAATGTGGATATGTATGTATGCTTTGAAACGTGAGGAAGGGTATAGTGTGTCCCTTGGGGACGGGATATTAGATACTTATATATATTGTGAGAGTGCGATTGTATACCCTTACTGAGCGTGTGGCTCATTGTTGTTATATCCACATATTTTTCAGCTACTCAGACTCGGCCTGATCAAGGCAAGGACGTTGGACCCAACACCTGGATTTGAGATCATATCAGGTGGGTTGTTATGAGATGCTACCGCCTAGGATGTTTTGCATGGTTTTAAAACAGTTGTGTTTTGGTTAAACGGAGTTTTATGACGTATGTTAGTATGTGTATATGTTGTGAATATGGTTGTAAGATAAAGTTTTAAAAATTTCCGTTTTCTGCTTATTGCTTTAAACATGGTTAATTAATTGATAATCAACTAGAAATGAAATAGGTGTCACACGACGTGTTCCTCAATCTACGTGCAAATCTCTCAAAACTGATCCAAAATCAAATTTCTATCCAACTTCCATGATTTTTAAGCTTTCCTTGGAACTCCTCAATGTTCCATAATGTAGCTCCAATGACTCCTTAGATCCCTTAGCTCCAAGTTGCTCCAAAAAGTATTATTTTCCCTACAATTACAACAAAACTAGGTGTAGATCTCGATTCTTGCAAATGTAAGCAAAACAACATATTGATCAAGAATATACATCCATGCTTGCAGATTTATGAAGACAAAACGTCCAAACCAATCCAAAAATATAGACTATAATACATGCTATCAAACTCCACCTGCTTTCCTGCAACAAAATCTACTCGCTCCTCTAAGGGAAACGGTATAAGATCAAAGGGAGTCAAATGATTCACTCCATAAACACACTAAAACGGCATTAGGTTAGTAGATGAATGCAAGGTTCAATTATAAGCAAATTAAACATGTGGTAATACATCCTCTCATGCAATCAAATTATCCTTCAAAACAGCTCGTAATATAGTAGTTAAAGTTCGATTAGTTACCTCCATTTGACCATTCGTTTGAGGATGAATAGAAGTTGGAAACAACAACTTTGTACATAGTTTTCCCCAAAGTGTCTTCCAAAAGAAACTAAGGAACTTAACATCTCTATCACTCACAATAGTTCTTGGCACTCATGCAATCTAACAACTTCCTTGAAAAACAAGTTAGTTACATTATATGCATCATCAGTTTTATGGCAAGCAATAAAGTGAGCCATCTTAGAAAAGTGATTAACGACCACAAAGATAGAGTCTCTCCCCTTCTTAGTCCTTGGCAATCCTACAATAAAATTCATACTAATGTCAAGCCAAGGTGATGTAGGAATATGTAAAAGAGTATACAAGCCGTGTGGCTTC
This sequence comes from Fagopyrum homotropicum, assembly GCA_033239125.1. Taxonomy (NCBI): domain Eukaryota; kingdom Viridiplantae; phylum Streptophyta; class Magnoliopsida; order Caryophyllales; family Polygonaceae; genus Fagopyrum; species Fagopyrum homotropicum. The sequence continues at coordinate 104,783,928 of BSWB01000007.1, forward strand.
AGTCTTGACTTTGCTTTTAGACAAACATGACACCTCTTGATCATATGTTCAATATCCTTAACCATGTAAGATCTTCATCTTCAACTCAAGCCCTAGATCTTCTCTTGATAGACGTTGAGGATCTTCACCATATCTTATGTCTTGATGGTTGTTGAGGATCTTCACCGTATCTTCTTGTTAAGCCTTTTGAAGATCTTTTCAAGCCATTGAGAATCTTCAATCCAACCGAGATCTTCTCACTTGAAAGACGTTGAAGATTATCTTTTACTTTGAACCGAGATCTTCTCATTGAGAAGCCGTTGAAGATCTTTCAATTCACCCGAGATCTTCTCCTTAAGATGCCGTTGGAAGTCTTCTTGTTGGATTTGGTTGGCCTTTGAAAATCTTCTCCTAGATTCTCTCTTTTGGTTGTTATAGATGTACGTGTGTTGTAGCGAATCCCTTAGCCCATTCTTTCCCTTGTAATGTTTTTCAAGGCTTCGAGTCCCTCCTTTGAAATGCTTTTCAAGGCATGCACACATTTGAACAAACAAACCAAGACATGCAATCTAGAAATATAATCAATATTTGTTAGTTTATAAAACTACATATATATGTTATGTATTCCATCATTTACATACAACAATTCATAATCAAGGTGGAGTTATCACAAATAAAAAAAATAACCTTTCACTTTTCTTGATCATGCGTATCATACCGGATAAATTAAGCAATTATTCCTAGAAGGTGGGCTTAGTTTAATGTTTTGATGCATGGTCGATATATAAATGTCATTTAAATGATAGTTGAGTCATTGTCTAGGCGACCCTTCCTAGAACGTGAGTTTGGACTATGATTCTTTGATGCATGAAAACACAAACTGAACTACTTAAGGGTGTACCCCCTTTAAAGAGGTATGTAGGCAACCCGTCCAAAAACGGGTGCAACCCAAATCATCAAAATCAACCAAATATATATCTGTATTTGTATCACGTAGAATCAAAAGGTTAAAAAGAGAGGATTGAACTTAAATCAAAATAAAGAAATAGAATATGTTTTGTAAATTTGTGTACATTTTTCCTCAACGGTACCAAAAGAAACAATTCAAGAATTAGAGTTACAGCACATTAGAATATTACACAATATTTGTAATAGAAATCATGGTTCACATGGTTGTTGTAATCCAAATTCCCACATTCTCTTCTTCAAAACTATTTGATCAAAATAAAAAGTTAATTACCTGAATAAACCATTGATTACTTGGAGAAAATTGCTCAGCCAGTTCAACATAATGTTCAAACATGTTCAAATCGAGGATGGACTTATACTTTTAACCATTTAGTGTTTTTAATGTCATTGTTGTTGTCTTTTTTTTTTATCCAGATTCCAATTTGCCTAAGGAAAAAAAAAACTAAATTCGTTATACATAAGTAAAGCCTTCTACAAAAAGCACAAAGTAACTATCGACAATCATGACGCCCAAAGACCAGGGCCTGCCTTGCTATTGGGCAGCATGGGCCACAACCCAGTGCCCCATATAGTTTGGAGCCCCAAATTTTAAAAAAAAATATATATTGAATAAAATTAGATTAGTGGGAATTGATCAGACAACCAAAATCCCACTGTGCCACTCTTATTTAGTGATATGATATCAAAACTTAATTTATTATTATCAATAAAGCTAGAATTGTGAGTTATAATGTTCCTTTTCATCATATTTTCAATGTTAACTAGTTTGGGACCCACTCATCAATCCACCTAACCCTAATTTGGGACCCACACCCCATTCCTCCAAACCCTAACGTCATCCCTACCTCCTTCATCCCACTCTTATTTGCTTCTCTCAGACCAACTTTGTCCACTACTTCCGCTCTCATACATGAACTCTTCTCAACGTCCATTATCCTCAACCCGCCATTGTTGCTCCTATATCACCATCATTTGGGGTCATCACTCAATCCAAGAACAACATCAATAAACCTATCCAAAAACTAGACATACATCCTCACCTCACTATCCCATCCCCTCTACAAAAACCTAAAATCATCATTCAAGCCTTGAAAATTTTTTAGTAGAGACAAGCCATGCAGTTTGAGTATGATGCTTCACACAAAAACAACACATGGACCCTAGTATATCCCTCTCCTAATTAAAGTCTAGTTGGGTGCAAGTGGGTCTTCCAGATCAAGCACAAACCCGATGGTTCAGTGGATAGGTTCAAGGCTCATATAGCGGAAAAGCACTTTCACCAACATCATGGTATGGACTATACAGACACCTTCATTCTTGTGGTAAAACCCGTCACCGTTAGAAATGTACTAATGTTAGTTGTTGTTCACAGCTGACCTCTCCAACAACTAGATGTCAATAAAGCATTCCTCCAAGGAAATGTACTCATGTTAGTTGATGTTCACGATTGACCTCTCCAACAACTAGATGTCAGTAATGCATTCCTTCAAGGAAAGCTTCAAGAGAAGGTGTTTATGGGCACATCAAACCTATGTCTTCCAACTAAACAAGGCCATCTACCGGCTCAAGCAAGCACCAAATGTTTGGTATACAGAGTTAAAACTATTTCTACTTCACCATGGTTTTTCATCAATTATGTTGTAGATGCTTCATTTTCCATATATCGAAGACAACAAGTCTAGATCCATTTACTTGTTTACGTGGATGACATCATAGTTACTGGCACACCATCCAATGCAATCCAAGGTCTAGTTCGACAACTTGCTAACAAATTCTCACTCAAGGATATTGGCTCCCTATCTTACTTTCTTGGATTTGAAGTATTGCCGACACTTTTAGGCTTGACACTCACCCAACGCAAAAATATCCATGATCTTCTCCACAAGGTTTGCATGGTACTACATACCAATTAGTTGGCCCTCTAATCCGACACTTTGAGCAACTTCTACCATCTCCTTCGGACTATAGAACACTTGTTGGAAGCCTTCAATGTCTCAACCTTACTCGCCCCGACATTGCCTTTATAGTGAGGAAACTCTTCTAATATATGCAAACTCCCTCATTGGATAATTGGAATGTCCTAAAAAGGCTACTGCGGTATTTGTCAGGTACTACTTACCTTAGCATCACCATGTCCTCTAGCTCCATCTATGTCTTCATGCTTGTTTTGATGTTGATTAGGTTGGGGGTATTAATGACTTCATCTCAACCACCGGCTACATTCCCTACCTTGGAACTCACCTATATCTTGGAGCTCTTAGGCAAAATATTATGGCTCAATCCTCAACTGAAGTAGAGTATAATGTTGTTGTTAGCACAACATTTGAGCTTCTTTGGGTCCGTTAGCTGCTAGGTGAATTGGGCACAACAATTTTAGCTACTTCTACGATCTATTGTGACAGCTTGGGTGCTACGTCCTTTAATTCTAATCCGATGTTTCACTTTGGAAGGAAGCACATTGGCTTGGCATATCACTTTGTCCGTGAGCAAGTCAACAACAAAGCTATTTGTGTTGTCCATGTCTTCACCCATGATGAGCTTGCGGATATCCTCACAAAACCACTTCTTCGACCTCGTTTCAACAAACTTCTTTCCATGTTACAACTCTCCGTCAGGACGTTCAACTTGAGGGGGAATGTTAATCATAGAAACAAAGTCTTAAATTGATTCTTAAGATATTCTACATATCTTTTGTTATTAGAGGCTATTATTCTTAGTTTGTCTTAGGACTCTACTTGTGTATATATACGACCTCTTATCAATGAATAAAGCATAAATTGCATCATGCTATCCCTATAAAGACTTAATCTGACTACACCTAATATGAGAACTGAAATCACTTCTCATAAATTGATACCAACACCAAACCCAAACAACCTGATAATAGAGGAAAATTATTTACCTTATTAAAATAACGAAAGAAAATAATCTTTTGATAAAAGTGCAATGATTGAAATTAGTAAATTATCATGCGCTGTTGAAATCAAAGGAGTTATGTCTTCGGGTAGGGAATAAACCGGGAACATTCTGGTAGAAATTGAGATTGATATAAATCAGGCCTTCAACCAATTTGGAAGGAACAAAGAAGCAAAGTCGCCTCACAGATATGGAAGACCTGTGAGAGGAAGAAGAAATCGAGATTGAAAAATAAATAACATAATCATCACAAAAATACTCAAAGATAATGAACTAAGAAGACCTATGTTAGTGTTCTTCTTGCTAGAGTCGTCCTCAATTAGTTGAGCACCGGAAAAAGAGAAACCTGGGTAATGAAGCAACTTACAAGGAGAAGAATAAGTGATAAGAAACACGCTTCGAGAAGACAACCTTCTAACTATTGTAGAGACAATGAAAGGGAAATGGAGAGTGGATTTGCAGTGAATGAAGGAAAGAGAGTGTTGATGAAGGAGAGAGCAACGTGTAATGTTTAACATGTTAACATAAACGTATAACCCTAACAAAACCTTCCTCAAACACGTTTAATTTGTAAATAAAAGAGACAAATCAATTAAAAAAAAACAAAACAAAGAAGAACAAAAATGAAATGATATTCTTGTAATAATATAAAAGGAAAGCGATAAAAAGTCAGTACACTATTGTCGTAATAATGTAATAATCTGAAATATTGTGCAAGGATCCAACATACTGTGCAGGAAACGCAAACAAATATATATATATATAGATCTTGACTCATATGTAAACAGCTCTTATCGTGTGAACGTGTAAACACCGAATATATGCGTGTATACCGCCGAATATATGTGACTATACCGCCGAATATATAGATTCAGGTCCGGCGAATCTTCTTCCATTAATAACATGATTTTTTTATTTTTTAATACCGTCTAATCTTAACCATCTATTTAACGATCTAACGGATACAATTTGTTCTCATTGAACACTATAAGGGCCCGTTCGGTTTTAACTCCGGAATCGGAAACGGAATGGAAACGAATCTAGTCCATATGTATACCATTGTTCATAAAGGTTTGTGGAATCATTCCTTGTGGTGTGAAGGAATTGAAGTAGAGTGTGATTACTTTTGATACCTATAGGGTAACAAAATGTGGAGAAGCAAGTGCATTTTGTATTAATTCACAAGGAATGATTCCACAAAATTTTATGAATAAGGATATACATATGGACTAAATTCGTTTCATTTCCGTTTCCGTTTCCGGAGCTGGAACCAAGCGGGCCCTAAGTGTTGTTTACATGGGAGTCAAACTCTATATATATATATAGATGTATATAAAGTATAGATCCTATGAGAACACTCTCTAACGTGAGAACATATATGAGAACAGATTCGTAATTATTATTAGTTTTGTTACGAATGTGTCATATCGTTTAATGTATTATTCGTAGTTATTGTTGGTTGAGTGGATTATCCGTAGTTATTGTTGGATTCCTAATTATTATTATTCGTAGTTATTATTATTTTTGATATCTACTCTAAATCTCAACCCTTAATACTCACATCCAACGGTGTAAGATTGTTCTCATGTTCTCACATTAGGGGTGTTCTCATGGGAACCACACCCTATATATATATATATATATATATATGGTAACAATAAATCGAACTTAAACAAGGAAATACCATGTTTTGAGTGAAGGGGTCAAGGAAAAGATGTCGCCGCCTGCTGAAATCCCTAACCCTATCATCCAACCGTCTGCCGCCGTTGTTCTAAAGCCCCCAATCATTGAAGGCTCCGATCCCAAGAAAGATGCGGGTAATTCCCCTCCTTCCACGCTTGCCAACTACATTCCAAATCAGGCATAGAATTCATGGTGTAAGCTTTTGTTTGGAGGGCATGCTTGGAGGAGGTTACTTATTTTGCCCGAGAACCTCATTGAAGTGGGTAAAATACAAATCGACTTTCCCAAAGGTGGTGACACCACGCCGTCAATCACTATAGCCCCGGATGTGGTGCAGGTTCTAAATGTCCCATGGTGTAACTCCATTGTACTGAAGTTACTAGGCAGAATGATATCTTTCAATGCTTTCAAGAAGAAGATTAGATTGCTATGGAAACGGAGAGGGGACTGGTCGATTATTGGTCTGCGAAACAGCTTTTTCTTGGTGAGATTCGAGTTGGAATCTGACATGCTAGACACTCTATCAAACGGCCCATGAAAGATGTTCGGCCACTATCTTCTTATGCTGCAATGGAATCCCTCATTCGATCCCATGACCTCAGTTATTTCGACTACGGGTGTATGGGTTCGTATTTCAGGTCTACCTTTCTCTATGTATAACACTGAGGTCTTGAAAGCCATTGCTTCGGCCCTAGGAACACCTCTCAAGATTGATGAGAAAACCCTAAATCTTGATCGTGGAAGGTTTGCGAGAGTCTGCGTGAGTATCGTTCTTGATAGGCCCTTGAATGCAGGGCCAGTCCTTCAATTTTTTGTGCTCGGGGCGATATTTTTTTCGGGTGCCCTAGTGATTAAAAATTAATGTCATACTCAAATTATTAGATATAAAAAATATAAAACAACACATTATAACAGAGGATATAAAACAAAAATTTTAGTTTAGAAAAACTTGTTTAACCTACATAGAGAAATTTTTTTACATAATTGAAAATAAAATCAAAACTTTGTTTTAAATAATTGAAAATAAATCAAAAGCACATTATAACATACATATTAATCATTTATGGTGTCTTGCATTTTTTGAACAAATCTTCTATTATCTTTGTATAATCAACAAATTCCAACAATTGACCGAATCGTTACTCCATTAAGCCTATATTGAGTCATGGTAGTTCACAAATATGACTTGAATAACTAGTTTAACTCATATATTTTGAATATGTTTTTCCGAATATTAGCAATAATAATAATTTCATTTTATTTAAATTATATTCAATATTCAATAAATTTTAACTCTATACATGTTAAATGATATTTATAAGTCATAAAGTAATATATAATTATATTAAAAAAATAACTATTTATAAAAAATAGCACAAATATAATTTTAAGTTCGAATTATAATAAAACATTTAAAATAATTTTTTCATTAATGAAAATTTCATTATGAACTTATCAACAAATGAGATACTTAATGTAACATCTATAGAAATAATACTTATAATTTTTATTACATTGAGTATCTTGATAAGTCAAAATTTATATTAATTAAAAATTTTATTTTATTTTTAAATTATAATTCGAACTTAAAATCATATTTGCGTTATTTATTATAAATAGTCATGTTTTTTAAACGAATTATATGTTTATTTTTTTTGGCTTATAAATATCATTTAACATTTATAGAAATAAGAGTTACAATTTTTATTGAATATTTTATATAATTTAAATAACATCAAATTATAATAATTATTATTCGAAAAAACATATACAAAATATAAGAGTTAACTAGTTAACATTGAAAATATGATGAAGTAGAACATTATAACTCACAATTCTAGATTTATTGATAATAATAAATTTAGTTTTAATATCATATCACTAAATCAGAATGGTGCAGTGGGATTTTGGTTGTCTTATGACCTAGAGGTCTAAGGATCAATTCCCACCAATCTAATTTTATTCAATATATATTAGTTTTTTTTTATAATTTGGGGCCGCAAATTATATGGGACCCTGGGTTGTGGCCCATGCTGCCCAGCAGCAGGGCCGGCCCTGCTTGAATGGGGATGTCTTGCTTAATCGTATGAGGCTATTGCTCGAATACGAAAACCTCCATGCAATATGCTTTGGGTGCGGATGCTATGGTCTCATAAAGAACAGTGCATTGAGCGGAAACATACTCTAGAGGTTGTACATCAGGTTCAAGAGAATAATGAGATTTTTGTTGAGTGCAACCCGGTAAACCTTGATATGGTACCAAATCAGTCGGAGGTGGAGCCTACGGATGGTGTTGATGCTAGTCGGGCTCAAGTGGGTGGTGGATTTGACACCCCTAGTTGGTTGCTGTAACGACTGGATTTTTCATTACGCTTTGATAGGGTTAGAGGAGTTTAGAAAACGAAATTAAAATTTAGTGAGACTAGGATATACAAGTTTATTTATGGAAGTCGTTTGACTAAATACCTTGTTCTAAGTTTCGGGACGAAACTTATTTTAAGGGGGTACTGATGTAATATCGGAATTTTTATTCCGTTTAATTCCGTAGCAAACCGGATTTCGATCCGTTGATCCTTATTTGTCTACCTAGTCAGACACAATATCTCAAAATTTTATCATTTTATGTAACCTCACTTCACATAAAATGATGGAATTTTTATAGCAAACCCTAATCCATCAAACCCTAGTATATATCATGACATGTCCTTGACAAAGTCATGACGTCCTTTTGACGAGACCAAGACGGAACCATGACGAGAGTTGACGAGACCATGACGAGATCATGACAAGGCCATGCATGGGCTTGACAAAGCCATGACCCATTTTGACAAAGCCTTGACAAAAGCCCACTCTTTCTTGCCTTACCTCAGCCCATGTTCTTTGTTGGATTCTTGTCCAGCCCTTTGCTTCTCACTTTGTTCTACACGGATCTGAGCAGCCCAGGAGGCCTATCGAGCTCCTCTCTTGTGTGCTGGCAAGTAACGTACAACAACCCTGAAGGATAAGGAAATTGTCGACTTTCTCTCTCCCCATCTTCATGTAATGGCCGGTTTTCACGCAAGCCTCTTGCTCCTTCCTTTTCTGTGTCGACGTACAGACTCTGAGTAACATACCCCCATCGAACAATCCCTCCCTTCTCTTCATGTCCCACCAGCCCAGACTTAGGATGTACTCCAGCCTCGCGTAGTACTTGTGAAGAACGGAGTCAAGGGCGTCATCCCTCTGGAGAGCCAGTCATCGGACCCTTCTACGACCTGCATACGGGAGACGACAACAGGGAGGCTGCAATGATGAGTATGAACCACCACACCCCTCACAGTCTCCACTGCGAGGCTCACGGTAAGCCCGTACTTCCTCTTCCCTTCCCGTTTTTGAACCCCAGGAACCAACAGAGGGTCTTGATGCTTCCCTAGTAACTTGTGCAGACTCCCTTCTTGCACAACTAGAGCCTCTCCTTCCTACTGCATCATCCTCTGTAGGCAAGCAGTCACCAAACCAACAGTAGGAGTCAAGCAAGCCGAAACCTCCCATGGTCGAACCCTAGAATCGAGTAAGACTCATACCTCTTTTGGTTACCTTTCCCTCCATACATATGAGCTATTAGATGCTACAAAATCTGTCCTAAACTCACTCAGGTCGAGCAGGGAGAAGCACTGTAAAAGGATTTACTTTTCTGCATTATCAAAACTATGTCCAGTACCCAACTTCAGAATCAGATTTAGGTATGAAATACTCCTACTTTTTGACTGAAATTTTAATATGATATAGTTGGCATATTGTTGTATAACATATTCAAATTTGAGAGGAATCCAACTATTGGTTTAGGAGTTATGATTTTTTGAAGTTGGGACCTTGAACAATTTTTCTATTTTTGCTGAAAGTTCTAAGTGTTGGGAAAAACAACATGTGATGCAGTTTTGTGAGAGGGTTTTGAATAGGCTTTTGATCTCGTTTGCTGCTGAATTTTGGATATATTATAGATAAGATTTTATAGTAGAACATATCAAAATTTGAGAGGAATCCAGCGAGTAGTTTAGGAGTTATGATTTTTCAAAGTTTAGACAGTGTGTTGTTTGTTAAGTGTTTGCTTAATTTCCCAAGTGTCGAAAACTGCATGTCGATACAGTTTTGTGACCCTGATTTGGGTACGTTAGACTCCGTCTTTAGTGCTGATTTTTTGATATGTTGTAGTTGGTATTATATAGTATAACATACCGAAATATGAGAATATTTCGAGATATAGTTAAGGAGATATGATTCTCCAAAGTTGTTTCCTCATGCAGTTTTCTAGATTATGCTGATATATTCTAAGTATGAGAACAACTGCTTGTGATGCAGTTTTTTAAAATAGATTTGGAGGGGTTATTGACCTCTGTTGGACGTGAGTTTTGGATATTTTGTTGATGGATATATATAGGAACATGTAGTAAAAGTTGAGAGCGATCCATTGGGTTAATCCAGATTTAGGATGATCCGAAGTTGGGTGTAAGTATAGTTTAGTTTAGAAGAGTTGTGTTAGGTTTTAAGTGGCGATCAATCTTATGCGTTTATGTTCTTGTGAGGATGTTGAGCCTAGAAGTCTACGGACTTCTAGTTGACTAGAGCGTTGTTTGATTCGTGTGCCTTGTCTTGAACAGGCGTTGTGCGTTTCCCGAGGGGAACTTGAGAGTGTGCTGATCGGTTGCTCTTGGAGACCGGTAAGTCCACGGACTTACTTAGCTGACTTCTTGTATGAGTGTAATGTGTATGAGTGGTGTTTGTTAGTTATGATAAATAACGAAACCGGATTAGGCCGACTTTATTATATTATGTAATTGATCCAAGTGTATGATAATGGGTCGTGACATCATCTGCCTAGCTCTTGCGAGAGTCTAGGAGGTTCCCTGCGACCAGTCTTGTTAGGTAGACGGTCAGATGCATTAGTACTATTCCTCGTTGGTAAACGGGGACAGGGGCGAGGTTCGGGAATCCCTCGTGTCACAAAATAAGTATCATTAGTAATGACCTATCACCTAATTAAAGATAATAAAAGGATTGAGTGTTGCATGTTGATTGCGTATGTTGTGTGTTTGTGCTTTTACCTTTATACTTATGCATAGAATGTTAGCTAACGGTATTATACCGCTTTGTAGATGCCCTTGCAGGTTAAGACAGTTGTAGAGAGATCCGGAGGAAATGGTCAGCCGGGTCCACGTACTCATTTAGTTGGGGACGAGGTTGTCTTATGTTCTTCTTAGGCGTCGTTTTAGTACCGTTTCTTTGTAAGGCTGATACATATCCTTCATGTATATATTGTTTAAAGTTTTCAAATGTTTTTAATACCTTTGTGCCTTGTTGTAAGATCCTAGTAAAATTGTTGTCAAACTAAGGTCGGGACCCATTGTGAGGTCCTAACCAGTAGTTCCCCGAGTTCTGAGAATTTGGGGTCTTACAATATGGTATCGGAGCCAGGTTGGAAACAATGGCACTTGAAATCTTATGAAAGACCAAATGTATAAAATAACTAGAACCCGAAAGGGGTCTAAAATTTTCAAAACAGATTTCTGTTTTTACACACACGCATAGTCGGGTTGTTGGGTTAGTAGTACGTTGGACCACCATCGCTCTCCGTGGATCTCTGCAACTTGGATCGTTAGGAGTGAGTATATAGACTTTTTATGAGGTTTACTATTATATGTTATATACATGTGTATGCTTAGCTTGTTAGTATCCTAAAGGATATTTAATATCCTTTAGTCGTGATATCAAGAAGCGATTATCGCCTCATGATAAATCAGTAGCTGACTTGAAGAGTCTCCAAAACGGGGCAATGGAATCAGACGTAGAATTGAGTAATATACTCGGGTGGGCCGCTTGGTGATCCTTTCAAATCATCCAAAGAACAAGTATAATTGAGTACAACCAAGATTGCGGAATCAAGGACATTATAATCAAGGCGGATGCCGCCCCATAGACCAATAGGGGCATGAGAAACCAGAAGAGACAAAGTGTTAATCCGGGTGTGAGAATCTAAGGTGCACGAAATGAAGACCTACAATTGAGTGTAAAAGTAAAAAGGCAGACCCCACAAGCGTGGGGGGTTTTGACCTCCTCAGAGATATAAGATGTTTGAAAGAAACCTCGACGCCAATATCCAAAGAATGGAAGCCTGTAGCAGGGTCAACGGAGTTTTAGGAAGGCGATATTACCACAAACACTAGTGAAGAAATCTGTATGGGAGAACGGACTTGCTAGACTCGAGAGTCCAGGGTAAGCCGAATTATCACTGGACCTAAGCCATCAACACATATGGTCCATGCAAAAGGAGCTGCAAGTGGATGATCATTACGGCCATAAGAATTTCAAAGACGCTTGCAAGCTATCGTGGAAACTTGAAACGACTATTTATGCCAGATGAATGAAATAATTGGACTAGAGAAATGGAGTTAGCCCATAAGAAGCGGAAGGGTGGAAGGTAGTACGAACTAAAGAAGTATAAAAGGATTGTTGTGAGAAACTGTTTACCTACTAGCTAAGGAAATTTTGACAAATCATAATTAACACGGAATGGAGACTTACAACTAAATGTAAGAGCGAAAGGTAGACTTCACAAGCCTGGAGACTTTTTGTCTTCTTTAAAGATAAGAATTCTAAGAGGAATCACAACGACAGTATCAAAAGGATCGAAGCCTTGTAACATAGTCAACAGAGATTTGGAAGGAAATATTACAACAACGCCGATTAAGGAACCTGTGCTTGTGAGAATCGTGTGGTGGACTCAAGAGTCCAGGGTAACCCCCATTTATAACAGAACATAGGTCATCAACACAGACGGTCCTTGTAAAGGGACTACAATTGGGAGGTAATTAAAAGTTATCGGAACTACAAGACGCTTACCATCTATCGTGAAGTGTTAGGAACGACTTTTGACATCAGGCGAATGGCACAATGAGACTTGAGAAAGAGAGTTGTCCCAAAGGAAGCAAAAGAGTAAAAGATAAGACGAACTAAAGAAGGATAAAAGGATTAATCTAGTAGGTGGCGTGCACCAAAAGTTTAATACCAGTAGAGGTATGAAATTGAGATAAGTCAATTATAGACTGACCGATGTCAACCAAGGACGTGCAAGTATTGTTTGGTATTGACGAGTTATGTGCCGTTAAGAAGAGATATTTGTGACGGTGGATCTATGGAGTAGCTTTACCGACACCTTAGAGGATTTCCTTAAGTAGGCAACGACAACCTTCTTGGATGAATTAAAGGTATAAAGAGAAACATTTTAAGGGTTACTTCTTGGCTAGTTAAGATCAAACTCAGGTCAAGTCAGGGAGTTTGAATCCGTGGTAGAAGAATTAAGGAAGTAAGCGGAAGAAGTTGTTTTTCAATCGTTGTTTTATTTTCTTAAGGCAAGTAAAGAAGGTACTTGTTACTTCATCCGTATAAGACTCATGGTGTAATTGGAAGAAAGAGTTTTGGGGTCAATCATTTTAGACTTAAAGAAAAGGTCCTTAGGATTAATGAGTGACAAAAGGATAAGCAGAGTAGTGCAGCGGAAGCGTGGTGGGTCCTAACCCACAAAGCAAGACGCTCAAGGGTACTGATGGATGTCGTGTCGAATTTAAGATGGTGATAGTTGGTGAAATGCATTCTAGTTGGAAGAAACGTGAGATAGGATATGTGAGTGACTAGAAATGTTGTACGGAAACTTATGTTCAAGTAGAGGTAATAGAAGGAGACTAGTACCCTATTAGGGATCCGAGTGAAGAGTGGTGGCTTTGTTACATGTTGCCGGACAAGTAGTTTTGGAATTTTATACTAATAGAATACTCTAGAGTGAGTTTTCCGGATGGATTAGGAAAGAATTAATGATGTAACAAAAGTATTGTGCATGGCCTGCACTAGAAAGCTCAAAGTGAGTAACTACCGTCTTGAGTCGAAGATACATAAGAAAGAGAAGCGGAAGGAGCATACTTGCAACCTAGTAACCGTGATTAAAGAGAGCATAATCTCGGAGTAGATTTTATGGGTAATGTTATGTCGGAACAAAGCATAGTTGCGTTTTGAGTTAGAGGGATATTACTAGTCCGATAAAAGTGGAGGATACAAGAGTTCAATGTTGACGATGTGTTAGCATTTATCGAGTATTTATGATCAAATAACTGTGATATAAGATCACTTTGTGTCTAATACCGTCATTCCGGACATATTCTATGTCACTTAAGATCTTGGGAAATGTGTGGCAAGCCTAGTTTAGAGCTAACGATATATTAGAGATCTATAAAAAATATAATAATGCGAAGTGAACAAAGAGGATGACCACTAGATTTGATTTTAGTTGTCTCGAGTGTTAGACCTGAAAAGGGTAAAGGTGACGATTCCTGACCTGAGGAATAAGATGACTGAGTAATATTAAAAGACAAGATCAAGAGGGTCGTGATACGAAGAGCATTGAGCACTTGGTAAGTGTTGGTGGATGTCCAAGACCTTGGACCTGATTGTGTAGTCGGAACCTTTTCAGAAGGCCGGAAGCAAGTGGTCATAACGAAGGGAAGAAAGTTGAATAGATCATTTTCCGTAGGGTCATCAAAGGATCTAGAAGTGAGTTGTGTAAGACAACCATTAGAAGTTTTAAAGCGGTTTAAAAGTGACTGATGGACTAATATTCCTCACCCTATTAGAGAGTGCAACTCTAGTTTTCCACGAAGACTAAGTTTTGGAACTGAGTTTGAGAATTTCAGTTGGAGAGATACCTACCAGACACGAGTGAGGTCATCAGATTAGAGGATCAGACAGTTGAGCCGGATGATACCGTTGAGATATCCGGTAACCACTCTAGAACGTGGTAGCAGGCGCTTGTGATCTAAGTACCTCAAAAGATTTAAGATTCAGTGGTTTTATGAAAAGTTGATAAGGCTACCTAGGATATTGGGAATAGTAAGAGACTTAACCTTTCAAAGACCTATGCAACGATAGTTGTAACCTCGAGAGTGACGAGTTAGGGCTTGACCTTGTATGTGTGATATTGTTTGACTACTTGTTTATTTCATGATTGAGTGTTTAGTCAGTGATGAGTGCTTTCGGTAATCTTGATGTGCGGGAAACTTAGATGTGGAAACGACGAGACTTTTCTGTAGTGATCAAACACACCCATTTGGTGCCTTAAAGGCCGAACAGGATTGTCTTACCCTAAGTTTCGGGACGAAACTTATTTTGAGGGGGATCTGATGTAACGACTGGATTTTTCGTTACGCTTTGATAGGGTTAGAGGAGTTTAGAAAACAAAATTAAAATTTAGTGAGACTAGGATATACAAGTTTATTTATGGAAGTCATTTGATTAAATTCATTGTTCTAAGTTTCGGGACGAAACTTATTTTAAGGGGGTACTGATGTAATATCGAAATTTTATTCTGTTTAATTCCGTAGCAAACCGGATTTCGATCCGTTGATCCTTATTTGTCTACCTAGTCAAACACAATATCTCAAAATTTTATCATTTTATGTAACCTCACTTCACATAAAATGATAGAATTTTTATAGCAAACCCTAATCCACCAAACCCTAGTTTATATCATGACATGTCCTTGACAAAGTCATGACGTCCTTTTGACGAGACCAAGACGGGACCATGACGAGAGTTGACGAGACCATGACGAGATCATGACAAGGCCATGCATGGGCTTGACAAAGCCATGACCCATTTTGACAAAGCCTTGACAAAAGTCCACTCTTTCTTGCCTTACCTCAGCCCATGTTCTTTGTTGGATTCTTGTCCAGCCCTTTGCTTATCACTTTGTTCTACACGGATCTGAGCAGCCCAGGAGGCCCATCGAGCTCCTCTCTTGTGTGCTGGCAAGTAACGTACAACAACCTTGAAGGATAAGGAAATTGTCGACTTTCTCTCTCCCCATCTTCATGTAACGGCCGGTTTTCACGCAAGCCTCTCGCTCCTTCCTTTTCCGTGTCGACGTAAGACTCTCAGTAGCATACCCCCATCGAACAATCCCTCCCTTCTCTTCATGTCCCACCAGCCCAGACTTAGGATGTACTCCAGCCTCGCGTAGTACTTGTGAAGAACGGAGTCAAGGGCGTCATCCCTCTAGAGAGCCCGTCATCGGACCCTTATCCGACCTACATACAGGAGACGACAACAGGGAGGCTGCAATGATGAGTATGAACCACCACACCCCTCACTGTCTCCATTGCGAGGCTCACGGTAAGCCCATACTCCCTCTTCCCTTCTTGTTTTTGAACCCCAGGAACCAACAGAGGGTCTTGATGCTTCCCTGTAACCTGTGCAGACTCCCTTCTTGCACAACTAGAGCCTCTCCTTCCTGCTGCATCATCCTCTGTAGGCAAGCAGACACCAAACCAACAGTAGGAGTCAAGCAAGCCGAAACCTCCCATGGTCGAACCCTAGAATCGAGTAAGACCCATACCTCTTTTGGTTACCTTTCCCTCCATACATATGAGCTATTAGATGCTACAAAATCTGTCCTAAACTCACTCAGGTCGAGTAGGGAGAAGCACTGTAAAAGGATTTACTTTTCTGCATTTTCAAAACTGTGTCCAATACCCAACTTCAGAATCAGATTTAGGTATGAAATACTCCTCCTTTTTTACTAAAATTTTAATATGATATAGTTGGCATATTGTTGTAGAATATATTAAAATTTGAGAAGAATCCAGCTAGTTTTTTAGGAGTTATGATTTTTCGAAGTTGGGACCTTAAACAGTTTTTCTATTTTTGCTTAAAGTTGTAAGTGTTGGGAAAAACAACATGTGATGCAGTTTTGTGAGAGGGTTTTGAATAGGCTTTTGATCTCGTTTGCTGCTGAATTTTGGATATATTATAGATAAGATTTTATAGTAGAACATATCAAAATTTGAGAGAAATCCAGCGAGTAGTTTAGGAGTTATGATTTTTTAAAGTTAAGACAGTGTGTTGTTTGTTAAGTGTTTGCTGAATTTTCCAAGTGTGGAAAAGTGCATGTCGATATATTTTTGTTACCCAGATTTGGGTAAGTTAGACTCCGCCTTTAGTGCTAATTTTTCGATATGTTGTAGTTGGTATTATATAGTATAACATACCGAAATATGAGAATATTCCGAGATATAGTTAAGGAGATATGATTCTCCAAAGTTGGTTTCTCATGCAGTTTTTAGGTTATGCTGATATATTCTAAGTATGAGAAAACTGCTTGTGATGCAGTTTTGTGAAATAGATTTGTAGGGGCTATTGACCTCTATTGGACGTGAGTTTTGGATATGTAGTTGATGGATATATATAGGAACATGTAGTAAAACTTGAGAGCGATCCGTTGGGTTAATCCAGATTTAGGATGTTCCGAAGTTGGGTATTGGTATAGTTTAGTTTAGAAGAGTTGTGTTAGGTTTTAAGTGGCGATCAATCTTATGCGTTTATGTTCTTGTGAGGATGTTGAGCCTAGAAGTCTATGGACTTCTAGTTGACTAGAGCGTTGTTTGATTCGTGTGCCTTGTCTTGAACAGGCATTGTGCGTTTCCCGAGGGGAACTTGAGAGTGTGCTGATCGGTTTCTCTTGGAGACTGGTAAGTCCACAGACTTACTTACTTGGCTTCTTGTATGAGTGTAATGTGTATGAGTGGTGTTTGTTAGTTATGATAAACAACAAAACCGGATTAGGCCGACTTTATTATATTATGTAATTGACCCAAGTGTATGACAACGGGTCGTGACATCATCTGCCTAGCTCTTGCGAGAGTCTAACAGGTTCCCTGCGACCAGCCCAGTCAGGTAGACAGTCAGATGCATTAGTACCATTCATCGTTGGTAAACGGGGACAGGGGCAAGGTTTGGGAATCCCTCGTGTCACAAAATAAGTGTCATTAGTAATGACCTCTCACCTAATTAAAGATAATAAAAGGATTGAGTGTTGCATGTTGATTGCGTATGTTGTGTATTTGTGATTTTACCTTTATACTTATGCATTGATAGCATGAATTATAGTCTATATTTTGGGGTTTGTTTGGACGTTTTATCTTTCATAATCTGCATGTTTGTATGTATATTATGTGATTTTACTACCATTTCATCTACCTTTGCGAGAATCGAGGTCTACACCTAGTTTTGTTGTAATCGTAGGTAAAATGACACGTTTCGCATCAAAAAGGAGCAAAAGGAGTCATGAGTCATTTGGAGCTACATCCAGGGAGCATAGCCATGGATTAAAGATTTACTTCGGACCAGTTTTGAGAGATTTCACATTCAGTTGTGACTCACCTCGGTTGACCAGAGATTCATCTCTACCGAGGTGATCCAGAGACGCCGACTCGACCGAGGCGAACACCTAGGACGCGGCGAGAATATTTTATTCTTGGCTGAGATCTTTTAAAATTGGAAAGTGATCTTATATTTTTGGGCTTGGCTCCTGGAAGGAAGGAGATATGCAAAATCATATAATTTACCTATTTTTATGGGAAGAGATCTTTCTAAGATATTTTATCTTTGGAGGGTTATTTTCCTATAAAAAGGGTTGGATTTTCCACAAATCCGAGATCCGCTATCACCCCCGCAAATCTCGCATACATACGAGAAGATCACGCAGCAGCAGCCTACTCCAGTTGGGAGAGATTCGAAGAACCTTTTTGAAGGTTGAAGGAAGATTGAAGTCTATAGCTTTTATAGCTTTTTGGAGGGTTTTGTAAGATTGTCTTCAATTCCCTCACTTGTTGTCTTGTCTTGTTGGATTGCTATCCAAGGAACGCTTTGTTGTGATATTTGATTCAGTTATTGAAGTCTTTTTCATTAAATTCTTCTTGTTCAAATATTCACCTTCTTCCCATATATATAATACTTTCATAATGATGATGAGTGGCTAATTTCCTTGTGTGATTCTAGGGTGATTGGCTGAAGGTTGTGGGAAAAACAATGATAGAATAATCTTAGATTCCAGTAGGACCCTGAAAGTTCGAGTCTTTGACCTTAACCCTAAGCATCTCGTTCAGTCGATGAACATCTCGGCCGGGGTGGAAACTGGGTGACCGAGGTGACTTATCTGATCCATAACTGAGAGTTAAGTGTTAGAGTTTGCCAAATCCTATTCTTATTACACCTTCCCTGGTTCAAAGCAAGCTTAGGATGAGACTTACCCGGTAATTCCTTAGTTTGTGTACCAACGATCATAAGTGTAGGTAATAAAGGTTTATCCTTTATTGGGATTTGAGTGTGCTTTCATCCCATCTTTGTGAGTTAGCCTGAGACTTACCCGGTAAAGGTTGATTCTATTCCCTTAAATGGTGTGTTAGTTTGAGGTTATAGTTCTTTATCTTGATTCCTAGAGACTTACCCGGTAATAGGAGTTACGGTTTAGGATTAGTGTGTAGTGAGACTTACCCGGTGATCTACTCCACTCTAGTAACACCTTCCCCACGCAAAAATCTCAGCTTTGTCCGCTTATCTATAGATCTTGAGTTGGAACCACAACTAGATGCTTTAATCCCTGGAATTGCATGTTTGCTTTATTGACTTCTTATTCATCTTTGATTGTGTTAATTGCTCTTTGTGGTTAGTATTCATGAAGCTTACCGTTATTGACTTTGTTTCACCGAGTCCCTGTGATCGACCCCTGTAATTTTCTTGCTTTTTACTACGATTGACCCGTACACTGCGGGTTCGCATCCTTGTTTTAAGCTTAAGTCTAGGGTTATAAATTTAAAGCTTGCACACACCGTTTGGAGCGAACAAGTTTTTGGCGCCGTTGCCGGGGACTTGGTCTAGACCGAGCCGGTACGGTTTGCTCTTGGGGCGCTTGCCCCGTGTCATCTAACCACTCTACTTGAGTGAATTTTGCAGGTTCTTTCTTAGGTATATGCGAAGAACCCGCACTGGGAAGGAAATCGTTCCTTACGATCCCGAACCGGAAAAGACATACAAGCGACGCTTAAGAGAAGCAAAGATGGCCCAACAAGACGATCGCGATCTTGCGGCCGAATTGAAAGAGGCGCTAGAGCTGCTACGCCTCAGCAAGGAAGAACTTAGGCAAGAGAAAGAAGAGAATCGCACCAAGACTGCAGGAATCGAAGTTGAGATAGCAGTCATACGAGACCAGATTCTACTTCGACCGAGGGAAGATCCCCCTATTGATCCTCGACCGATGCAGGATCCAGGTGCTGATCTTCGACCGAGGCAGATTCCAATACCTGACGCCCCGGCCGATGTACTTCCACCTCGGATGCCAGTCCGAGATGTTCTTCTTGCAGGAATCCCACAAACCCTAGGTCAAAGGATGGACCCTAATCAACAGCTGAGGCGTCCAGGGGTGAACCTAGGAGATCCAGCGGATCATGACTACGAACTTCGACCGCAAGTTCTATCCATGATTCGCCAATGCCAATTCGGAGGGCTAGAGAAGGAGTCACCGCATCAACATCTTCAAAACTACGAGATCTTGATGGAAACCTTGCGACCTTCCAGAATTGAAAATAACAACTACAAGCTAAGACCTTTTTACTTTTCTTTAAAAGATAAGGCTCTTACTTGGTATCAATCTCTTCCTCCAGGAAAAATTAGCACATGGGAGGAGATGACTACGGAATTCTTGACCAAATTCTTTCCCCCCTCAAAGACCGCTGAAATGAGAGGGAAGACCAATGCTTTCATTATGAAGGACAAGGAGAGCTTGTCCAAATCTTGGGAGCGGTTCAAGGATATCCTTTTGGATTGCCCACATCATGGGATTCCAAAGATCGAGTTGTTGGAGATCTACTTCAAAGGACTGGACGGAAGCACCCAGTTCAATCTCCAACTACTCTCCGCCGGTACCTTCATGGACATGGCGATTGATGAGGCTTGGGACTTCATTGAGAAGCAAGCCTTGCACATGGAGAAATATACCCACCAAGGAGCTGAAGGTGGAGTTAAAAGAGTCAACTTTCAAGAGACTCAATCCAACAACAATCAACTCACGTCCTTGAAGAATGACGTGAAGCAATTGAAGGAACTCTTGATGGCTCAAACTAAGAAGGAAGAGCAAGGGCAAAGGAACAACAACAACAACGGATACCGTAACAACAACAACGGTCCCCGAAACAACAACTACAACAACAACAATAGAGGATCCAATAGCAACAACTTGAGGGCGAATAACCAAAATCACGGTAACAATCATTCAAACTCCAACTCTAACGATTCCTCTAACCCTTTCCTCTCTTCCCCTTCTTCTTCTTCTACTCCATTAAAAAGCCAAGGGCAAGGATCAAGTTCGTCTCAACCAGAAAAGAAAGACGCAGTTCTGGAGGCTATCTTGATCAAGCTTAGCGCTATGGAGAATTCTATGACTTCATTTTCGAGGGCCCAAAAGTCCTTCGAACAACAACTTGCTACTAGGACGAATGAAGCGCCAAGAGATCCAGGGAAGTTTCCAGCAAAGACGGAAACTAACCCTAAGGGCCAGTGCATGGCCATAACAACGAGGAGTGGACTTAAAACTGCAGATCCAGTACCTCGTTCGACGCAGACCACCTCGGTCCAGATCCAGTCGAAGAACACCTCGACCGAGATGCCAACCGAGGTGGAGCAACAAAAAGCAGGAGGGACGACTGAAACTTATATTCCACCTCCTGCATACAAACCACCACTTCCATTCCCTCAGTCCAGAGCCAAAGCACATCTAGACAAGCACTTTGGTAAGTTTCTTGACTTGATGAATAAGCTACATATTAATATTCCTTTCCTTGATGCTATTTTAGGTATGCCCGCCTATGGGAAGTTCTTAAAAGAAATCTTATCAAGGAAGAGGAAGCTGGAGGATGTTGGTGAAGTTAGGATGACATCTAAATTTTCGGAGCTTATCAAGATCATGAAGGAAAAGATGCCACCTAAGTTGAGAGATCCCGGCTCGTTCTGCATTCTCATTCAAGTTAGGGATGTCACTTGTGAAGCCCTTTGTGATCTAGGAGCCAGCGTGAGCATCATCCCGCTGGAGCTATGCACGAAGATCGGTCTTGGAGAACCCAAGCCGGTCAAGATTCGACTTTATATGGCGGATCGCTCCATTACCCATCCCGTGGGAATCTTGGAGGACGTTCCGGTCAAGTTAGGTAACTTCTATTTACCTATAGATTTTGTTGTACTTGACATTCCCGCAGACTATCCTGTTCCTATTATTCTCGGGAGGCCATTTCTAGCAACTTCGGGTTGCAACGTGGATTGCAAGAACGCCAAGTTGAAATTCAACGTTGGTGGCGATGAGGTGGAGTTCGCACTACTTGCGGCCATGAAAGGGGAGCAGCTAACTGATGATATCTTCAACATCTACGATGAAGAAGAATCAAGAGAATTGGTGAGCTCTATCCTTATTAACGATCCACTCGAAAGAGTTATTAGCTTCAGTTTAATGGAGGAAGGTATAGATGCTTCTTGTGATGCAAATATACGGAGCTTGAAGGCACTGGAAGAGGATCCAGGAGCTAAAACTGAGAAGCTAATTCAGGAGACGAAGATCTCCAGTCTCGGTCCCAGTAGCAGTACCTCGACCGAGACACTTTCTGGACTGAGCGAGGCGACAGAAGAACATCTCGGTCAACGCCTCTGCGCCTCGACCGAGATCGACAGCGAGACGATTCTAACTGAGACTTCATCGAGTCCAGTTTCTGACACCACTCCACTGGAAAGAGGAAGCAAGGATCCCTCTCAGAAAGCACCCCCAGTTGTGGAGCTTAAACAACTCCCTAGTCACTTGAGGTATATCTTTCTTGGACCGGATTCTACTTATCCCGTTATTGTTAGTGCTTCCCTTACCGAATCTAAATTGTCTAAATTAATGCATGTCCTGAGAAAGCATCGAAAGGCTATAGGTTATACCACGGATGATCTTATTGGCATTAAACCTTCTTTCTGCATGCATAGAATTCTAATGGAGGATAATCATAAGACTTCACGGGAACCTCAAAGACGGTTAAATCCGATCATGAAAGAGGTTGTGAAGAAGGAAGTTCTTAAGTTGTTGGATGCAGGTATTATTTATCCTATCTCGGACAACAAGTGGGTTAGCCTGGTGCATGTCGTTCCGAAGAAAGGAGGAATGACCGTTGTGACGAATAAGAACAACGAGTTGATCCCAACTAGGACCGTTACGGGCTGGAGGGTTTGCATCGATTACAGGAAGCTGAACACTGCCACACGGAAGGACCATTTTCCACTTCCCTTCATCGATCAGATGCTCGAGCGGCTGGCCCAGCATTCGCACTTTTGTTACTTGGACGGCTATAGTGGATTCTTCCAGATTCCTATCCATCCGGACGATCAGGAGAAGACCACTTTCACTTGTCCATGGGGGACATTTGCCTATCGGAGGATGCCATTTGGGTTGTGCAATGCACCCGCTACCTTCCAGCGATGCATGATGGCTATTTTTTCCGAGTACATAGAGGAGATCATGGAGGTATTCATGGATGATTTTTCTGTATATGGTTCCTCTTTTGATGATTGCCTATCTAACCTTTCTCTAGTGCTTAAGAGATGTGAAGACACTAACCTTGTTCTGAATTGGGAAAAGTGTCATTTTATGGTTAATGAAGGCATTGTACTAGGACACCTCGTTTCTAATCGAGAAATTGAGGTCGATCGAGCTAAGATCGAGACTATTGAGAAGCTTCCTCCTCCTTGTTCTATTAAAGGTGTGAGGAGTTTTCTCGAGCATGCAGGTTTCTACAGGAGATTCATCAAGGACTTCTCTAAGATTTCTAAACCTCTAACTAACCTCTTGAATAAAGATGTTGTTTTTGAGTTTTCGCAGGAGTGTCTTGATGCTTTTTACAGGATTAAGGAAGCGTTGATCTCCGCTCCCATTATCCAACCTCCTGATTGGACCTTGCCCTTTGAGGTCATGTGTGACGCTAGTGATGTAGCCGTAGGAGCGGTGCTTGGACAGAAGAAGGATGGACGGACCACCGCCATTTATTATGCTAGCAAGACGCTAGATGAAGCACAACGCAACTACAATACCACCGAAAAGGAGTTATTGGCGGTTGTATATGCTTTCGAGAAGTTTCGTTCCTATCTAGTAGGGGCGAAGGTCATTGTCTACACCGACCACGCAGCCATTCGTTACTTGTTGGCTAAGAAAGATGCCAAGCCGCGCCTTATTCGATGGATTCTCTTGCTTCAAGAATTTGACCTAGAGATCCGCGATAAGAAGGGATCCGAAAACTCAGTTGCGGACCACCTCAGCCGGCTGCCGGAATCTTCCCGCGAGACGGATAACCCACCCATAGACGATTCATTCCCCGATGAGCACTTACACTTGTTGGAGCGTTTGATGGATTTACTTACTTCACCCCACGATGGAGGTGAAGTATGGGGTGAAGGCACCTCCCACCTCGTTTGAGACGCATCATGGTCCAGCTAGCGACCTTAAACCAAGCGCTTCTTGAGAGGCAACCCAAGGTATTGCTTTCTTTTCCCGTTTTCTAGTCTAGCTTAGATAATTTTTGTTTTTGCTTTGCTTTGCTTTGTTTTTGGCGTTCTGGACAGACAACAGGGAACATCTAAGGAAGGAGCATAACTGGAAGGACAAAAGTTCGAGATTTTGAGAAGACAGAAGCATCTCGGTCACTGTCAGAGCACCTCGACTGAGTTGATTCTTGAGCAACCGAGGCGACTAGGGTTTTCTGCAGAACCACCTCGGTCCGTATCACCTCGGTCCAGTCGAGACCATCTCGACCGAGGTGACAGCAGATCCAGGAACAGTATAAAAAGGGGAAAAATTTATTTTTCACTTTTTTACTTTACCCAACTCGACCGCGGCGCCCTTCCCACCTCGCCTTCTCAGATCTTGCTCATTTTCGAAGATTTCCGCTTCCAACCTGCGATTGAAGTGTAGAGGAACCTATTGCAACAACAGATCTGCAAAGAAATCGAACGAATCGACCGAAACGAGGTAAAAACAGTCGAAACCCTAACTCGTTCATTCGCTTCGATTTGGGCTTTGGTTGCCCCTGATTCTGCTGAGAAAAGGCTTAAGTACCCCTTAGGAAGCAATTGTAGTGATTTTTGGGGGAAAAGAACTGAATTTCTGAGAATTGGAATCGTAACTGCTGCGCCTCGGTCCGGTCGAACTGCATCTCGACCGAGGTGATTTCTGAGTCTTGTCAGCAACCGAGGTGTTCTGACAGTGTTGAGTGAAAATGAGTTCCGATCGTCGCCTAGCCCTCAGAGACAGATCCTCACCTTCCCCTTCTTCTTCTTCTTCCCGTCCTTACCGCCCGGTTATCCACGAGAGATGCCGGGTAGACTATGAGCGCATAGCTAGCCGTCCAGTTATCGCACCGCGTTTTCTGGACGTGTCAGCTTTCGATTGCCTAGGGTTAGATGCTGACCTTAGGAGGATGATTGCCACTGCAGGGCTGGATCAGTTTACTGAGATCCGAGCCCCAGCTTATTTAGAGCCGACCTTAGAGTTTGTTAGCTCCTTCTCCTACCTCCCCACAGACCGGTCTGTGAAGTACCGGTTGATGAACCGGAACTTCATAGTTCCTTTAGAGATCTGGAGAGAGATTTTTGGCTTTTCTGAGCCCACCGCCACCGACTTCCCCTCCCGATCCGTAGCTATGGAGTTCTGGGGGCAGATTGCCCATATTACCGAGCATGCAGACAGATGGCGCCCTGGAGATTCCAGGGAGAAGGTCATCTTCCACCCGGCCTTCAGATTAGCCCATAGGATCTTCAGCGAGACACTTCTGGCGCGTACTGAGACGCCCCAGAAGATCCGACAGGGCGAGCTCTTCAGCCTCTACTGTATGGTCACAGGGGGTTTCCCAGACTTTGGCTTGATCTTGGCAGAGGACCTGCACAGGATCAAGGCCAAGGCGAAGGGAGACATTTGCTGCGGAGGTCTAGTCACCCATATTGCTACTTATCACGGGATGGACCTCAGTGTATGTACGATGGTGGCGGCTCCGAAGCCGCTTGGATTACAGGAGATGATCACACGGAGGATTTTGGTTCCCCGTGGTTTGACCACTCCATATGTTGCTATGCCTTGGGAGCGGACTGCACCACAGGGGATCCGCTGGTCTGCTCAGTTCACAATTTTCGATCCGCATTACTGGCAGACAGCTTGGGCTCCACTGATGGAGGATCATAGAGAGGCAGCAGCTGCCCCGGCTGAGGAGGAGGAGGATGACGACGACGAGGAGACGGTAGATGAGAGAGATGGTGGAGTCCCGATGGATACAGGGACGGATACTGCAGGGACGAGCGCACCACCGATTATAGATTTGGATGATGAGGAGGATACTGAGCCTGCACCTGCTGCACCTCCTACTAGATCTGCTAGGCGTCGGACACGCCGTCATAGAGACACTGAGGCTCATCGTCGGATCGATGATCTGACAGATCAGATGATAGATTCTTATGTCGCCCTTACTGTGGACATGCATGAGAGATTTGCCGCCCAGCACCGACACCTTGACAGCTGGACTCAGCAGATGTTAGAGGGGCAGCACTATCAGCGTAGGATGATGGAGCTAGAGTTCCAGCAGACTATGGGCTATCGTTTCGATCCGACTCAGTATCCGTACGTACCACCACCACCACCACCGGATCAGGATTACTGAGGAGCTGCAGGATTTTCTTATTATATTTTTTATGCAGTTCAGCTATTTATCCGGTGAGTTCTCTCATTTTCAGACTTATATTTGACCCACTAGGACAGTGTGTCCCAAGTATGGGGTGTTTGTACTTATATGACTACTTGATGTATTTGACTACTTTTGATGTATTACATTCTATCGGATATTTTATTTATGCTTCACTTCTGCATTTATATGATTATCTGATATTACATGCATACCTACAAGTTATTTGATTGAGAAAAACGTCGAAACTGAAAAAAGAATGGTTTTAAAAAAAAAAAATTTTTGACCTCGACCGAGTCAGTCTTGGCCAAACGAAGCATTTCACCTCGGTTGAACCAAGAACACCTCGACCGAGGTGGGTTAACTGAGAGTTTTCGAAAACGATTTTGTGTTACTTATCTGGATATGATCTCAGTGAAGATCTTGTTTACTGATTGGTTTTGAATCCTTTATGTGTTTGAAAGGTTTTATAATATGTTTAAGTTGCTAAATGCTTTGTTTGAAATTATTAGCATGTTTAATACTTTGTTTTTATCTAAATTATGTTGAATTTGAAGGTTGATACCGCAGGTTAAGTTCTCTCACTTTCTTCTTGGAAAGACCAAGGCAATTCATTCTCTTCTTCTTCTTCTTCTTGATCATGCTTAGCCCCTCATATACATTTTGCCTCCCTTTACCTATCCGGGAATTTGGAAGCAAGCGAAGTGGTGAAAGCAAGTGGAGTTAAAGTTGAGAAGTGGCTGGAAGTGAAAGTGTTAGAAAGCAATTTTAGGTTTGGGGAAGTCAATCATGAAGATGAGTAACTCGGCACCATTCACATAGCCGGGTGTTTGTGTCTTGCCAAAGTCGGATTGAGCGATATTCCTAACGGGTCATGGTATGTGCATCAAGGGTTTGATGCATCTCGAGAAATTGATGATTGCAGATTTCCTAGGCTTCGGTTATTGTGCACCTCTGTCCATGCATCCCAAAAAGTAAAGTAAAAAAAAAAGTGTGAAATAAGCAAAGCTTATTGGTGGAAGATGTTGCAAGTCAAAGTGGAAGTGAAGTTCATCCTTTTCCCGGATTCTAGCACCACATTACCTTACACACATCCCTACCCTACACGTTTCTTGACCTTTCTTTTGGGAAGACCTTGAGACCTTGAGCTTGTTGATTGACTTAGTGGTTTAAACTGGATTATACATGATTAATTTTGATAATTATGATTTATTATGCATTCTATGATTTTATGCAAAGATGAACAACTTTCCTATATTTATAAAAATGTTTTGAGCATATTGAGTTTTTAAATTCCATGAAGTATTCTCTTAGAGTGATCTATGATAGTTGCACACCATAAAATGTTTTTGAAAGACTTTTCATTGCTTTTCATGACTTATAATCCATTCTATCTTGACTTCTATATGAGGAACTTGCTTGGGGACAAGCAAGGGCTAAGTATGGGGTATTTTGATAGCATGAATTATAGTCTATATTTTGGGGTTTGTTTGGACGTTTTATCTTTCATAATCTGCATGTTTGTATGTATATTATGTGATTTTACTACCATTTCATCTACTTTTGCGAGAATCGAGGTCTACACCTAGTTTTATTGTAATCGTAGGTAAAATGGCACGTTTCGCATCAAAAAGGAGCAAAAGGAGTCATGAGTCATTTGGAGCTACATCCAGGGAGCATAGCCATGGATTAAAGATTTACTTCGGACCAGTTTTGAGAGATTTCACATTCAGTTGTGACTCACCTCGGTTGACCAGAGATTCATCTCGACCGAGGTGATCCAGAGACGCCAACTCGACCGAGGCGAACACCTAGGACGCGGCGAGAATATTTTATTCTTGGCTGAGATCTTTTAAAATTGGAAAGTGATCTTATATTTTTGGGCTTGGCTCCTGAAAGGAAGGAGATATGCAGAATCATATAATTTACCTATTTTTATGGGAAGAGATCTTTCTAAGATATTTTATCTTTGGAGGGTTATTTTCCTATAAAAAGGGTTGGATTTTCCACAAATCCGAGATCCGCTATCACCCCCGCAAATCTCGCATACATACGAGAAGATCACGCAGCAGCAGCCTACTCCAGTTGGGAGAGATTCGAAGAACCTTTTTGAAGGTTAAAGGAAGATTGAAGTCTATAGCTTTTATAGCTTTTTGGAGGGTTTTGTAAGATTGTCTTCAATTCCCTCACTTGTTGTCTTGTCTTGTTGGATTGCTATCCAAGGAACGCTTTGTTGTGATATTTGATTCAGTTATTGAAGTCTTTTTCATTAAATTCTTCTTGTTCAAATATTCACCTTCTTCCCATATATATAATACTTTCATAATGATGATGAGTGGCTAATTTCCTTGTGTGATTCTAGGGTGATTGGCTGAAGGTTGTGGGAAAAACAATGATAGAATAATCTTAGATTCCAGTAGGACCCTGAAAGTTCGAGTCTTTGACCTTAACCCTAAGCATCTCGTTCAGTCGATGAACATCTCGGCCGGGGTGGAAACTGGCTGACCGAGGTGACTTATCTGATCCATAACTGAGAGTTAAGTGTTAGAGTTTGCCAAATCCTATTCTTATTACACCTTCCCTGGTTCAAAGCAAGCTTAGGATGAGACTTACCCGGTAATTCCTTAGTTTGTGTACCAACGATCATAAGTGTAGGTAATAAAGGTTTATCCTTTATTGGGATTTGAGTGTGCTTTCATCCCATCTTTGTGAGTTAGCCTGAGACTTACCCGGTAAAGGTTGATTCTATTCCCTTAAATGGTGTGTTAGTTTGAGGTTATAGTTCTTTATCTTGATTCCTAGAGACTTACCCGGTAATAGGAGTTACGGTTTAGGATTAGTGTGTAGTGAGACTTACCCGGTGATCTACTCCACTCTAGTAACACCTTCCCCACGCAAAAATCTCAGCTTTGTCCGCTTATCTATAGATCTTGAGTTGGAACCACAACTAGATGCTTTAATCCCTGGAATTGCATGTTTGCTTTATTGACTTCTTATTCATCTTTGATTGTGTTAATTGCTCTTTGTGGTTAGTATTCATGAAGCTTACCGTTATTGACTTTGTTTCACCGAGTCCCTGTGATCGACCCCTGGAATTTTCTTGCTTTTTACTACGATTGACCCGTACACTGCGGGTTCGCATCCTTGTTTTAAGCTTAAGTCTAGGGTTATAAATTTAAAGCTTGCACACACCGTTTGGAGCGAACATGCATAGAATGTTAGCTAACGGTATTATACCGCTTTGTAGATGCCCTTGTAGGTTAAGACAGTTGTAGAGAGATCCGGAGGAAATGGTCAGCCGGGTCCACGTACTCATTTAGTTGGGGACGAGGTTGTCTTATGTTCTTCTTATGCGTCGTTTTAGTACCGTTGCTTTGTAAGGCTGATACATATCCTTCATGTATATATTGTTTAAATTTTTCAAATGTTTTTAATACTTTTGTGCCTTGTTGTAAGATCCTAGTAAAATTGTTGTCAAACTAAGGTCAGGACCCATTGTGAGGTCCTAACCAACGAGTTCTGAGAATTTGGAGTGTTACAGTTACTAACGCCACAAGAAAAGGAGGAGGCTTTATGCCAAAATGTTGATGCAAGCCTCGGTGAATGGATGGTAGTTCCGAGACGGAAAATCGGGCACAAAAGTAAAACACTAGAAACGATGGATGATAGTAATATTGTAGTAGATGGACAAAATGGTTCCATACTATACAATGCACCAGTTTCGAAAGTTCTAGGGAGATCTAACGATCGGATGGTCCCTCTACCCTTAACAAAGTGATACCTAGGCAAACTATGTTTCTAATAGTAACCATAAGAAGCGTGCTCGACGTGGTAACCAGGGTGTGGGTATTGACTCTAATCCTTTGTTTGGTGATGTTGCTACAAGTGGCAAACAGTTGGGTAAGGAGCGAAAGCATACGACGATGACTATCCCCGTAACCAACCAAGTGAATATTCTCCGATGGGATGCTCCTTTGGGTCTGGTGTTTGCTGCTTTGGGGAAGGAGCCCGCTCCTTCTAGCTCTGAGGAGGTGGCCGATCGGATGGACACCGAATCCGGCCAAGATATGGGGGTCTCCCAAATGTCGATCATTCCCAATTCACAGTCCTAACTTAGACAATGGTTATGTGTTTCCCAAGTTTTTAATGATAGGTATATTTTGGAATTGCCATGGATAGGTGAAAACCGGTTTCCGCCGGTCTATTCGGTATATGATACAGAAACACATGATACAGAAACACAAACCTCAGTTTGTGGCCCTATTTGAAACACATTGTTCGGGTGACACTGTGACGTCCATTTGTAGTAAGATAGGTTTTGATTCTTGGGAGAGAGTCGAAGCAGATGGCCAGAACGGTAGTATTTGGCTCCTTTGGGATAGCTTATCTTGCCCCCTTAAGGTAGTCACCAAGGATCGTTAGTTTATGTATGCGGTGATCGGTGATGGTGAGAGTCTCTGCCATTTGATTCCAGTGTATATATGCCCTGATCCTCAACATCGGGAGGTGGTCTAAGATTCCATCAGGGATATCGTTACTTCTGCTACATCACCAGTGGTGATAGGTGTAACAACCGTTGTTATTTAGAGTATTTGAGAGCTCCAATAAATAAAGTTGCAGTTGAGAGAAATGATCGGGACATCGGATATGTCTTAGATGTGAAATAATATAAAAAGACGAAACGGATAAAAGAGTCGCTATTCCGGTTCTTAGCGGTTAAGAAATATTGCTTAAGAATGCCCATTTTACGAGATAGTTATGGAATAATTATCCCGATAATATTCCGAATTCTATATTCCAATTTAGTAAAGTTTGGAGACCGAAAAATATAACCGAGTTTATTTAAAAGCTTTCGATAAACATTAATATATATATATATATATATATATATATATTAAACACATGCACATAGATAAGAAAGAAGAGGTCGGCTCTTCTAATTCCACATATACATGATATATGTATATTATATATAAATGAAATGGATGGATAAACAAGAGATTAGAAGGTGTAGCTTTACTTCCTTTATATATATAAAAGTTAAAGATTTATACTAAAGCTGATCATCTTCATCCTTAATTTGGAAGCCATATGAGAAGCAACCGAGTGAAACACGATCTTAACTTCATCTAGCCATAAATCCTCCATCTTCCATCCATTTTCAAATCCGATTGTACCATCAAGTCCCTTATCATGTTCTCTTCATCCTGGTACAAATCTATTTTCCGTTTGTTAGCTTTTTTGTAAAGCTTCCGTTTACCGCTATCGGAGCGCCGACGGACCACCGCAAGTCATCAAATGTAAGGTTTCATACCGTGCTCTTACTCCCCGTATCGCCAGGAGTCCGTATCTTCTTCCGGTTCGTATATCGGGTTAGTAACGAATAAGTTATGAATTTATTCATTTTCCGTATTGCGGGTTAGTATAAATTGACCTTGAGTTGGTTAAAATGGATAATTGGAATTTCCATTATGCTCGTTACATTATTCTGGTAATTATGGGATTTTAGTTGGTGATTATATCATGAGTTGGATTTATGCCCTAATGTGGCTTTTAGGTTTAGCATGTTATTCGAGGTTATAGGATATATATGATCCCTATGGATCCCTTTGGGTCTAGGAGTGACCCTTTGTTTAAAAAGAGATGTGACATCTCTTTATGCCTTGTCTATAGGCTGTGTTGTTCCTCCAGTGTTGAGGTGATCCAGTTGTGGTTGAGCTTTATACGAGGTTGAGGTAAGTCCGTAGGACTTACTTAGCTGCCATCCTTATATTGAGTGTTTGCATGAGTGGTGTGTGTCTTATATGTTTGCTATGATAGCATGTGATGTCGTATTTACCGACCTATGTTTTATTGATTGCCCCACTGCGTGGCTGTGATAACCTTTCCCTTTCATCTCGTCGTGGAGTCTTGGAGGTTCTCTAATGTCAGGCCAGACCGGTTTACAGGAAGGGCGCAATCCACTCCCATAGGGTACACGGATTGTATGACCGATACTAGTACGGTTGGCTAACAGGCTCAGAAGCGAGGATGTATCGGTCCTCGTGTCACCTAGTTTCATATATATTATATCTATGCGATTTGAGTGAATGACCATTATATTGAAATGAATAAATGGGTAAATGAGTGAAAGCATGCTGATATGTTTATCTTTCCCTATGTGTGATTGTGCTTATGCAATACTCTATATATGTGTATGGATAGCTAATGGTTATTACCATGTTGTAGATGCCCTACAGGATAGGCATGCTGCTGGGTGATCTAGCAGGGTGGCAGGCCGAGGACGTCTCGTACATAGGTTGTTGTGGGTTTTTGGGTTTGTTTATCTTTTTCCTCCTTTGTGAGGTTGGTCTTTTGTTACCTCCTGCGTGAGGCGTGATGTTTGTACTCGGCTATGTGGTCTTACCTTTTGGGATGTACAGTTTTATGTATTTGTTTTCATATATGTCAGTGCCATGTTGTAAGGTCCAGTGAACTTGTTGTCAGGCTAGTGTCAAGATCCATTGTGAGATCCTAACCCAATGTAGCACTCTGAGTCCCGCGGATTCAGGGTGTTACAGAGTTGGTATCAGAGCTTAGGTTGACAACAATGGCACTTGCTACCTGCAATGAGGTCTGATAGGTAAAATAAACAGAACCCGACGGGGGTCTGACTTTTTCAAAAGGTTTTGGTTTTAAATGTGGTTTTTGGTTAGATGTACGAGAAGTCGCCACTCCTGCTATGGATCTCTGCAGTATAGATATGATATGTATATATATATAATGGATTATGTATGTGTTGTGTTGAGTATATATATAACTATACATATGGCCTACATAGAGCCTTATAAGTTAGGTGTGCATACCCCGCATATGGCTCGGACTAGAGCTACTGCCGCTTTGTGCAGAGGTAGAGGTAGACCACCCCGTCATCCGGGTGTGGTAGGTGAGGGACCAGTTCCCGCTGCTGACCCACCAGTGGTGGAGGAGATACATGAGGAGGTTGTAGAGAGCGTCGTCCCAGAGACGAGGAGCAGTGTATCTGTGAGACATCATTCACATCGAGCTCAGTCTGATGACGCTGACCGTGTCTCCATGGGAGGACCGGAGTTCAAAGAGTACCTCCGACGTTTTGAGGAGGATATTAGGGCTGGCAGGCGAGCCCCGGATTTACCAGTACCTAAGGGATCTTCTGAGAGATCCCAGGGAGCGACCCGGGTACCAACTGCACCTACACGTGTGGTGGATCCAGTTCGAGCCCCAGTGGAGACTAGAGGGCCTCAACCAGATGCCTAGTTAAAGGCATTTCATCAGCAGGGAGTGCCACACTTCTCAGGAGAGATAGGGTTAGAAACTGAGGTGTGGATTAGGCATGTAGACTCAGCCTTGGAGTCTATTAGATGTCCTGAGGACAGACGGATAGAGCTAGTTCAGTCTCTCTTCCGTGACCTCGCACACCAGTGGTGGAGGACTGTCCGGACCAGAGCTACCAGTTATGACCACATGAGACGCATGATTAGAGAGCAGTTCTGCCCTGCCTCACTGAGGAGGGAGAAGCTGCAGGATTTTGTGGAGGCCGGCTTTGAGGATGTGCCTATTACTAACGTCATCCGCCGTTTCCAGACCGAGTTAGCTTTACTGGGTCCAGCTGCACCATCTGAGGACCAGCATGTGTACTTGTTCTCTCGTCGTTTGAGGGAGAGCACACGTTCATATATGGCGGGATTCCATTGCGAGTCCCTTGCTGACTACCAGGACCGGGCTTCTGCTTATGAGAGGGAGCGAGCTAGTCAGAGGAGGGCTTCTCAAACTGGACGGTCTGAGAAGAGGCAGCGCACTGGGCAGACCAGTGGAGTTGGAGGAGCTTCTTGTTCTAGACGAGACCAGAGATGTCAGAGTTACCCCACGTCGGCACTAACTGTAGACAAGGGACGACAGTGTTATAACTGTGGAGAGCCTGGCCATCTGAAGCCAGCTTGTCCTAGACCAGTTGTGACTTGTTTTACCTGTGGCCGACAGGGACATCGAGCTGCCTTTTGTAGGCAGGGAGGAGTGGTATCCCATCAGGGTTCTTCCCCTGCCAGTGTAGCAAGAGGTGGTCAGAGGACACCTCAGCAGCAGATACAGGGACAGTAGAGGGTCCCCGAGCGTCCATCTACTCAGGGTTCTGCTCCAGGACCGAGTAGAGGTAGAGGTAGAGACGTTGGCACCAGTGATGCCAGAGGAGCCCGAGGGCGAGTTTTTGAATTGAGGAGTGCAGAGGATCCACCTGCACCGGCTGCTACATGTACCATTTTACTTCATGGTTTACCAGTTAGAGTTTTGTTTGATACTGGTGCTACGCATTCCTTTATTTCTGATACTTGTGTTGAGCGTCTGAGTTTAGCTACCATAGAGGGGATACCCTTTACTATAGGGTTACCTAATGGTAGTCGGGTTAGAGGTACCCGTGAGATACGTAGTTGTCCCCTTCGATTAGGGACTCGTGTTTTACTTGTTGACTTCTTAGTCATGCCATTGATGCATGAAGAAGTCATATTAGGTATGGACTGGATGCGTAGACACCATGCAATTTTGGATGTTGGTAGGCGGACTGTTACAGTCTCTACCGAGGTTGGGACCTTGGGAAGACAGGTTCGGTTATTAGTGCCGTCCGAGCAGCTAGGTTGATTGCACAAGGTTGTGATGCCTTTTGGTATTACGCCATGAAGGATGGGGAGAGTCCAGCTCTGGAGGATATTCCAGTAGTCTGCGAGTCTATAGATGTGTTTGTTGAGCCGTCGAGTTTGCCGCCACAGCGGAGTGTGGACTTCAGCATAGAGTTAGAGCCTGGCACACGACCCATCTCGAAGGCCCCATACCGTATGGCACCTGTCGAGATGTTGGAGCTGAAGAAGCAACTCGAGGAGTTGGCTGAGAAGGGTTTCATACGCCCTAGTGTTTCACCATGGGGTGCACCTGTCCTCTTCGTGCGGAAGAAGGACGGATCTCTGAGGTTATGCATAGATTACAGAGAGTTGAACAAGGTGACCGTCAAGAACAGGTATCCATTGCCTCGTATTGACGATCTACTTGATCAGCTTCAGGGAGCTACAGTTTTCTCCCGGATTGATTTGCGCTCAAGATATCACCAGTTGAGGATGAGAGAGCAGGACGTACATAGGACGGCATTTCGTACCCGTTATGGACACTACGAGTTTGTAGTGATGCCATTCGGGCTGACGAATGCCCCAACAGTCTTTATGGAGTTGATGAACAACATATTCATCGACTTACTTGATCAGTTTGTGGTGGTCTTCATTGATGATATTTTAGTGTACTCTCGTAGTAGAGAGGAGCATGCCGGTCATCTGAGGACGGTTTTGCATGTTTTGAGGGATAGAGAGTTGTATGCTAAGCTCTCTAAGTGTGAGTTTTGAATGTCTGAGGTTGCTTTCCTTGGGCACATCGTATCCGCCGATGGGGTTATGGTTGACCCGGCGAAGATCGAGTCTGTTGTTGTATGGACGACACCGACGAACGTCAAGGAAGTGCGTAGGTTTCTTGGCTTAGCCGGTTACTATAGACGCTTTGTGGAGGGTTTTTCGGTGATTGCCCGTCCACTGACGAGTCTTCTGAGGAAGACTACCCGGTTTGCGTGGACCGACCAATGTGCTTAGAGCTTTGAGGAGTTGAAGAGGCGTTTGACTTCTGCTCCTGTCTTGGCACAGCTAGAGGGATCTGATGATTTTGTGGTCTACAGTGATGCATCCAAGCTAGGCTTGGGATGTGTGTTGATGCAGAGAGGTGGAGTGATTGCATATGCGTCTCAACAGTTGAAGACATATGAGGAGAACTACCCGACTCATGATTTGGAGTTAGCAGCGGTAGTGCATGCTTTGAAGATCTGGAGACATTACATGTATGGTGCTACATGTCAGATCTTCACAGACCATAAGAGTCTGAAGTATATTTTCACGCAGCGGGAGTTGAACAACCGCCAACGCCGATGGCTTGAGTTGATCAAGGACTTTGACCTTGAGATTTTGTATCATCCTGGAAAGGCGAACGTGGTTGCTGACGCCTTGAGCAGGAAGACGCCTCAAGAGAAGGCGATTGCGAGATTGACTGTACAGCCTCAACTTCAGAGGGATCTAGCTTGGCTAGAGATGGACATCCAGTTTCCTGATGAGGATGCCTAGTTGTATGCCTTAGAGGTTTTACCTGGTCTGTTGGATAAGATCCAACAGAAGCAGGGGACCTGCCCGACCTTGATGAGGATTAGAGAGAGGATGTCTCGTGGAGAGGCACCACAGTTTTCCATTGGAGTTGATGGAGTGATGAGGCGACATGATCGCATTTGTGTTCCTGCTGATGCAGAGTTGAGACAGAGGATCTTACAGGAGGCTCACAGTACACCTTACTCTGTACATCCAGGTACGAGTAAGATGTACCATGATGTGAGACGTTCATATTGGTGGGGATGGCTGAAGCCCGATGTAGCCAGATTTGTGGCTCAGTGTGCGACCTGTCAGCAGGTCAAGATAGAGCATTGCAGACCTGGAGGTGAGCTCCATCCACTGCCAGTACCGCAGTGGAAGTGGGAGGATGTCTCCATGGATTTCGTGACTGGTTTGAGACCCAATAGGAGTTTTGATGCCATTTGGGTTATTGTTGATAGGCTGACGAAGACGGCACATTTCATCCCTATCAGAGAGACGTGGCCGGTGAGTAGATTGGCTGAGGAGTACACTAGACAGATAGTGAGACTCCATGGTGTACCGAGGACGATCGTCTCTGATCGAGATGGACGATTCACCTTGAGGTTTTGGCAGCAGATTTAGACTGCTTTGGGGACGAGTCTACATTTCACGACTCCGTTTCACCCCCAGACTGACGGACAGTCAGAGAGGACCATTCAGATTTTAGAGGATATATTGCGAGCTTGTGTGTTGGATTGAGGACAGAGATGGTCTGATTACCTTCCACTTGTTGAGTTCTCATACAACAACAGTTGGCATGCATCTATTGGGATGGCTCCCTATGAGGCACTGTATGGACGTAGGTGCCGTACACCTTTATGCTGGGATGAGCCTAGCAGTGTCAGCGGGATAGCGCCAAAGCAGATTCATGATGATATGGCTCGGGTAGGACTGATTAGAGAGAGGATGCTGGGTGCACAAAGTCGTCAGAAGTCATATGCAGACAAGAGGCGTCGGCCTCTAGAGTTCAGAGTAGGAGCTCATGTCTGGTTGAGAGTATCCCCGACGCGTGGCGTCAGACGTTTTGGCATAAAGGGGAAGTTGAGCCCCCGATATGTCGGTCCTTTTGAGATTCTGGACAGAGTTGGGAGAGAAGCCTACAGATTAGCATTGCCTCCGAGATTAGAGGGTGTTCACCCTGTGTTCCATGTGTCTCAGCTGAGAGAGTACATACCAGATCTGCGGCACATTGTGAGTTATGATGATTTGGTAGTGGAGCCAGACCACACCTTTGATGAGCATCCTATTGCAGTCTTAGAGCGAGGTGTGAGACGCCTGCATTCTAAGGACATTCCTATGATGAGGATACAGTGGTCTAGACGTGGACCTGAGGAGGCTACATGGGAGACTGAGGATAGTATCTAGAGGAACTATCCAGAGTTTTATGCTGAGATAGATGCATCTAGGGTCGACGAGTAGATCTTAGTGCTATCTTGGTGAGTATGTGATTATGTGCTTATGTGCTTACATGCCTTGATGTGCTTATTTCATGCTAGCTATGTTATGCTTTATGATCTTGTTAGATCTTGTTGTGCTAGTATGATGTATGTTTATAGCTGGAGATGGTTCTTTCCTCCATGCTATTTGAGTGTGATTAGGATTCAGCTGGAGATGGTTCTTTCCTCCATGCTACTTTGATGGACATAGTTCAGTGGAGATGTGATTCCTCCATACGATGTATATATTTATGGTTGGCTAGAGATGTGCTTCCTCTATACCCTGTGATGTGATATAGCGAGAGATGTGATTCCTCTCTGCCTTGGGTAGCGTTATGGCCCTGCTTTCTGGAGTGGATGATTCCTCCATGTTGATGTTTGAGGTTATAGATTTGTTATAGATTGTGACCTTTTTGAACGGAGATGTGATACCTCCGATAGAGTGAGTGTTATACCTTGGCATATGGGTCCGAGAGGATTTGGGTTGTTCAAGTTTCGGGACGAAACTTGTTTTTAGGGGGAGATGATGTAACAACCGTTGTTATTTGGAGTATTTGAGAGCTCCAATAAATAAAGTTGCAGTTGAGAGAAATGATCGGAACATCGGATATGTCTTAGATGTGAAATAATATAAAAAGACGAAACGGATAAAAGAGTCGCTATTCCGGTTCTTAGCGGTTAAGAAATGTTGCCTAAGAATGCCCATTTTACGAGATAGTTATGGAATAATTATCCCGATAATATTCTGAATTCTATATTCCAATTTGGTAAAGTTTGGAGACCGAAAAATATAACCGAGTTTATTTAAAAGCTTTCGATAAACATTAATATATATATATATATATATATATATATATATATATATATATTAAACACATGCACATAGATAAGAAAGAAGAGGTCGGCTCTTCTAATTCCACATATACATGATATATGTATATTATATAGAAATGAAATGGATGGATAAACAAGAGATTAGAAGTTGTAGCTTTACTTCCTTTCTATATATAAAAGTTAAAGATTTATACTAAAGCTGATCATCTTCATCCTTAATTCGGAAGCCATATGAGAAGCAACCGAGTGAAACACGATCTTAACTTCATCTAGCCATAAATCCTCCATCTTCCATCCATTTTCAAATCCGATTGTACCATCGAGTCCCTTATCTTGTTCTCTTCATCCTGGTACAAATCTATTTTCCGTTTGTTAGCTTTTTTGTAAAGCTTCCGTTTACCGCTATCGGAGCGCCGACGGACCACCGCAAGTCATCAAATGTAAGGTTTCATACCGTGCTCTTACTCCCCGTATCGCCAGGAGTCCGTATCTTCTTCCGGTTCGTATATCGGGTTAGTAACGAATAAGTTATGAATTTATTCATTTTTCGTATTGCGGGTTAGTATAAATTGACCTTGAGTTGGTTAAAATGGATAATTGGAATTTCCATTATGCTCGTTACATTATTCTGGTAATTATGGGATTTTAGTTGGTGATTATATCATGAGTTGGATTTATTCCCTAATGTGGCTTTTAGGTTTAGCATGTTATTCGAGGTTATAGGATATATATGATCCCTATGGATCCCTTTGGGTCTAGGAGTGACCCTTTGTTTAATAAGAGATGTGACATCTCTTTATGCCTTGTCTATAGGTTGTGTTGTTCCTCCAGTGTTGAGGTGATCCAGTTGTGGTTGAGCTTTATACGAGGTTGAGGTAAGTCCGTAGGACTTACTTAGCTGTCATCCTTATACTGGGTGTTTGCATGAGTGGTGTGTGTCTTATATGTTTGCTATGATAGCATGTGATGTCGTATTTACCGACCTATGTTTTATTGATTGCCACACTGCGTGGCTGTGATAACCTTTCCCTTTCATCCCGTCGTGGAGTCTGGGAGGTTCTCTGATGTCAGGCCAGACCGGTTTATAGGAAGGGCGCAATCCACTCCCATAGGGTACACGGATTGTGTGACCGATACTAGTACGGCTGGCTAGCAGGCTCAGAAGCGAGGATGTATCGGTCCTCATGTCACCTAGTTTCATATATATTATATCTATGCAATTTGAGTGAATGACCATTATATTGAAATGAATAAATGGGTAAATGAGTGAAAGCATACTGATATGTTTATCTTTCCCTATGTGTGATTGTGCTTATGCAATACTCTATATATGTGTATGGATAGCTAATGGTTATTACCATGTTGTAGATGTCCTACAGGATAGGCATGCTGCTGGGCGATCTAGCAGGGTGGCAGGCCGAGGACGTCTCGTACATAGGTTGTTGTGGGTTTTTGGGTTTGTTTATCTTTTCCCTCCTGTGTGAGGTTGGTCTTTTGTTACCTCCTGCGTGAGGCGTGATGTTTGTACTCAGCTATATGGTCTTACCTTTTGGGATGTACAATTTTATACAGTTTTATGTATTTGTTTTCATATCTATCAGTGCCATGTTGTAAGGTCCAGTGAACTTGTTGTCAGGCTAGGGTCAAGATCCATTGTGAGATCCTATCCCAATGTAGCACTCCGAGTCCCGCGGATTCGGGGTGTTACAATAGGGGGCGATTTCAATGTCATTAGTTGTTTGGTGGAACGCTAGGGGGCTCTAATAGACTACAAAGAGACTCTATTGCGATCGGTGAATGAATCAATTCTACACAGTTGGTCGATCTAGGGTTCTAGGGTTCTCCTTTCACATGGGTGCGTGGTGCTGACGCTGATACCAGAATTTCTAAAAGGCTTCATAGGGTTCTCATGTCCTCGGATGGTAGAATTAGATGACCGGAATCTAGTGTGCGTCACCTTCCCAGACTTTCGTCGGATCAACCCCTTAATCATCTCTTTTGAGAGCCTGACGAAGTGTAACCCTAAGAGGAGACCCTTTAGGTTTCAGGCGGCTTGGTTTACGCACTCGGATTTTAGGCGCTTGATCGAGGCATCCTAGGACAACATGGCCATTCTCCCTTGGGCTCTACAAAAACTGCAGCTCATCTCAAAAAATGGAATATGGATGAGTTTGGTGATATCTATGCTAGGAAGGAGGCTTTGATACAACAACTCGATGAACTTAGTATGGAGCTAGTGACAAGGGTTTCTTCCTCTCTTCTGGTCATTGAGGCTACAGTGAGGGAGCAACTTGAGTTGACATTGGCTCGGGAATAGACCTTATGGAGCCAAAAAGCCCGCCAAGACTGGCTTGTTCATGGTGATAGGAATACCAAATTCTTTCACCTATAAACCATTGTACACAAACATTTTTATCGAATCGAAGCGCTCAAAATGGCTTATGGAAGTTGGTGCTCTGATACTGCAATACTAGAGGTCCATGCGCAAAATTTCTACAAGGAGCTCTATGGCCCGTGTAATCTCCCACCTCTCGGACAAATTTCGACGGGAGACTTTCCTTCATTGTTGGTTGAACGCGATCCGAGCTGAGCAAGACTTGCGGCGATGACAAAATTATGGTGGCCTTGAAGGATATGGGGTCGTTGAAGGCTCCCGGACCGGACAGCTTCCATCCTATTTTCTACAAAAACTGTTGGTCACGGTGGGTAGCTCCTTGCTTAGTTTTGTGAAGAAATTTATCTCCAACGGTCACCTCCCCAATGGCTCTAACGAAACCCTCATTGTTCTGATTGGTAAAGTGGTTAAACCCCAAACCATTAACCAATTCCGACCCATTAGTCTGTGCAATGTGAGCTACAAAGTAATCAAAAAGATTCTTGCTAATCGCCTCAAAGGGGTGATGGATCATTTGGTTTCACCTATGCAGTCTAGCTTTATCCCTGGTAGAATGATTTCTGATAATATTGTCATTGTCCACGAAGCAATCCACTCTATGAAATGGAAGAAAGGTCACAAAGGTTGGATGATTTTGAAGCTGGATCTCGAAAAGGCATACAATATGCTTAGGTGGGAGTTCATTGTCGAAACTCTCCATGAGGTTGGCCTGGGTTCACGCTGGGTAAACTAGATATCTGCCTGCCCCTCTACGGTATCTATGAAGGTGCTTTGGTATGGGGGAGCGACTGTTGGTTTCCCTATGTCTCGCAGTCTTAGATAGGGTGATTCATTGTCTTCATATATCTTTGTCCTTTCTCTGGAGAGATTGAGTCATATGATAGAGAAAGTGGTGACTGAGAGGGATTGGAAGCCGAAGAAGTTGTCAAGAGGGGGGCCGATTATTTCTCACCTTCTCATTGCCGACGATATACTCTTGTTTGCAGAAGCCTCAGTGTCACAACCTAATATTGCCCGGGAAATTCTTGAGAAGTTTTGTGGAGCATCGGGGGAGCGTGTGAGCCTAGCCAAGTCTAAACTTTATGTTTCTCAAAATGTTGAAGGTAACTTGGAACGGGTCCTTAGTGACTTATGTGGGATTCCGTCTACTAGGACCCTTGGGAAGTATCGTGGTATTCAGATCCTTCATGATAGGGTCTCGAGCTCCTCTTTCCAGCCCCTTGTGGATTGGGTCTCTAAAAGACTTGCGGGATGGAAGGCAAATTCTTTAAGCATTGCCGGTAGAGCTACTCAAGTTAAATCGGTTCTCTCTACGATTCTTGTTTATCATATGAACACTATCCTACTCCCCAACAAAGTGTAGAGTAATCTTGATAAAATGTGTAGAGATTCTCTTTGGGGTAGCTCTCCGGGGAATCACAGGCTACACCTTCTGGCGTGGGAGAAGGTCTGTCAACGTAAATACGAGGGGGTGTTAGGCCTCGGGAAAGCTTCGGATATGAATCTGGCTATAGAACGGGGTGGCCACTAGAGCTTCGGAGTTTTGGAAGCAATTCTTTCATCTAGAAAGGCATCGTTACTGCATATAATAATGTCATTGCCCCTCACATTGGATGGAGCATCAAGGACGGCCGTACGACGGCTTTTTGGGTTGATTGCTTGGTTGATAATGGCCCCCTGGAACATTTTTGTCACCCTCTTGTATGAGCCTAGTTGCTTAGTTGTTGTGAGAGTGTGCAGAGGGCCAGGATTATGCCTGAGCCGCCCCTGCGTGACCCAAAGGGTGCCCCTGCGCCTAGCCTGGACCGCCCCTGCAGCTCACAGGGTCCGCCCCTGCGGCTCACAGGGTCCGCCCCTGCGGTTTATGGTGTGTTGTAGCTGTTTTTTTTACCCGAGCTTTGCTTTATGACCCATCTTTCCTTTATATTTCCTTCTTCCTTCAGATGGGGTTTCCTCCATCTCTTTCCTGCTCCATCTCTCTCTCTCCCTACGCTCTTCTTCTTCTCCTCTCTTCTCCTTTGGATCTCTTCATGATCCATGTGTGAGTTTTGTGAGTTTTGAGAGCCTTTTGTGCTT
This sequence comes from Fagopyrum homotropicum, assembly GCA_033239125.1. Taxonomy (NCBI): domain Eukaryota; kingdom Viridiplantae; phylum Streptophyta; class Magnoliopsida; order Caryophyllales; family Polygonaceae; genus Fagopyrum; species Fagopyrum homotropicum. Next base: position 104,827,033 of record BSWB01000007.1, read on the forward strand.
GGCTTATTGATGAGTGTTGATGTGTTGCTGATATGCTTGTTGTTAGCCAGCATTGAGGTTGTGATGGTATTCTGCTCTTGTTTAGATTCAGCTTGGTGAGATCTCTCTCTTTCTTCCCTTTCTTTCTTCTTTTCTTCCTTTCTATGTTCTTTCCTTTCTCCTTAGCTTAAGATCCACAAGACTGATCTTGTGGCAACCTTGATTGACTTCTTCTGATGTATATATGTGTGTTGGGATGCTGGCTGAAAGAGGAGTGAAGAGACCGATTGAAGAAGAAAAGAGGAGCTGAATTGGTGTGTCTCTGCACACCAGCAGCACCTGCGCCATCTCTGGACCGCCCCTGCGCCAGCAGTGAGCCGCCCCTACGCCATCTCCTAACCGCCCCTTCGCCACCTGCACCAGCTTGGTGTTGCACTTGGTTCTGCAGGTGTGTTGCTTCTAGGCTTTCCTTATGATGCCTTTGTTCCTTCCTTACCTAGTATGAGTGTATAGGATCATGCTAGATGTGTGAGGATGTGTTTGGTTGAGTTTATGATCGGTTTATGTCTAGTACGACTTTAAGGACTTAGGTTGATGTTGATTGAGGTTGTAAGGTTGAGTAAGATCCTCATGGATCCCTTTGGGTCTAGGTCGGACCCCTTTGATGAATGGAGATTGATATATCTGTATGCCTTGTTATTAGGCAGTGCCCCTCTCTCAGAATTGGAGGTTGTTGTGGTTGAGCTATGTACGAGGTTGAGGTAAGTCTGTAGGACGTACTTAGCTACCATCCCTATATTTGGGTGTTTGCATGAGTGGTGTATGCTTATTATGTTGCTATGATAGCATGAGATGTCGTTTATACCGACCTATGTTTTATATGGTTTGCCCCGTATGCGTGGCTGTGATAACCTTTCCCTTTCATCCCGCCGTGGAGTCTGGGAAGTTCTCTTGAGTCAGGTCAGACATGGTATACGGGGAGGGCACAACACCACTCCCATAGGGTACACGAGTTGTGTGATCGATTCCACTCCAGATGGCTAGCAAGCTCAGAGGCGAGGATGTATTCGCCCTCGTGTCACATATTTTCATCTATGGATATACATATATACAATTTGAGCGAATGACCAGTATATAAAGATGATAAAATGGGTAAATGTGTGATAGCATGTTGATGTGTTTATCTTTCATGATTGTGTTTGTGCTTATGCATTTCCTCATATATGTTTGGTTAGCTAACGGTTTAATACCGTGTTGTAGATTTTACAGGTTAGGCGTTGCTGAGTGATCTGGCAGGGTGACATGCCGAGGACTCTCGTATATTAGGTGGTTGGTTTGGGTTTGTTGTGTTTCTCTCCTACTTGAGGATGAACTTTTGTACCTCCTGTTTGAGGACTCTCGTATATTAGGCGTTGCTGAGTGATCTGGCAGGGTGACATGCCGTGATTTAGGCGATCTTTTGACGAGTCTTTATTTGCCACGATATTTACGTAATGGGCCTGAACGGTTATTTCCTTCCCGTCTTATAAAAAGGTCAGAAAAGAGAGTTTTTGGTATCCGCGCTTACGCCCGCTTACTCTCGCAACATTTGCATTGGATCTCGCGGAGACGCTGACGGCCGCTTACCTTGCTTGGAGCATTCTTGCCTAGGGTTGATTGAAGATCGCCGAAGGTTTAGCCTCTTTCTTAGGTTTTGATATTGAAGACGGATTGACAACCTGTTCTTCATACTTACCTTAGATTCTTGTGAGGTTTTATGTTATACATTCTGAATCCATAAAACATTGCTTCTTGTGTTTCGGATTTGAGAATTGGTTTTTAAGGTTTATTGAGTATTCGAGGGTTTTCATCTTTCATTCTCTTTGATTTGAATATTGATATTATGACAATGGTTATTGGCTAAAACCCTGTGATCGATACTCTAGAATATTTGCTAATCTACGCCGATCCGTACACTGCGGGTTCGCTTGCCTTTATTCTAGTTTTATAAATTTAAGACTTGATTGCACGCACGTTTTAGGGCAAACAAGATCCTAACCCAATGTGACAACTCGAGTCCCGCGGATTCGGGGTGTTATAGAGTTGGTATCAGAGCCTAGGTTGACAACAATGGCACTTGCTACCTGCAATGAGGTTTGATAGGTAAAATAAACAGAGCCCACATGGGATCTGACGTTTTAAAATGTTTTTGGTTTTAAGTGTGGTTTTGGGTTAGAATGTACGAGAAGTCGTCACCTCTGCCATGGATCTTAGCAGCGTAGATATGTATATATATCTGTGTGTATAATAGATTGTGTGGATGTAATATATATATATATATATATATATATATATATATATATATATATATATATATATATATATATATATATATATATATATATATATCGATACATATGGCATATATATAGCCTTGTAAGTTTAGGTGCTTATATCCTACAGATGGCTCAGACTAGAGTAGTATCTGTAGTGGGACGAGGTAGGGGTACACCCCCTCTTCCTCCAGTCACGTCAAGTCAGGGACCAGTTTCCGTTGTTGGTTCGCCTATGGCAGAGAACGAGTTTGAAGAGGCTGATCGTGTCTCCATGAGCAGATCTGAGTTTCAAGAATATATGCAGCAAGTATATCAGGTTGTAAAGCGGGAAGACCTACACCGGATTTACCAATGTCGGTAAGACCAATTGAAGCTTCGGGATCAGAGAAGAAGCAATGGATTGGATCAGTTAGTGAAGAAGCAAAGATGATGAATGGTGAACCCAGTCAGATGTCAGGACGATCAAGTGGTCTTATGGCCATGAAGGCGACTGGCAAGGAACTACAGTGTTTTAATTGTGCGAAGTTTGGACACCAGCGAGCTGTGTGCCCAAAGGCGCCCATCATATGCTTTACGTATGGTAAAGTAGGGCATAGAGCAAAGTTCTGTCGACAGGGCAAGGCGTTGCCTTTACCAACTCCTTATCGGTGTAAGATCATGAAAGGTGGACGACAAAGATCAAGATACCCTTTAGTTGCACAGGGTACAAGGATGGGACGATTATGTTTCAACTGTGGTTATCCAGATCATTTGCGTTCTGTGTGCCCTTTGGTACCGATAGCTTGCTTCACCTGTGGTAAACTACGCCATCTGGCCTCTTTCTATCAGCAAGGTAATGTTTCTTCTCAACAAGACCTTCCTCTTTCCGGTACAGAAAGAGTGGAAGTGGAGGCTATGGCAACGACCTCAGTAATACCTGATGAGCTTGGATCCGAGATTGAATGATGCTATACAGTGGAGCTTCTGGTGTTAGCTGCACAGGTACCATTCTTGTTAATGGTTTACCTAGTGGAGTTTTGTTTGTTGTGAGTGCTATGCACTTCTTGTCTTTCGATGCATACGTTAATAGTGGACTGTGGAAACAATAGGAGATAGATTTTCCTTTACAGGATTACCTGTTAGGGGTCTGAGGTACCCGTGAGACATGTGTTTGTCTTATTCATTCAGGGATGTGTGTATGGTTATAGACCTCTTTGTCATGTTGTAGGTGCATGAGGAAGTCACTATGTGTATGATTTGGATGAATAGATATCATGTCATGTTGGATATCAATTGGAAGGTTATTACAGTTTCTATTGAGATCGATTTAATAGAGGTTTTCCAAGGCTACGACCTTTGGAGAGATGAGTTTTGTTATTAATGCCATATGAGCAGTGAAGATGACAACACAAGAGGTGATGTTTTCTGATGTTATACCATGAAGAAGAAAGTTCTACGTTGGAAGATGTTCTAGTGGTTTATGAGTTTATAGACGTGTTACTGAATCGTTTAGTTACCACCTCAGCAGAGTGTGGACATGGTTATCGAGTTGAAGTATGATACGACACTGATTGGGAAGGCCATACTATATGGTTCTTGTTTGGATATCTTAACTGAGAACTTGAAGAGTTGACTGATACGGGCTTCTTTTGCCCTAGTAGTTTCTATGTTCTGTATTGACGACGTGAGGGGTTAGCTTCAAGAAGCAATTGTGTTTTCAAGATTTCCTTGCGCTCAGGATATCACCAATGGAGGGCGAGAGAGCAAGATGTACATAGGACAACCTTTTATACCATTATGGACACTACGAGTTGTAGTGGTGCCATTTGGGGCTGATGGATGCCTTAACAGTCTTCAGGGAGTTAATGAATAGTATCTTCATTGATTTCCTTGATTTGGTTGTAGTGATTTTCATTGATGACATATTGGTATACTCTCATAGTTGAGAGTGGTAGACCGATCGTCTAAGGACTGTTCTGCAGATTTCGAGAGGTAGGGAGTTGTATGCTATGCTTCCTAAGTACGAGTTGGGATGCCAGTGGTAGCCTTCTTAGGCCATGTTGTTCCCGTCAGTGGGATCATGATTGACCTGGTGAGGATTAAGCATGTTATAACCTGGAAGATACTGATGAACATTAAGGAATGCCTAGTTTTCTCGGCTCAGCCGATTACTACCAATGCTTGAAGGAAGAATTTTATGTGAATGTGTATCTACTTATGAGTCTTTTGAGAAAGACCACGAGATGGGTGTTGTCAAGTAATATACCAGAGCTTTGAAGAGTTAAAGAGGCATTTGACCTCTGCTTCCATTCTATCATAGTCAGAAGATTTTGGGATCCCGTGATTTACGGTGATACATCCCAACTAAGTTGAGACGTGTATTACTACAGAGGAATAGAGTTATTGACATGTGTGTCTACAGTTGAAGGAGTAGGAGGAGAGCTACTTGATGCATGATCAAGAGTAGCCATGGTACTTCAAGCCTTGAAGATTTGAAGGTAGTGCCTACATGATATCTCATGTTAATTTTTCACAGACCAGAGGAGTCTGAAGTGCGTTTTACGCCATGGGAGTTGAATAACCACTAGCGTTGAGGGCTCGAAGTGATCAAGACTTAAACCTGGAGATTTCATATCATTCAGTGAAGTTGAAAGTTGTTACTAACCACTTGGACGGGAAGACGTCTCGAGAGAAGACAATTGTGAGACTGACAGCTCAGCCTCAGTTCACGGAGATCTAGTTTGGCTAGAGTTGGACAATCAGTTCCTTAATAAACATACCCAGTTATACCTAGAGGTTTCACTTGGTCTGTTGGATGAGATCCAGCAAAAGCAGGGGACCTGCCTGACTTTGATGAGGTTTAGAGAGGAAATGTCTCGTAATGAGGCACCACAGTTCTTCATTGGAGTAGATGGAATGATGAAGTGTCATGACCACTTTTGTGTACCTGCTGATGCAGAGTAGAGACCGAGAATCTTACTGTACACTCACTGCACATCTTATTCAGTACATCCAGGTTTGAGTAAGATGTACCCTGAGGTGAAACAATTATATCGATGTTGAAGATTGAAGTCGATGTGACCAGATTTGCGATACAGTGTGTAACCTGTCAGTAGGTCCAGATGAAGCATTACTGACCTAGGGATGAGCTCCATCCATTACCAGTGCAGTAATGGAATTAGGGAGGACATCTCTATGGATCTTGTGATGGAATTGAGGCTCGGTAGGAGTTTTGATGTACCTGAATTGTTGATGACAGATTAATAAAACCGGCAAGTTTCATTCCTACCAAAAAGACATGGCCAGAAAATGAATTGGCTGAGGAGTACACTAGACAGATAGTGAGACTCCCTAGTGTACGAGAACGATCATCTCTGATCGAGATGGATATTTTTATTTGAGATTTTGGGCAGCAGATGCAGACTGCCTTGTGGACGAATCTATACTTTATGACTACGTTTCACCCCCAGACAGATGGTCAGTGAGAGAGGACCATCTAAACCTTGAGAATCTATTATGAGTTGTAAGTTGGATTGGAAGCATGGATGGTTAGATTACCTCCCATTAATGAGTTTATTAAATGACAATGATGGATGTGCATTTTTTTTGGGATGGCCCTATGAGGCAATATATAGACATAGATGTCGTATACCTTTATGCTAGAATTGACCTAGCAATATTAGTGGAATAACACCTGATCAGATTCGGGATTTTATGGTTCAAGTAACGCTGAATAGAGAAAGAATGCTGGCTGTATAGAGTCGCCAGATATCATATGCAAACAAGAGGCGTTGACCTCTAAAGTTCAAGTGAGGGATTCATGTTTGGCTGAGAGTATCTCCGCTATAAAATGTTAGATGTGTTGGCATAAAAGGAAAACTAAGTTTCCAATATGTCGGTTTATTTGAGATCTTGATCAATTTTTGTGAGGCAGCATGATGTTAGCTTTGCCTCTGAGGTCAAGGGATATCTACCTAGTGGTTCATGTTCTCAACTGAGGAAGTATATACCAAATTTGAGACACTTTGTGAGTTATGATGATTTGGTGGTTGAGTCCAACCACACATTTGTTGGGCATTCGGTTACATTCTTAGAATGAGATATGAGACGCTTGCATTCGAAATACATCCCCATATTGAGGGCATCGTGGTCAAGATGAGGACCTGAAGAGGCTATGTAAGAAACTGAGGATAGTATCCTGAGGGACTATCTAGAGTATATGTTGGGACAGACCCCACTTGTGGGAGCACGAGTAGACCTTAGTGCTATCTTGATGAATGTTGTGCTTATGTGCTTATGTGCTTATATGCCTTGATGTCTTTTTGCCATGCTAGCTATGATGTGTTGTACGATCTTAGTAGATCTTGTTGTGCTAGCGTGATGTATGTCATAGCTGGAGATGATTACATCCTCCATGCTATCTGAGTATGTTTTATATTATGGCTGGAGATGGTTCTTTCCTCCATGCCATTTGAGTGTGATTAGGATTCAGTTGGAGATGGTTCTTTCCTCCATGCTACCTTGATGGACATACTTTCTGTTTCAGTGGAGATGTGATTCCTCCATGCGATATATATGTTTATGGTTTGGCTAGAGACGTATTTCCTCTATTCCTATGGGATGTTCTGGCTAGAGATGTGCTTCCTCTATGCCTTGTGATGTGGTATGGCGAGAGATGTGATTCCTCTACGCATTTGGGTAGCGCTATGGCCCTATTTTCTGGAGTTGATGACTCCTCGGTGTGGATGTTTGAGGTTATAGATTGTTATAGGTTATGACCTTTTGAGCGGAGATGTGATACCTCCGATAGAGAGAGTGAGAGTTGTACCTCGGCTTATGGGTCCGAGAGGCTTTGTGATCTTGCAAGTTTCGGGACGAAACTTGTTTTTAAGGAAGTGAGATGTAAGAGCCTAGTTGGTGAGTTGCTGAGAGAGTGTGCAGAGGGCCAGGATTATGCCTGAGCCGCCCCTACGTGACCCAGAGGGCGCCCCTACGCCTAGCCTGGACCGCCCCTACAGCTCACAGGGTCCGCCCCTGTGGTTTGTGGTGTGCTGCAGTCGTTTTCTTTGACCCGAGCTTTGCTTTTTTACCCATCTTTCCTTTATATTTCCTTCTTCCTTCAGATGAGGGTTTCCTCCACATCTTTCCTGCTCTATCTCTCTCTCTCCCTACGCTCTTCTTCTTCTCCTCTCTTCTCCTTTAGATCTCTTCATGATCCATGTGTGAGTTTTGTGAGTTTTGAGAGCCTTTTGTGCTTGGCTTGTTGATGAGTGTTGATGTGTTGCTGATGTACTTGTTGTTAGCCAGCCCTGAGGTTGTGATGGTGTTTTGCTCTTGTTTAGATTCATCTTGGTGAGATCTCTCTCCTTCTTCCCTTTCTTTCTTCCTTTCTTCCTTTCTATGTTCTTTCCTTTCTCCTTAGCTTAAGATCCACAAGAGTGATCTTGTGGCAGCCTTGATTGGTTTCTTCTGATGTATATATGTATGTATATATGTATGTATATATGTGTGTTGGGATGTTGGCTGAAAGAGGAGTGAAGAGACCGATTGAAGAAGCAAAGAGGAGCTGAATTGGTGTGTCTCTACACACCAGCCGCACCTGCGCCATCTCTGGACCGCCCCTATGCCAGCAGTGAGCCGCCCCTGCGCCATCTCTTAGCTGCCCCTGCTTGGTGTTGCACTTGGTTCTGCAGGTGTGTGTTGCTTCTAGGCTTTGCTTAGGATGCCTTTGTTCCTTCCTTACCTAGTATGAGTGTATAGGATCATGCTAGATGTGTGAGGATGTGTTTGGTTGAGGTTATGATCGGTTTATGCTTGGTACGGCTTTAAGGACTTAGGTTGATGTTGATTGAGGTTGTGAGGTTGAGTATGATCCTCATGGATCCCTTTGGGTCTAGGTCTGACCCCTTTGATGAATGGAGATTGATATGTCTGTATGCCTTGTTATTAGGCAGTGCCCCTCTCTCAGGATTGGAGGTTGTTGTGGTTGAGCTGTGTACGAGGTTGAGGTAAGTCCGTAGGACTTACTTACTACCATCCCTATATTTGGGTGTTTGCATGAGTGGTGTGTGCTTATTGTGTTGCTATGATAGCATGAGATGTCGTTTATACCAACCTATGTTTTATATGGTTTGCCCCGTATGCGTGGTTGTGATAACCTTTCCCTTTCATCCCGCCGTGGAGTCTGGGAGTTTCTCTTGAGTCAGGTCAGACCTGGTATACGGGGAGGGCACAACACCACTCCCATAGGGTACACGGGTTGTGTGACCGATTCTACTCCAGATGGCTAGTAGGCTCAGAGGCGAGGATGTATTCTCCCTCGTGTCATATATTTTCATCTATGGATATACATATATACGATTTGAGTGAATGACCAGTATATAAAGATGATAAAATGAGTAAATGTGTGATAGCATGCTGATGTGTTTATCTTTCATGATTGTGTTTGTGCTTATGCATTTCCTCATATATGTTTGGTTAGATAACGGTTTCATACCGTGTTGTAAATTTTACAGGTTAGGCGTTGTTGAGTGATCTGGCAAGGTGACAAGCCGAGGACTCTCGTACATTAGGTGGTTGGTTTGGGTTTGTTGTGTTTCCCTCCTGTGTGAGGATGATCTTTTGTACCTCCTGTGTGAGGATGTCGTTTTATATACTCGGCTATGTTGTGGTTTTACCTTTGGTTGTACAGTTTATACCGTTTTATGTATTTGTTTTATATCTGTCAATGCCATGTTGTAAGGTCTAGTGAACTTGTTGTCAGGCTAGGGTCAGGATCCCTTGTGAGATCCTAGCCCAATGTGACAACTCGAGTCCTGCGGATTCGGGGTGTTACACCTCTCTCTTCTCTGGATCGGTTGTTGTATGTACGGGATGTATGGTTGGAGTCTGGAGGCTGAGATTGAGCCTATCTAGAGGGAAAACTCAATCAAATGGATTGTTTAAAGAATGTTGATATGGCATTGACTGGAGGTTTTGAAGGTGAAGATACCATAAGATGGATGGGCTCTAAAAACGGGATGTTTACGTCCTCTTCGGCATACCAGTTCATCATTGAGGGGCGTGCAAGGTTCTAGGTTAGGAGTGATTTATTTAAGCAGCTATGGAAGTTACAGGTGACTGAGCGGAACATGTACTATATTTGGCTTCTAGCTTGGAGGGTGTCTTTGATGAATGTCGAACGGTACCGACGTCATATGTCTTCTTCACCGTCCTACTACTATTGTCATACAGAGGATGAGACATTGCTTCATGTCTTAAGAGATTGCCCGAAAGCACAACAAGTTTGCTCGCTTAGAGCTGTCAAACGGGGCTGACAGGTCGGGTTCGGGTCGGGTTATAACAAACTCGGGTTGGAATTGGGTCGGGTAAAAAGAAGGCTTGGTTTTTAAACGGGTTGTTTCGGGTCGGGTCGGTTTGGGTCGGGTACCAAATGTTCGGGTTAGAACGGGTTATCGGGTAGCATCGGTTCTTTTCGTGGTGCCAAACGGGGTTGGCGGGTCGATTTCGGGTTGGGTCAAACGGGTCCGCGGGTCGAGTTCGGGTCGGGTCAAACGGGGTCGGGTTGAAATCGAGTCGGTATAAATAGGTTTGTTTTTGTTAGCGGGTTGTTTCGGATCGGGTCAATTTGGGTCGGGTACTAGTTATTCAGGTTGGAACGGGTTATCGGGTAGACTTGGTTCTTGGGCCATAACAAATCGGTTTAGTTGATTCTCGGGTCAATTCGGGCCGGATTATTTTTGTTTTTTAATGTTTCGAGAGGTGCCAATTAAGGCGGGTCAAGTTCAGTTTGCTCAAAGATGATATGATTTCTAACATCTTTATTCAGGTCGGTTTTGGATGGTGTAATTTTCGAGTTAAATCAAAATTACCTAGTTATGTGAATATTTTGGTCTAATAAAATATGGAATCCGCAAATGATTGTAGTTGGATTGGATAATTATTCGCCAATATGATTAGTATGGGCGGCAAAACCAATTTTATCCGCCAATCTGGTCTGAAAATTTCGTTGACTCGATCCGAAAAACCCCGATAATTTAGTATCCGTTTTGATCCGGTTAGAATTCGATACGGGAGATCGTCCTGGATCACCGGATCGGATACGGATCTAGGTTTTAGGCATCCGAATATCAACGGATATCCGAATAATCATGGATATTTGAATAATCATGGATATCCGCCTATCCGGATACTCATGGATCAATGGCTCATCGGATATCCATGGATAATCGAATATCCAAATATCCGTGGATCATCGGATTCATCGCCTCACCAGATCATCTTAGGCATCCGAGTACCCGTTTTGTTTTATGAAGGATAAATCAACATTGTATGTACTAATATTTATATTTAAAAAAATATATGTATTTAATGGGAAAATATTTGAGTTAGCCAAAACAATAAATTAATAATGTTAATTTGTTACAACTTAATAACTTATGCACACTTGGTTACTTTATAAATTCATAATAATCTTTTACTATAAATGGGTATGATTTTAAAATATTAATTCTTATAATATGATTATAATTTGGTCTTGATAATAATCATTTAATAGAAGTTGGTCTCATTTAAATGAACGAATGTCTACAATAATCTTTAATTATAAGTTAGTCTCGTACTCTCGTTTTCAGATATAGTTATAAAATGTAAAGATATAGATATCTATTGTTTTAAAACCTTATTTATTTTCTTATTACAACGTAATTTAATATTCTATATATTTTTATCATCTATATACTTATCATTTTTACTTTGATTTGTTTTGTGCCTTTTAATTGTTTTTTCATTACATTTTGTGATAAACAAAGTAGCAAATATATATCCGGATCAAACGGATATTCAAATCAATCGGATATCGGATCCGGCTAAATCATTTTTGCATATTCAGATCAAGAGGATATCCGGATCAATCGGGTCAAACAAAAGTCATTCGGATCATCCGGATATCCGTGGATAATAATCCGATCCGATCCAACCAAATCATTTCGTATACTATATTTTGGATTCCAGATCAACCGGACATCCGGATAACTATCCGATCCGATCATTGGAAAAATGCCGGATATCCAACCAAATACGGATCGGAATGGATATCCGAATTTAAAACCGGGAGATATTTAACACGAGTGATCATTACAATTATCTCGATAATTATTGCTAGAGAAGAAAGATAATTTATGAAAATATAAGAAATTTACTGGTACTAAAAAGGAAAGAGAATATTGAAAAACAAAACACATTTATTAATATTTTGATATAAGCCGTTTATCTTCTTCCTTTGTTAATCACTAACATTTATAGATGTTTTTATATTGATATTTTTTAATTAATCTAATTTAATATTCATTAAAATGTCTTTATTACTATTATTATTATTATTATTATTATTATTATTATTATTATTATTATTATAATGGCATTCAAAATTATCTTCTACTTCATTTACCTAATTGTCGACCAAGGGTTAATATTAACAAAAAAATATTTCATTACATTATTTTTATCTTAAGAAATTAAAGTAATCTATGTTTATTCAATTAATCAAAGTAATCTAATAAAAACAAAATATAATATAAGGGTGTGAGAACAAATGTAACTAATATTGAATGGATTAAAAAATAATAAAATTATATTTCTTATTCTCTAACCTTAATTTACCGGGAGATCTCAATATTTACAATTATATTTCTTATTTTATAACCTTAATTTACAATTTGCTGAAAGATCTTGACATTTAAATTTTATGAATATAAAAAAGTAATGCTATTAAATAGGAAATACAATAATAAACACATTTATTTAGTATTTTAAATCCATTCAATATTGGTTACAATTGTTATCTGTTTTATTTTTTTTAGATTATTTTGATAAAATAAACATAGATTACTTTGATTTATTAAGATAAAAATAATGTATTGAATATATTCTTTATTAATATTAACCTTTGATCGACAATTATCTAAATGAAGAAAAATGATATTTTAAATGTCATTAAAATAATAATATAAAAAGTTTAATTATTACACAATTAGATTAAATAAAAATATCGGTACAAAACATCCATAAATGTTAGTGACTAGCAAAGGAGGAGACAATACTTATATGAAAATATTAGATTTTTATTTTATCAATATTAGCTTTCCTTTTAGTACTATTAAATTTCTTAAATTTTCATAAAATATCTTTCTTATTCACTAGCCATAATTATCAAGATGATCTCAATTATTATTGGCCATAATTATCAAGATGATCTCAACCTTTAAACTTAATCAACGGTTTAGACCCATACAACTTCACCATGAAGTTGTTTTTGAGCTTCACTAGAACCGGACCGGGATAAATACCATCTATTTTCTTTCTTGATAAATCATGTCAAATTATCAATTTAACTCAAAACTCAAATTATATTAATTCAAATTGAATAATTTTATATATTGTAAGAGAAAAATAAAAGATGAAAACTTAACATATTCTATACATATCATGAACTTATGATACATGTAAGAGTAATGAACTTATGATACATGTAAGAGTATTATTGTTTTAAAATTTTAGTTTTAAATGTGTAATTTTATTTTTTTTATCAATTTACTCCGAATTAACATGTCATATTGGCTTGGACTTCTTCATAGTTTATAGTTCATACTATCACATCATTTTACTTCACATTATCAAGGGTTTCTAGGGTCGGGTTATTTTGGGCTAGTGACTCATTTCAAGTCGGGTTAATTTGGGCTAATAGGTCATTTCGGGTTGGGTCACATCAGGCTATCGAGTCATTTTGGTCGGGTTACTTCGGGCAATCGGGTCATTTCGGGTCGGGTTACTTCGGGCTATCGGGTCATTTCGGGACGGGTTACTTCGGGCTATCGGGTCATTTCGGGTCGGGTTACTTCGGGCTATCGGGTCATTTCGGGTTGGGTTACTTTGGGTTGTCGGGTCGTTATCGGGTTATTCTACTCGGGTTTTATCGGGTCCGGGTCATTTTCGGGTTCGACCATTCGGGTTATTTATTATTTCGGGTTAAATCAATATCAAGCGGGTCGGTTCCGGGTATTTTCTTTTTTAAAAAATTTTCGGGGCCAGGTCGGGTTTGGGCTCGGGTTTATCGGGTCGGGTCAACTTTTGACATCTCTATGCTCACTCTAGTTCCCGTTCAACATAAGTAGGTTTTCTTTAGTCTGCAATGGGAGGAATGGTTGTACATTAATATATGCCTCAAGAGAACCCCGGATTCTAGTGTGAATTGGAGTGCAAGGTTTGCTTTTACGGTGTGGTGGCTATGGAAATGGAGAAACGCAAGAGTGTTCTCCAATAGAGAGGAGATTCTTAACAAGGTTACTTTCCTAGAGGACAGATTTTCAGAAAATGCAATAGTGTCTACTATGATTTCACTTCAGTCACCTAACCCGAAGACGGAACGCTTTGTTTCCTAGAGCAGTCCTAAAGCTGGTTGGGTGAAGGTCAATACGGACGGTTCTATAAAGGGGTCTGAGGGGAAGGCCTTTGCGGGTGCCGTCATCAGGGACGAGGCGAGCGACTGGGTGTAGGGTGTGGTTGTGAACCTTGGCTGCACCTTTGTCCCGGCTGCGGAACTATGGGGAGTTGCCCATGGCTTGGAGTTCCGAAATTTACAAATTTTATGAATTAGATCACTTTAAGGGCCCGCTTGGTTTTAGTTCTAGAAAATAAAACGAATCTAGTTTATACGTATACCCTTGTTCATGAAATATTTGAAATCATTTCTTGTGGATTGAAGTAATTGTAGTAAAATTTGATTAATATTGATACGGTATAGAAAAACAAGATTGGGAGAAGCAAATGTATTTTGCATGAAACTATAAACAATGATTCGGAAAAGTTTCATGTATAAAGGTACACAAATAGAGTAGATATATTTCTATTTCGTTGCCATTTTCGTTTCTATGGTTACAAACAAACGGGGTCGGGAGCTAAATAGTTGGGTGATAAATATAATTGTCTAAAACATAAAGAAAACTTATAAACAATCCTACAATAACTCCCAAATAAACTGTCAGGATAATATTATGCTATCTTCATATATAAATTTAGAAAAAAGAATGGTAAATTGTATGAAATGACATATTGTAGAAGTCGGGGTAGTTTAGTAAGAAGATTGTTTGATTTAAAAATATAGAAAAATAAAAGAAGAATCCAGATATTTAAGTGGCGCCACAAATATCTAGGATTAGAATTCAGATATTTAATAATTTAATTTGAGAAAGAGACATATTATGGGCAGGAGGAGAAGACATGTTTATCACGTTGCGCAATATGGTCCCATTCTTGACAATTTAGTGGGGGCGCCCATAACTTCCACAACCCTACTTATTAATGCCACTTTATAGCTCTGCACGTGACTTATAAACCTTTGCTTTTTTTTTTTATAAAAAAAAAAAAAAACACAATTTTAAGCATTTTCAACGTGTTCAAAACCGTATCAAACCAAATTTCTGTTTATTTTGCATTTTAAAAATTATATTTGATTTATTAGAAGACAACTCTCGTTGAGGGGATGATATTGGAATATCGAGCACCAAAATATACTACTAACGTGTCATTAATATAAAAGCAACATCATGATATATACGTTGTTTAACTTTTTTTAAGTAGCACCATATTAGTATCTCTAACTTTTCTACCCCCAATATACTCAACATTATATATGAGTAATTGTTGGTTTAACTATAAGAGTAAAAATATTATTATAGTCTATATCGTTTTTTTACTTTAATTATTTCACAACTAGTCTTATCATACTTATATTCATATGTATTCTTCTCCGCTTCATAGAAGTTAGAGGAAGTATACCTATTAGGCGATCCACGTTCTTTAATCTTCTCATAGGGACCTACAAAATGAAACTTCTAGTTTGTGTGGTCCTTTTTTTTATCAATCTGCTTACTCTATTTCACTCAAGTTGGAGATGATTAACTCCGGACACCAACTTAGGTTTAGAACTAGTCGATTTTGATGCACTCTACTATCATTCTACAAAATTTGCTTATCGTTTACAACATCTCGACTACGAAAACATTTTTTGTTTTGTTCATCTCAATAATGGATTTTGTTATTTCCCTCTTCTGAACAATATGTGGATGTCTTATTAAGAGTAAAAACAATATGTTAGATGTCTTATTACGAGAATAAATAGTCTAAACCTTATTTCAAAATCATTTCACAACTATTCTTGTGTTGTCACGCTTACTTTCATTTGTCCCTTTCTTGACATTATAAACCCACTTGTTGGGTTCTTTTTTTTTTTACCTATTGAGAGCCCAACTAGTACTTATGTATTCTGTTTGATCATCAAAGAATCCATTTTACATCTATTGCAAACTTTCACTTGCGCACTATGAGATCTCTATACAACATTTAAGCTCACAAATATCAAACAACAAGAGGTAAAAGTTTGAGGGAGTATATCTACCAAACGATCCATATTTTTTTGGTAGAATTACATAACAATCCTTCCTCATTAGTCCTTTCTATCACCCGAGTTGGAGATGTCACAACTATCATGCAACAAGAGGTTTAGAACTAGTCGGTTTTTATGCACTCTATTTATCATTGTACAAAACCTTCTTGTTGAACACAACATCTCGGCTCTAAATGCATTTTTTATTTTGTTCATCTCAACACTGGATTTGGAAATATCCCTCTCCCGATCGATAATTGTTGTTGTTTCCTTTAGTGTTTGCTTTGATTGCATCCTACAAACCAAAATCCCTGATTTCTCCCGTATGACTACTATAGCTAAGTTGATCTTTGCAATTGATCAAGTCGATCGTTTATATATTCATATTGTTTTCTCCATTCTTCTCTATTGTCTCAATTCCTCCTTTTTTTTTTTGTCTCGGTCGAGTCAATCATTTTTCCTGATTGACTCAACTATGTGTTTTTTTTTGTTTTCTTCTCTTCCGGCTTTACAATTGATTTTACAAATCAAGGTGCTTTTACTTTTGTGTTTGATCCTAACCTTATACTACGACTGATTTTTAATTTATTTGGCGAGATCTAAGGTACACACTTAGGACCTCAATCACTAGCCACATACCGGTTGAGCTTAAGAATACCTTGTGGGCAAAGCGTAACCCTAGTTAATCGACTGTATTGGAATAGTGTAACCCTAAATAACGAATTGATTAATTACCTCGTTGGAAAAGTGTAACCCTAACCAACTAATATATTGAGAGTATATTGAGAACCTAGTTGGTACAACATAATCCTAACCAAACAAGCGTAATCAATCATGTAAATACATATTTAGGCTCACTAGGTTCAAACTTTAGCCTTGTATTTGAGATCAATAGCTTTGTGGTTTTTTTCATACCATCCACATATAATTCCATATGGTAACATACTTCTATTGAACATTATATAATACAAATTGAAGAGAAATCTTTCAACTCAGCACATATCATACGACACAACAACATGCTTTTCAACGTCATGACATGATGCAATGTACGTGTTGAGATATAAGTGATAAAAAATATCACATAGTTAACACAATAAGTTGTGAGCTTATATAAATCGATGAGTTATTACTCTTATTGTTAAAGGATTTTAGGAAGAAACTTCATGTGCTTATTTGTATAGCTCACTGAATGTGTGTCCTCCACATCTAAGATTTCAGGACGGATAAAAAGATAAAAATCACAATAATTAGGTGATTGTTTTTTTTTGGCTATTATAATATAAAACAACATGAGAACAAATGACATAAATTATTCCACATGCTTAATCAATTGAACAGTACAAAATGTTATATAAAATAAATAGGGAATTCTGGATGGTACCCTCGTGGTTTGGAGTTTTTCGGATTTTGCCCAACAGTTTTTTCGAGTCCGGATGGTACCTTAAGTTTTCGTTGTTTTCCGGATTTTGCCCAAATTCATAAAATTTTTTTCAAATTCCATTAAAAATATAAAAGAAAATTAAGTAAAATTGAAAAATAAATATAAAATAGAAAAAATAATTTATTTATTTTAAAAATAAATTAAACAGTAACTTTTTTTAAAAAAATCAGTATTTTATATTAATTTAAAAATAAATAAATCATATAATTTTTACAAAATTTAAAACAATCAGTATTTTATTTTATTTTTAAAATAAATAAACTGAATTAGTATTTTTTTTTAACAAAATCTAAAAACATAAGTGTTATACTTTATTTAAAATATAAATAAAATAATGATTCTTTTTAAAAATTAAAAAAAATCATTGTTTTAATTTATTATTAAAATAAATAAATCAGTCTTTATATTTTATTTATTTTTCAATTTTACTTTATTTTCTTTTATATTTTTAATGAAAATTGAAAAATTTTAATGAATTTGGGCAAAATCCGAAAAATAATGTAAACTTAAGGGTACCATCCGAACTCGAAAAAAATGTTGGATAAAATCCAAAAAAATCCTAAACTATGAGGGTACAATCCAGAATATCCCTAAAAATTTATATAAAATTTTCTGTTGTTATAACATTAGGTATTATTCTCTATAAACGTTCAAAAAAAACGTAATTTATACCTAATAGGGCGAATATATTGACATTTTATCTATTTTTATGAATCATATATTTATTTATTTATTTATAGATTATTATATTTATATTTTCATTTATTTTCATTTATATATAAAAATAAACATATGAGTAAGTTAATAAAATATAGACGTCTGATAAATAATTTATTTCAACTAACAGTAATTTTCAACTTAGAAATAACCGAGATGAGTAAAGTCGAGATTTTAAACGCAACCTAAAGTATAGTGCGAGGAAAATGGAGTGTTATTATTAGGGCCGAAATATGATCTTTTGTAAACGGTAAAAAAAAGACAAAGGGGCCTAAAGAGAAACACGTGGGAGCAGGCCGACTTTTAAACGAAAAGCATGTGCCTAATAAAAAGCTCCCCTCCCATCACATCATGTCCCCAATTTCAAATATTTTCCACGTGCTTTTTTAATTCACCTTCATTCCCCCTCCAACCAAGATAAAGAACACATGCCCCCTTTCAAAAACCATCGCTTTTCCGATCCATTGCGATTAAAAAAAGAATGAAGAGAGACTGCAATCTGGAGCTCCGACTCTCCGATTCGGAAACCTCTCCTCCACAGCAGCTTACCATTTTCTACAACGGTCGAATCTCCGTCTGCGACCTAACCGAGCTTCAGGTACCACCAATTCATTTCATTCTTAATTAATCTTCACAATATTGGCTTATGAATTCCGGCGGGCAGGCGAGGGCCATAATCACGCAGGCCAGTAAAGAGACGAGTCACAGAGGGAGAAACGACGCCCCCGATGAAAATGGGTGGGACCCGATTTCTCCGACGTCGCCGTTGGAGAGTCAGCTGACGGCGAGCTCGGGTATGTCGATGAAGAAGTCGTTGGAGAGGTTTCTGCAGAAGAGGAAGCACAGGCAGCTGGCGAGCTCGCCTTACAAGGGGAACCGCTGAATTCACTAATTAATTAGCTTAGATTAGATGAATTAGCTGTAATTAGTGTTTTATGTACTATTATTATTATCCCTGCTTCTAAAGTAAGGAGAGGTTGTATCCACATTTCATGTCCAATCGATCATCCACCTCAATTTCACCATTTCAACCCAAATAATCTTATCTTTTATTTTTCATCTTGCTTCTATCCATGGACAAGATATGAATTATAGGGATATACGGCCATATATTGCAAATATGTTTGATGACAAACGTATTTTGGTCACGAGCATCCACAAAGCACTTACCGAGAGTTTCTCTTACAAAAATAAAGGAAAAGAAAATCACAAACTATCAGTTTTTGTCGGTTATAACAGTTTCCAATATTAAAACTTAATTCTAATTATGGAAACTATTTTCTCTGTAAATTTTTATTTGTACGAATTAATTTTATTTATTTTTAGCTTTATAAGAAATTTCGGGTAAGTGGGGTATGTACACTCTAAGAAAAGAGAATTTCTTTTAATTAGATCCATGAAATTTTAATATTATGTTCGATGAAATTAATATAAATAAAATGTAACAACATTGTAGTTTATTTGTGTTTCTCTAAAAATTTATGGGTTATTATGTACTAGTGTAATACCCGTGCCTTACGCGGGATTTTGAACATCTTTTTATCTAGAAATTGTTTTACTCATATTATTTAAATAATTTGATACAATTTTTTATTTAATAATTATTTATATTGTGTATGTATTTAATATATATTATATAAAATTAATATTAGTGATAGTGTATAAAACTAAGACAATTCATTGATTAAGTATATTTTAATTAATATTGATTAATTAGGTGTGTTATTGGTTTATCTAGTTAAATAGTTTTTTTAATAAATATTCTAATAGTTAATAAATATGGTTAGTACTTAGTATTAAACCATCAATTACTTTATTTGTAGTAATTATTAAATTATTAAAAGAATACAACTATCATTTTGGCAAGTTTTAATTTGTGAGGCCCAATTATACAAAAAAAATTTATAGTGAAAACATTACATGTTCCTTTAATTATGACATATAAAAAATTTCCATTACCAATAATACTTCACATAGAACCCAAAAAGCCATCAAACAAACAACTTCTTCCTGATAATCGAAAGGGTTCATTTCTGGATGAAGGTCTATGGCATAACTGGTGGGTTAAAGAATAAAAGAAGACATCCGGTTGATAAGAATCGAATGAGACATCCGATTAATAGGGATAACGAAATGCTTCGGGGTTGAAGTCGTCGAAGAATATTGTATCAAGTTATCGTTTTCGGTGCAAAGCTGGATCGTGTCGGGTATGATTCCGAATCACCTATACTATATTCAATAATCCAATTGTAGACGAACCGTAGAGCGAGGTCCAAATAATAATACTTCGGTTACTACATTGGAAAGGAAATACAAATATTAAATGAATGCTACCAATGGAAAAGCACTGGAGTTAACATGTTATAATATAACTTGAAATCATTTATATTATGATTTCTTTGAAAAATTTATATTTAAATATCAACTTCATATTAATTACTTTCATTCATCATTAATATAATATAAGATACACGTAATATATATATATAACAATTTGTTTGTTCCCATAATGAGCTTTGTAGGATCTAATTATATAATTTTTAATATGTGAAAAATTGATATAAATGTATGTTTATATTTATGAATTATAGTATTCTAAAAATTAAAGCATGATTTATTATAATATGTCTATAAGAAATAACATTATCTTACATTAAAATTTATAATAAATCATGAAAACAATAAACATATGAAATACAAAATTAAGATAGTCTGAAAGACTATGATATAAAAAAACTGAACATCTAGCTTCAATTTATATACCCTACACGTATTCTTATATATATTATCAATAAAAATACTATTAGTGTGAAAAAACCTGAAAATTAGC
Organism: Fagopyrum homotropicum; assembly: GCA_033239125.1. Classification (NCBI taxonomy): domain Eukaryota; kingdom Viridiplantae; phylum Streptophyta; class Magnoliopsida; order Caryophyllales; family Polygonaceae; genus Fagopyrum; species Fagopyrum homotropicum. Next base: position 104,847,738 of record BSWB01000007.1, read on the forward strand.
ATAGACTAAAATGAATGTTAGCTTATCATCCATTAGTATCATGAAAATGTAATTACCATGAATAGGTGTATTTATATGACATCAACAAATTATCCGTACTTTAATAGACCAACTAAACAACTTGGCCTTTGATATGGATTAGGGATGATAATCTCTCATGGTGCAAATCTAAAATTGATAGATTAAGTTAAAAACAAACATAAAAAATTACAATTAATATTTTACTAAAATGAATGAGCAAGTGTAAACATACCGAAAACACTTGTATGCTTGACATGTCCATCTCCTGGTGTAAATCTGAGAGTGATAGAATAACGTCTTGATGAATGAGATCTTCAGTAAACTACTGCCTATGACCAACTTAGATGGGTTCGTGAATTGTGAAAGTTAAATGTGATAAGAAAAGATATTTATATAGACGTTTCACAAAATATTTCTGTTAAGAAAATCTCCAAGTTAACAGTAAATATTAAAATTAAAAAAGTTATATTTTAAGCATATCATCATGATGTTCAAGATATTGTTAATTTGTAAAAATTTAAATTATTATATAAAAAATAAAAGGATTAGAAGTTGTTAAACTCATAGATATTGAAGGCTACGTACAATCGGTACAAATCTTCATATCTTCATCTCCATATCTTTTATTTTTTTTCAAAATTATATATAACTGTTGCTTCATGTTTGACTAACGTACGTAAGAGATAAGTTGGTTGAGTTTGACTTAAAATTATTTGTTTATAATTTTTTTTTCTTTATCAATAAACATTTTTTTAATTTTTATTTTCTTTATAGCCTTTGGAAGAGATAATTAAATAAAATATATATTTAAATTGCAGTTGTAAACCAATTAGAAAACATCAAAAAATAAACTAAAATAATTATCAATTTAAATACTCTAATTAAAAGTGTAGAATTTTTTTTAATTGTCGGATTCGGTGGTTAAATCCTCAGATCTTTAGGGGGAGAAATATTAAATTCTAAAATTTAAGAAACTTGATTAAAAATTTTGTTGGCTAATTTAAATTAACTATTTATAATCCAATTAATAATTTACTTTTTAAAAATATTTGTGGGGCTTCGAGAAAGGTGGTTGCGACACGTGGTAAAAATAGGCTCTCCTTTTATACATATAAGATAAGATATATATATTTAAAATATTTTTTTAATTTTTTATAATAAAAATCTATAAATAGTAGAAATTTATTTACTCTTTGCACATCGGATTAGGCATTGTTAAATATATATTATTAATACATTTATAATATATTAAGAAGGATCAATAATAATCATATATTAATAACTTTACATTTTTAAAATTAAATAAAAATGAAGGATCAAAATTATATAATCAATTTAAAATATAGAAAATATATCATTTTTATTAGACCATTGATTTAGCCCAAACCCATAGACCCATATACATCATATAATATAAAGTTATTAAAAAAAATTTTACGAAAAAAATATATCAATTGAATGACACATAACCTGCCCATTGGCTCCTTTTTGTGGATCTAACCTCACCGAACAATAAAACCAACATTTCCAAATATTGAACACATGCATGTTTGTTCTCTCTTCCAGTTAAAATGATCAATCTATTCCAGCGGTTTCATATATCACTTGTCCCTACAAATATAGTTTCAACACGATCCAGTCTTAATTCTATCGATCGTTTTCAAAGTTCGATCTCGTGTTGATTCATCAAACATCAGCACTATCTTCTATTTCAAGAATTCATTCCATCTCGTATTCATCATGTTGAATCACAATCGAATTCGCATGGAAAGGGAAGCATTTATACAGAATTTGTAGATGAAACAAACCTGAAAAATCTATAGATGAAACAAATTCCATGCCTTGCACGAGATTTGTTAAAATATACTTTTAATTTTTTCTTCTTCTATTAGTCTTATTTAGATGATGCATGTTCAACCAAATATGATATTCATATATAGATCTACAAACATATCTATAAATTGACCAAATATTCATGTGTCAATCTTAAACAAAAATGTTTTGTAGCTTTGGTAAGATTTGATTGATTAGAAAACATATATAGATCTACACGTTAATATAATATTTTTTGGTTAAGCATATCAAGAAAACGGCTATAATTTCGATAATGAATCTGTATTTTCTTGACTAAATAATTAAGTTTTCTTTCAAAAATAAATAGAGCGGTAAAATTCAAACAAATTTAAAATAACTATTTATAATCCAATTAATTTTCGTTTTATATTAAAATTTAAAATTATTATTTTTAATTAATTTTTGTTTCCATTTGTTGAAAAATGGAAACATTTTGCTATACAAATTCGAAATTATTTTTTTTTAATTAATTTTTGCTTGATATTAAAAATTCGAATTGACATAATTTATTTTGTTGACGAATTTAAATTAACTATTTATAATCAAATTAATATTTTAGTTTTAAATCTATTATACTTACTAAAACATAACACAAGTTGATGACGTGGCGCGCTGTGGACACAGGATTTTTGAAATTGAGCTCCCACAATTAAAGCCAATAAATCTTGATTTTTAAATAATTTTTTAGGCCAAAAAATTTTTTATTATTAAATTAACAATTTTATAGGAACAAATTCACGTTAATCGAACGAATCTTTTCTTTGAACAATTATTTTATAATAAAATTTTGAATAATAAAAAAAAAGTAATCGAATTAACTTAAAATCAAATCACCTTAACAACCAAATCATTTTTTTAATAAATAAATATTTATAAAAATATATTAAAAGATATTGCGATTTTGATTTCCCTTTTAATTATATTTTCAGTTAGGATTTTTATTCGACGGATTTTTTTTTGAACGTTCTATCAGATTTTTCCATGGTTCGCTTAGAACTTTTACGTTTTACAAATTTGTCGAACAAAATTTATTTTTTTGGAACTACAACTTTACGTTATGTGCGAGTTTTAATTCAAATTGAATTTTATTTTCGAAACGTTCCATCAGATTTTAAGCGAACAATTATTTTTTTGATAAAATCCATCAAAATTTACGTTGTTTTTTTTTTTTTTTTGAAAAATACCTATAAATATATAATAAATTTTTACATGATTCCATTGGATTTTTTTTGATAGTTTTTTAAATAAAAAACTTCCATTTAATCAACAAAATTGATTTCCATTTTGACGGTAAATTGATTTCCATTGTTGTTATATCTTTTTATTATGGCTTTTAATTAAATTGGTTTCGATTTCATTTCCATTTTAATTATATTTTCTGTTAGGATTTTTATTCAAACGGATTTTTTTTTCGAACATTCCATGTGATTTTTTTCATGGTTCCCTTATAACTTTTTACGTTTTACAAATTTTTCGAACAAAATTTATTTTTTTGGAACTAAAAATTTTACGTTATGGGCGAGTCTATACCTACTACTAGAGTAGTATACATGACAGTTTAGGTGGTGCGTTGTGAGAGTAGTATTTTGAAATGGAGCTCCCACAATTTTTTTTTGAAATTGTATAATTAACAATCATTTTTCTATTGTTTCTTCAGGGATTTGATTTTTAACCGTAACCCCGTGTATCTGATCTATTTTCAAGTTATTAAAAAAAAATTAACATGTAAACCTTTTTTTTATGTTAATTTTATTTATTTATTGATTTTCTTCCACTCATCAGCAATAAGTTATTTTTAGATAATAGTTATCGGACTTTAAAGTTAATTTTGAATTAAATTAAATTTTTGTTAATTTTTTTATCTTGTAGATATAGACCACGTTATATTAATTAAATTTTTGTTTAATTATGTTAAGTTTATTAGCTTGTAGATCACATAAATTTTTTGTAATTTTAATAATTAAAAATAAAATTAACTAATTAACTAATAGATTTATAGTCCAAAAATAAATAATTAAAATAAAATTTTTAATACACCAATAAGAATTATAATCCCAAAAAAAACAAAAGAGTTGTTAAATACAAAAAAAATTGTAAAATCAAATTGTTAGCCATTAACCAAAAAAAATCCCTAAACTCATTACATAATTGGAAAAAAAGAAAAATGTTGTTATATATATAATAATATTATTATTCTATTAAGTATGTTCATAGTATAATCTCATTTAGTAAATTTATCCTTAATAAAGTAATATTGGTAAGTCGATTAGATTAGAGAAGTGTACAAAACAAAATCACGTAAACAACCTATTTCACAATATTCTTTCTTATTTTTTTCAAAACCCGCACAAGGTGCGGGTATTATACTAGTAGATTTTGAGGATACAACCAATACTTGTAAATACATGATCTATTTTTGTTGGCTAATTTAAATTAACTATATTTAATTCAATTAATAATTTAATTTTTAAAAATATTTGTGGGGCTTCGAGAAAGGTGATTGAGATAGGTGTCAAAAATAGGCTCTTCTTTAATACATATAAGATCTACACGATAATATAATATTATGAGATAAAAGGGGAAGTAGGCTAATTATGTTTTAATGTAGATTAACTAGTCTCTTTTGTAAAAATGTAGATAAAGTAGGCCCCTAGTAATTTTATGATAAAGATTAATTTCCAAATAAATTGATACCCCTGCTGGAAATAAAAAATATGATGTGGCAATTTTTTAAATAAATATGGTTATTTAATGTGGTCCCCTACAAATAAGGATGTTGTTAGGATAGCAAATATAAATGTGGTCCCCTACATATATTTCTTTTGTATATCAATTTTTTAAATAAAAATATAATGTGACAATTTTTTAAATAAATATGGTTATTTAATGTGGTCCCCTACAAATAAGGATGTTGTTAGGATAACAAATATACTTTCCTTGTAAACGTGGTCCCCTACATAATGTGACGAACATAATTTATGTATCTGCTAATATTATGTAGTTGTAAAATTTATGTGTCAGTAATGACGAAGGTGACGAACATAATTTATGTATCTGCTAAATATTATGTAGTTGTTAAATTTATGTGGCGTTGATTTTTATGTGCTGAGTATCAGTAATGATGAAGGTGACGAATATAATTTATGTATCTGCTAATATTATGTAGTTGTTAAATTTATGTGTCAGTAATGACGAAGGTGACGAACATAATTTATGTATCTGCTAATATTATGTAGTTGTTAAATTTATGTGGCGTTGATTTTTATGTATCTGCTTAAACTATATAACTATTAAAATATCTCTTAATTCACAACAAACGGATATCTTCAAGTTTAGGCTACTAGCGCTTAACTTTTATTTTTTAACTAGTTTAACCTACTGTTGTATAATGACTTTTTTAATAATATTTTTTAATATAATGTGGCGTTGATTTTTAAATTTATTATCCTTTAACTTTTAGGCAGTTATTATGCTACATTATTAATTTACCCTTAAATAGCTACCTTATTAAAGCTGATTTATAATTTCATTTTGATTTATTTTTTGGAAGAAAATTAGAAGGGCCTATTTTGTATCATGGATACAAAAAGGGCCCTTCTACACCAATTTTCTCTAATATTATTTGGTTAAGCTTATAAAAAAAACGGCTATAATTTCGATAATGAATCTGACCTATTTTCTTGACTAAATAATTAAGTTTTCTTTCAAAAATAAATAGAGCTGTAAAATTCAAACAAATTTAAATTAACTATTTATAATCCAATTAATTTTCATTTTATATTAAAATTCAAAATTATTATTTTTAATTAATTTTTGTTTCCATTTGTTGAAAAATGGAAACATTTTGCTATACAAATTCGAAATTTTTATTTTTTTAATTAATTTTTGCTTGATATTAAAAATTCGAATTGACATAATTTATTTTGTTGATGAATTAAATTAACTATTTATAATCAAATTAATATTTTACTTTTAAATAGATTTTGGGGATACAACCAATACTTGTAAATACGTGATCTATTTTTGTTGGCTAATTTAAATTAACTATTTATAATTCAATTAATAATTTAATTTTTAAAAATATTTGTGGGGCTTCGAGAAAGGTGATTGAGATAGGAGTCAAAAGTAGGCTCTCCTTTAATACATATAAGATCTACACGATAATATAATATTATTTGGTTAAGCTTATCAAGAAAACGGCTATAATTTCGATAATGAATCTGGCCTATTTTCTTGACTAAATAATTAAGTTTTCTTTCAAAAATAAATAGAGTTGTAAAATTCAAACAAATTTAAATTAACTATTTATGTTCCAATTAATTTTCGTTTTATATTAAAATTAAAAATTATTTATTTTTAATTAATTTTTTTCCATTTGTTGAAAAAATGGAAACATTTTGCTATACAAAATTCGAAATTATTATTTTTTAATTAATTTTTTTTGATATTAAAAATTCGAATTGACATAATTTATTTTGGTGACAAATTTAAATTAACTATTTATAATTCAATTAATATATTACTTTTAAAAAGATTTTGGGATACAACCAATACTTGTAGATACGTGATCTATTTGTTTTTGGCTAATTTAAATTAACTATTTATAATCCAATTAATAAATTACTTTTTAAAAATATTTGTGGGGCTTCGAGAAAGGTGGTTGGGACATGTGGCAAAAATAGGCTCTCCTCTAATACATATAAGATATGAGATTAAAAATATTTTTACAAAAATATTTGTAGTCTATAAAGTAATTTTTGTTATTTAGAATTACCCTTTTTGCATACATTTATTTTATATAGGATTTTTTTTCATATATTGATTTACTATGGTGAAAATTGAGTTGAGTTCTTAAGGTGATGCTAGCGAAAGAGAAAGTTGTAAAAGTGATAAGTAAAATAGTTAAGACTAATTTTAGGTGTTCTCTTATTAAAGTAGATGTTCTAAATGCCTTCATTTTAATATAAAAGTACATGAAATTATGACTGTAACACCCAGAATCCGCGGAATTCGGAGCGCTACGGGTTGGGACCTCACAATGGGTTCCGACCCTTAGCCTGACAACAATTTCACTGGATCTTACAACAAGACACAAATAAAGGCAAAACCGAAATTCATTTTAATGCAATGATATGAACCCCAAAAGAAAACAACGAAAGACTTCAGCCGAAATACAACGCTAAAGGCAACCGCCATACACGCGACATACATAAAACCCTAAACAATACATAAAAACAACCCCCAAAACCCATCCTAAAATGTACGGACCCCGGCTGCCCACTCTTCCGGATCTCTCGGCCGCGCCCCTAACCTGCAAGGCAACTACAACAATATCGGTATAAAACCGTTAGCTAGCATTCAAGACATTAGAATGATGGTATTGGCACACACACACATAAGGCATCATAAACACACAACATGTTCCAAAACACACAATCCGGTTTATTATCTTTTTATTATTAGGTCATATCCCGTTCTAATTCAACTTCTTTTGTGACACGAGAATCTTAAAGATCTCGCCCTTGTCCCCTTTCACCATACGGATTTGTACTTGATGCGGATCAGCATCACCCGATGGGCTGGTCGCAAGGCACCTCCCAATCATCCCCATTTTGGACTGGACAAGCGGTCACCGCCCGTTATCATACACTTGGGCCAAATATAAACATATAAAGTCGGTGGTCCTATTACCGGTTTAGATGTTATAACATAAGCAATAAACACACACATAAACAATAAACACACACCACCAAACACGCATTGAAACTAATACAGAGAATATGAGCTAAGTAAGTCCGGAGACTTACCTCGTCCCAAAGATAATCCCGCTAACCACCGCTCTCAACTTTCCGTAGGAAGGCACTCAATGCCTGGTCAAAACAAGGCACACAATCAACATCTCTCTTACATGCTAGAAGTCCTTAGACTTCTAGTCCCAATGATCTCGCAAGATCACAAGCCAAACCATGCTAGGATACTCTCGTTCTGGTCCACAACCTCAACAATCATACAAACTCAACCCCTAAATTCTCACAAGCTCAACATACAACTTAAAGTCATAAACAACCTCACAAGATAATATCAACTCCTCAAGCCTTACAACATTTCACAATCCTCAAACACTCACCTAAGGTTCATAACCACTACTTGGTATTCACTCTAAGTTATGCTATAACCAACCTAGCATGGTAGTACTATTACTACTAAACATAACTAGATCGAGGGGAAAGAATACTCACACGACGTCAAAAGACGGAAGTCGTTTAACGGATGTCGACTTGGACTCGTTAGGCCTTTATCGGGGCGCTTCCGAACCTAGCACCAAACTAAACAAATTTAGCTTATAAGCTAAATTTGAACGGAATAATTAACATATATAAATCTAAGGAAACCCCACTTTTAAAACTCAAGTTAAAAACCGTGAATATATATTCCGGGCAATTTGTATAACATCATAAACCAAGGTAAAACTCGTTTTCAAAGTCAACATTAAAATCCCGTAATCAAAATCCAATGTTCAAACCGCTAAACCATTTTCCGGGGCAAAATATATAATTCTAGAAACATGGGTCATTTTCCAATAATTAAACATTGGGCAAAATATGTAATTATCACATGCAGAGGGTAGATTTGCAAACATACCAAAGTTGGGCCAAAAACTGTAAAAGCAAAGATTGGGTGCCTTTTGTAATTACACTAAAAAGAGGGGCCCGGTGGTAATAATAGAAAAGGGTTTCTTTGACCCCTGATGAAGACGACACTGGGCAGAGGGGAGTGGCGTCGTAGGGCACCAGCGGCGGCTTCAGTAGGGCTCTAGCAGGACGGGACGATGGTGGAGCAAGGCGACAGTGGGCGCTCCGGCGGCTTCGACGGTGGCAGGAGGCGAAGACCTAGGTTCCTCCGGCGGCCGGTCCTTCGACTACAACAGATCCCAACAAATAAACCCAAAAGAAACAGCAGTGAAGATGGCGAGGCGCAGGCGGTAAGTGCCAAAGAAGAAGCAGGGAAGGAGGCGGAGCTCACTGGGCTGGCGACTCCGGTGGCACAGGGCGGACGGCGAGGCAGGGCAAGATCTCCCGGCGTGGCTTCGCCTCCCGGCGTCAACCGCTTCTAGCATTCCGATTCGACAGAGGAGGGAGATGATGACTACGTGAGAGAGGGAGATGGGCTGTTGCGGGAGTGTTACAGATCGAGGGGAGTCGATTGCTGCCTAGTTCGATGAGGAGAGCGAATGGGTAAGGTTGCGTGAGAGAGGGCAGCAGAACAGAGGGAATGTGAGGGCTTGAGGTGAGGAGATGGAGTGCAGGGCTGAAGTTCTCGATCTCGAAAACGAAGGAAACAAATGGAGGGGCTGCTTGCAAGCTGCAAGTGACTAGGGGTCAGTAGGGCGCAGAGTTGCATCTCGTAGGCTGCAAGAGTGACAAGGCTGGTCACTGAAGAGAGACACGCAACATGGAGAGGGAGAAGGCAACTAAAGGGGAAACAAATGCAAAAGAAAAGTAAAGGAGAGAAGAAAAATAAGGAAAAATAGGAATCAAACAAACTCGATCGGAATTCTCTGAACGGAATTTTCAGATCGGAAACTTTTCCGAAATAATATACAAAATATATGTATCCGATATATGACTAAATATACTTGTAAAATAAATTTTACGACATAAAATACTCAAAAAAAAAATATTCTTTTAAAGATATTCATGCTATAAAAATATCGATAAAAGCCGGGAAAAATAAATAAATAAATATCGGAAACGCTCGTAAAAACGGGACGTTACAATGACATTGATTCTTCTCTTCTAAAGAGGTCGTTTGTTCTCTTGAAAATAGCCGTTTTTTGCGAGATTTGAGTGAAATATGTAGAACATCTAGACTAGCTAAAGTTCTTCCTAATATCGATTAACTCAATGTCAGGATTGCATTTATTAAAATTTGGGAGCTTAAGAAACAAGTAAGTTACATCACTATTAGAAGCGATTGACTCGACCAAAGCTTGAAATCGAGTCAACCATGTCCTTTTCCGAAGACCCTATTTTTAAGGGATTGAGGATGAAGAAATACACTCAATCAAATGATTTTTCAAGTCCATTGAGTCAATCACCTACAAAGATCGAGTTGAATGAGATGAATTGAGGAGCACGTAACCAACTCATGTTTGGCGTTGTATTTTGTACATGATTGAGCCAACCCACAACTTTGTTTGACTCGACCACGTGAAGATCACATCGACGAATGAAGATTTAAAGATTGTTTTGTCATTATTTTAGATAGATCGTGATGAATTCAGTTTTTTTATTCAACAACTTTCATAAGCTTAAGCTGCTACCACGATAGGCTCGATCGGTAGGAGTGTTCATAGGTCCGGACCTGGACCGGACCTGGACCGGACCGGACCGGACCGGACCGGAAGAATGCGGACCGGAAATGGACCGAATTATTCGGTCCAGGTCCGGTTCAGGTCCGGTCCAAAACCGGTCCAGGTCCGGTCCAGGACCGGATGGACCGAAAAACTGGTGATATTTACAAAATTTTAGGTCCGGACCTGGACCGGAGCGGACCGGACTTGGACCGGACCGGACCGAACCTGGACCGGAACAATATCAAAACAAGTTTTTTTTTTTTTTTTTAAATATAGGTCCGGACCGGACCGGACCGAATGTGGACCGGACCGAATGTGGACCGAATTGGTTGGACCGAAGACCGGACCTGTTGTTTTCGGTCCGGTCCGGTCCGGTCCAGGTCCGGTCCGATCCAAAAACCGGACCTGGACCGGAGCGGACCGGACTTGGACCGGACCGGACCGAACCTGGACCGGAACAATATCAAAACAAGTTTTTTTTTTTTTTTTTTAAATATAGGTCCGGACCGGACCGGACCGAATGTGGACCGGACCGAATGTGGACCGAATTGGTTGGACCGAAGACCGGACCTGTTGTTTTCGGTCCGGTCCGGTCCGGTCCAGGTCCGGTCCGATCCAAAAACCGGACCGGACCGGAAAATGCTCACTCCTATCGATCGATACCATTGATCAGCTCGATTAATGTCCATTTTTCCAATTCAATTCAAGAGATAGTTTTGTTACTTACGTCTTGCTAATTCCTCTAATTTGGGGTCTGAAGAGCCCAACTTGTATAATGAATTGATGATAATTATAAGTTTAATATTTTCCTTGATTGGTAATCGTTTGTATGTTATCATACTTCTTATGCTTATCTATAACAAGATGCGAGAACCACATTTAGACGATTAATAAGTTCTAACTGCTTAAAGGTTGTTGTTTGTAAGAGGTGCGAGTTGCGTGAATGTATGCATTAATTTCTTACAAGATGCGAGAGCTGTATGTATTGGATATCCCTTTCTTGATATATTATTGTTGTTATTTGCTTTCTTTCTTATATCATTTGCATACTGAAACAACCCCCCGATTTTCTTTCTTGTTGTTTTAGTGATACAATCATTTCTTACAACCGGTCAACTCGATAATTTGTTTTTTCTCTCTATCTCAATCATTCTTGAAACAATTTGGTTTATTAGGCTTTTTCTAATTTTGTGTTTAGTAAATGTACCCTTGAGAGAAGACTGTGTAAAGTTTGAAAATAAATACAAAAGGTTGTGTATATTTACTTAATTGAAACATTAAAAAGCCTAATTGCTACTCTACTTTTTCAAAAAGGCCTAGTTACCAAAATTGCCCATCATTCTTACCTATTGTCTCGATTTCCTCTTTTATCTCCCTTTATCGACTCTATCTCGTCCATTCTTAATTAATAATGATTAAATCTACTTTTTTATATGAAATAAATGATCATCGGGGTTAATTAGTGTAATTAATGAGGAGTTTGGCTAATTGATTAGTTAGGAGCCAAAAAGTAACGCATTAGTTACAATTTGGGAGATTTCTTCTCCTTTCTTTATTTACGGGGACATCGATGAATTTTTTAAACGCACGACGTTTACGGAATCCGTGACCGCCACGGTCACAGATCCCGTAACCGTCGTAATGTGACCGTTGTGATTTAAACGTTGTAATTTGAATGTTGTGTAAAGGTGATAAATTTTTTTTCATTGTAATTCGAACGTTGTGTATTTCCATCGGCTATATATATTGTGGGTCAAATAAAAGGTGATTAACGCTCACAAAATCTCCCGAAAAAGGCCTGCAAAAATGTCAATACAAGAGGATAATGACATGATGATTTTGTTCGACGATACAAAATTTAGTGAGCCAATCGAGTTTCTTCGACATTTGAGGTAAGTATATTATAAGTTATTGCTCTTTATCATTAAACCGAAAAATAAGAAATCTTATCCTTTCTATTCTATCTAAAATACGATCTTCCGAATAATTCAAGTGACGAAGGGACCGATTATACACGAATGTTTGAAATTCGTGATTTTTTCCACGATTGCGAGACAATGGTGGATTGAGCTCGATTCATGGGAAGAACTATGAACATGGTGTTCGTCACTAGTAGGTCGTGGATAAACACTAGGGGATTCATTACGTTTTGTTTGACATGCGAACGTTTCGGAACCCCTCGTAAGAAGAAAGATGTTGATCTTGATATCGAGTCGTCGTCTAGCTGAGACACAAATCGAGAAAAGACGGATGTACCTTTGATCTTGAGGGCATACAAAGCGAAATTGAGAAATGGACGTTGCATGTTATAAACGAGGTGCACAATAATACACTTCACAAGCAGTTAAAGGGACACATATGACGACCGATTGACGGAGAAACAATTTTAGAGGGTGGGACGTGAGCTTGGGTTGGGTTTCAAGCCGAGGAATATTTTGAAGTCACTAAATTTGGATGACCCCCAAAAAGTTAGTACCATAACACAAATATACAATGTTGAAATGAAAATTAGGATGTTATAAGCCGAAGGAGGAAGTCCACTCCAACAAACACTTCATACGTTAGAGCAACGTCGTTACTACGTCAATATGAAAATATGCCCGGACTCAGATGAAGTTTTAGATTTTTTCACCATGCATCTGGATTCAAGACATCTCCTCAACCTATTTCGTTATGCATAATGGACATGACGTACAAGACGAACGAGTAAGTTTTAATATACATGTGCTTTACGATTCTTACATATTACATGCACATGTGGTTTGAAGTCCAACAAAACTACAACCTTCTTTATTTGCCCTTATAGGTACAAGATGATGTTGTTAGAGATTGTCGGTATCACTAGCACGAGGCTGACGTTCGCAATAGCATTTGTTTTCATGGCAAAAAAAAACTCGAATCACTATGAGTTGCATTACGGAGACTTTGACATGTGTATAAAAATGTTACACTGGTGGTGATTGTGACAGATAGAGAGTTTGAACTCATTAGTGCACTTGGTGTCGTTTTCCCGGATGTGAGCCACATGATTTGCACCTCTCATATAAAGTGAAACATTCAACATAGATCTTGGACGGTTACACGATCAAATGAAGCACAAGTAGTTTTTGCATCACACTATCACTCCCTTATTGAATCTAGATCTCCTGGTAGTTATGAGAGGCGTTTGGCTGAGATGAAAGTGCACTGACAAGGTTATCCGAGGTTGATGAAGTATTTGGAAGTGCATGGCTAATCACATACAAGGAGACAATTGTTCGAGCTTAGTGCGACTTGCATCTTCACTTTGACACGAGGACAACAAATGCGTAAGAACTCAATCATATCTTGTTTATAAGTTTTCTAATTGTGAAAGTGCAATAGTGATGCGCCCTTGGATGCCCCTTTTACGTTGACCATAGACGAAGAGGACGAGACTCTTAAAGTTCGTTCAGATGGACCGATCACCCGATCCCGAGCTAAGGCCATTGCTCGAGCCACCGGCTCCATCATCACCCGCATTACTTCTTCACTTGGTCCCACTACCGGCATGCCATGTCTCTACACCACCATGACATAGGCTACCGGTTCCGTTAGCGGCATGTCCCGTCTTTCCGACTCCATGGCATGAAGCTAGCTTATTTTCGGACTATATTTTCATGTTTTTCTTTTTATGTAATAAAGGGATATTCCGTATAAGAATATTCCCTTTTGACCTTATCCTTTTAAGGTTTGCTCTTATCCTTTTAGGTTTTCTCCTTTTGGGCTTTTCTTCATGTATTTTGTTTGGCCCGTTGGCCCATAGGTAGGCAAGTCTCTCTATATAAGAGATATCTTGCCTCACTTATTTTCCATGTTCAATATTACTAAGTTTTGAGAAGAATTTCCTCCTACTTAGATTGGGCATCAAAACCTCTCTTCTATCTCTCAAATTTCTTCCTTGGATCTCGTCTTAGATCCCAGAAATCCACATTCGAGGATTCTTCTTAAGAATCAACCTTCGATCCACACAAAAAGGTTTATTCGATCTCTCTAGATCGAAGTGACCCTTGTTTCTTCATCGCTTCCGCCCCTTTGGATCCGAAACGATACAACGTTGCACAAAGAATCAAGGAGTAGTTGGAGTTTTGCTTGATCTATATCCGGAGTTATCCTTGGTTATCTCCAAGGACGCATCAAATTGGTATCAGAGAAAGGGATCAAAGCTAAGTTCTCTTTACTCTTGTTTTTGTGCGTTATTATCTTAAACCTATTTAGCCTTTTTTTGTTCATGATGTTCTTCGTTTGTTCATGATGTTCTTCATTTGTTCTTCATGATCTTCATGTTGTTCATCATGTTCATCCATTTTCCCTGAAATTTTTTTTTCTTTTCCGTATTTAACTCAAAACAAAAAGTACAAAAATAAGAGATATTTGGTTTGCCTTCAAACCATTTATCAAACCCGTCTTTTTCTTAAACCGACCTAATCCGACAATTTTGTTAATTAATTTCACCAAATCTCTTGGGATCTTTTGTTAACGAAAAATTCGGATATCTCGCATTTGATATTCCAAAAAAAAGCAAAAAACTCTTCATCAATACGGATTTGTGTTCAAAAAAAAAAAAAACAAAAGAAAGTGTTCCTCAAAACGTTTCAAAGAAACGAAACACACAAAGTGAAAAGACGTCCGGCAAACCGGTCCATCCGAAAAATCGGATTTTACAAAACGGTCAAAGACCGAAAGCAAGCAAAGCTTGCCGAGTGAACAATCCGTCCATCTTCTATCTCTCCATTTTCTTACATACATTTGCAAAATATCACTTGTTTATTTGTGTGTAATTGGTTCAATTTTGTTGGATTTGCCTTCCTTGCCTAACCGCCAAACAGCCTTCCCCAAAGTAGAACCCGATAACGCACTTGAACTTGGGTAAAGTTGACCTAACTTGTCACCTTGCTCACTTGATTGCTTGCAATTGTGTGCTGATTTGGAGCAATGACTAACGTTGAAATGAAAACTTCTCAGGATTCTGGTCCGCAAGAATTCAGTGAACCCTTGGCTCACGAAACTGCTTCGTTGTCCCTCGAAAATGACTCCATAAGGCGAGAATTGGAAGCCTTGAAGGCACAACAAAAGTTTGATGCCTTGACCCGAGAAAACATTGCCTTGAAAAAAGAGCTAGAAGCTCTTAAGGCCCTTCAGATTGCTCGCCGTTCCACCCTAACTTATCCGAATGAGATCGTGTTCAATGCTTCCACTTCCGATGCACAACAGAAAGGCAAGGGACTTTTGGGAGCTGGACCATCAAACGTTATCCGGCTTGCGTCTGTCATTGAACGCACCCATCCTTTACCTCTTGACAGAAATGAGTCCCATGAAGAAGAGGAGGAATTCCCCGACCCGCGTCAAGATAACTTGCCCATAGTCGATACGGAACATCGGCACCAATATTATGAGCATCAACATCAACGGTATGTTCCTTCTCCACCTCCACCTAGTGTGCCCCGCACCGACCGACAAACCCGGGAAGAGCCCCGGTACCGTCCCAACTCAACCACCAATCATGGTCGTGAGCATGATCGTTCCGAACACCGTCACCAACGGTCAACCCGGCAACCGAGGACCCTTGACTTTGATGAATACGATGAGCAACACAACTTCAACGAGTTCTCCGGTGATGAATCCGATTTAGAACGGGTAGCACATAACCGTCCGTGGCACCCACCCGTCATAGACCCTTATGAGAACCAAGACCGGGGTGAAGAATGGTTGCCTCCTCCAAATCCACCTAGGCAAGCCCCACCCATTCATGGGCGCCAACGGCCTCATGGCGGCCACCGGCGAGCCCGTGCTGATGATGCCTACATTCCACCGCCCCGCCCGGACCCCTACCGAGCTCGTAGGGAAGGTAAGGTTAAGTTCCCTACCTTTCATGGTGAATATGATCCGTGTGTTTTTCTTGATTGGGCGCAGGATATGAAACGAGCATTAAAACATTGTCATTATGAGGAGGAATACGAGAAAATCGAGGCGGCAACTCTATACTTTGAAGGAGATGCGAAGTCTTGGTGGAACCGGTATGAGTTCACCCGAGAGAGGCGAGAATGGGCACCAATTGAGACATTTGAACAATTGATCTATTGCATGACCAAGAAGTACGTGCCCGAGGACTTTAAGAATGATATGCGGTTGCAAATTGCCGAGTTCAAGCAAGGCAACCTCACTCCGGTGGCTTACTTGGCTAAACTTGAGGACATGCACATTAAGGCCGGCGTCTCGGCCTCCCCCTCCGCCCTCCGCACCAAGCTCATGAGTGGGCTTAATGCTTCCATCCGGCGGCCGCTCGAGATTGTCCCATTCAAGGATTTGGGAGCATTATGTCATGCCGCCATGAAGCTATATAAGCAACAACTCGAAACACCGCGGCATTCTAGGTATACCTCTTCCTCGAGTCCATATCTTTATCCGTCTAACACACGTTCTCGAGATGCGCCTAGTCCTACAGATACCGACGCTTCCAAAGGGACCCAACGGACGGGTCCTTCCAATAGGCAAACGGGTACCGAGAAGGCACCAAACCGTGGCCCGACACCGGCGCCTCCCTCTCGAGGTCAACAAGGACCCTCACCGGCGGCTCGCCCAAGGGAGCCCGTGTGCTACAAGTGTAGCGGTTTTGGCCATGTACAACGTGATTGCCCAAACACCAAACGGGTCTTGTTTGCCGACCCAACATATTTTGAGGACGACGATGGTCAATATGACGGTGATATCATTATTGAGGATGACCATGACACGACCCACCTTTTGGCATGGAACCCTGTGATGACGAGCTTGCTTGCGGCCCAGCACAACCCGGTAAATTCGCTCTTGTTTCTCGTCGTATTTTGGCTGTTAAAGAGCATATTCCTATTGATCAACGCGAGAATCTCTTCCACTCTCGTTGCTTGGTTAATAATACGAGTCTTTCTCTCATTGTTGACGGGGGTTCTTGTTGCAATATTGTCAACGAACGGGTGGTAAAACACTTCAAGTTGCCTACGACCCCCCACCCAACGCCTTACGGACTCCAATGGATTTCCGATACGGCATGTGACACCGTCACACAACAAGCTTGGGTGCCGTTTTCTATTGGCGCCTATGTTGATAAGGTCCTTTGTGATGTTATCAAGATGGACGCCACACATGTCCTATTAGGACGACCATGGCAATTCGATCGCCGCACATATCATGATTGTTATCTTAATCGGTACATGTTCCAATATAATGGAAAACGGGTCACACTTTTGCCTATGACTCCGCACGAAATTTTGGTTGACTATGCGGAACGGAAAAGGCAACAAACTATTGATGAGTCCGCTAAAGCACCGGCAAAATCGGACCCCCGGAGTCCCGATGTTGTAGGTGCTAGTACTTCCAAATCCCGAAACACCGGCCCTCTTGTCCATGCTACCGAATCCAAAGGTAGTAAAGGTCGCATCGTTTCTTCGGGCGCACCTTTATCATCTTCGGATCCCGTAATTCAAGGACGGTGTGAGCCACGGATACTCTTAGCTCGCCGGCATGATTTGCAACCGGTCATGGAAGGCAAGTTCCCATGCTTTTTACTTGTTCCGTTTTGTTTATCTACTTATCATGACCAAAGTAATGTGCCACACGAGGTGTATTTGTTGTTGTCCGAATTTCAGGATATTATGCCCAAAGATCTCCCACCCGGCTTGCCACCTATCCGAGGGATTGAACATCAAATTGACTTTGTGCCCGGTGCCTCTTTACCAAACCGTGCCGCTTACCGAGCTAGTCCGGAAGAGACAAAGGAGCTACAACGTCAAGTGCAAGAGCTCCTGGACCGGGGACATGTGCGTGAATCCTTATCACCATGTGCCGTCCCAGTAATCTTAGTACCAAAGAAAGATGGATCATGGCGGATGTGTGTTGATTGTCGTGCCATCAACCAAATCACCGTCAAATATCGCCACCCGATCCCGCGCCTTGATGACATGTTGGATGAGCTTCATGGCGCCACCATCTTCTCCAAAATTGATCTCCGGAGCGGTTACCACCAAATCCGGATGGCCGAAGGTGACGAATGGAAGACGGCGTTCAAAACGAAGTATGGACTCTATGAATGGCTTGTCATGCCTTTTGGCCTCTCCAACGCCCCGTCCACCTTCATGCGCCTCATGAACCATGTCTTGCGCCGATTCTTGAGTACATTCGTTGTTGTTTATTTTGATGATATTTTGGTGTTTAGTACGTCTTTGGAGGATCACATCGGGCACCTTCGCCAAGTGCTCGAGTGCCTTAGACAAGAGCAATTGTATGTCAACTTTGACAAATACGTCTTTTGCTCGGACATCACTATCTTTCTTGGCTATGTCGTGTCTAAGGATGAACTACGAGTAGACGAATCTAAAGTTCGTGCTATTCGGGAGTGGCCTACTCCTACTACGGTCACCATGGTCCGAGCCTTTCTCGGCTTAGCGGGTTTCTACCGACGCTTTGTCAAGGACTTTAGCACGGTAGCGGCACCGCTCCATGAGCTCACTACCAAGGGTGTCACGTTTGAGTGGCGTGATATCCATGCTCGAGCGTTTGATGCGCTCAAAGACCGCCTTTGTAATGCACCATTACTCCAACTCCCAAACTTTTCGAAAACTTTTGAGGTGGAGTGTGATGCATCAAATGTGGGCATTGGAGGAGTTCTCTTACAAGAGAATCGTCCAATTGCCTACTTCAGTGAAAAACTGTCCGGCCCTTCGCTCAACTACCCTACATATGACAAGGAACTATATGCTCTAGTTCGTTGTCTTAAGACATGGCAACATTACTTGTGCCCGAAGGAGTTCGTGATTCATTCGGATCATGCGGCTCTTTCGTATCTCAAGAGTCAAACAAATCTCAGTCGGCGCCATGCTAGTTGGGTAGAGTTTGTAGAGACCTTTCCTTATGTCATTCGGCATAAGAAAGGCAAAGAGAATGTGGTAGCCGATGCTCTTTCTCGCCGCTATGCCAAGATACATGGCTTTGCTATTTTCTAAGAGTTATATGCCACGGATCTTGACTTCAAAGACATATGGGCACAATGCCTCGACCTCCGAGAGCACGAGTCTTTCTTTATTAACGATGGCTATCTTTTTCGAGCGGGAAAACTTTGTATTCCGCGCTCATCTATACGCCATTTGTTGGTCAAGGAAGCTCATGAGGGCCGTGGTCATTTCGGTGCTACCAAGACCCTTTCCGCTCTCCAAGAGCATTTCTTTTGGCCCCGGATGCGTATGCATGTGACACGGTTTTGCAAGGGTTGTATCACATGTCATCATGCCAAGTCGCGCCAAGGTCCGGATGGGATGTATTCTCCTTTGCCTATACCAATGGGACATTAGGAGGATCTATCCATGGACTTTGTGGTCGGGTTGCCTATGTCAAAACGAGGCAAAGACTCCATTTTCGTGGTAGTCGATCGCTTCTCCAAAATGGCTCATTTCATCGCATGTAAAAGCACCCTAAATGCTAGTGAAGTTGCCACCTTGTTCTTTGACAATGTGGTGCGTTTACATGGGATACCACGTTCCATCGTTAGTGATCGGGACGTGAAATTCGTAAGTCATTTTTGGAGAACGTTGTGGGGAAAACTTGGAACCAACTTGTTGTTTTCAAGTAGTTATCACCCCCAAACCGATGGTCAAACGGAGGTGACCAATCGGACTCTTGGTGCTCTACTTAGAGCCACCACTAGGACCAACCCACGTAGGTGGGAGGACTTACTTTCTGTTGTAGAGTTTTCGTATAACAGGTCTAGGCACACGGCAACTAAATTGTCCCCATTTGAAGTTGTCTACGGCCTCAATCCACACACACCATTGGATTTCACTCCCCGCCCGCTCAAGGATGGAGAACACATCATCGCCGGAAACCGAGCCGCCCAAATCATTGAGCTTCATGAGCGGACTAGGACACAACTTGAACGTCGTGCCGCCCAACTTGCCGGACAACACAACAAGGGCCGCCGCGACGTCTCTTTTGAGCCCGGTGATCTTGTTTGGCTCCACCTACGGAAGGAGCGTTTTCCTACTCGCCGCATGAGCAAGCTCTCGGACCGTGGTGATGGTCCATTCCGCATCTTAGCCCGTCATGGTCCAAATGCATACAAGTTAGAGCTTCCGGATTCCTACGGAGTACACCCAACGTTCAACGTTAAGGACCTTGCCCCTTATGTTGAGCCCCTCTTTGACGATGGTGAAACGGGGACATTTCACAGCCAAGATGGGGGGACTGATTCGCCCTTGGATGCCCCTTTTACGTTGACCATAGACGAAGAGGACGAGGCTCTTACAGTTCGTTCAAATGGACCGATCACCCGATCCCGAGCTAAGGCCATTGCTCGAGCCACCGGCTCCATCATCACCCGCATTACTTCTTCACTTGGTCCCACTACCGGCATGCCATGTCTCTACACCACCATGACATAGGCTACCGGTTCCGTTAGCGGCATGTCCCGTCTTTCCGACTCCATGGCATGAAGCTAGCTTATTTTCGGACTATATTTTCATGTTTTCCTTTTTATGTAATAAAGGGATATTCCGTATAAGAATATTCTCTTTTGACCTTATCCTTTTAGGGTTTGCTCTTATCCTTTTAGATTTTCCCCTTTTGGGCTTTTCTTTATGTATTTTGTTTGGCCCGTTGGCCCATAGGTAGGCAAGTCTCTCTATATAAAAGATATCTTGCCTCACTTATTTTCCATGTTCAATATTACTAAGTTTTGAGAAGAATTTCCTCCAACTTAGCTTGGGCATCAAAACCTCTCTTCTATCTCTCAAATTTCTTCCTTGGATCTCGTCTTAGATCCCAGAAATCCACATTCGAGGATTCTTCTTAAGAATCAACCTTCGATCCACACAAAAAGGTTTATTCGATCTCTCTAGATCGAAGTGACCCTTGTTTCTTCATCGCTTCCGCCCCTTTGGATCCGAAACGATACAACGTTGTACAAAGAATCAAGGAGTAGTTGGAGTTTTGCTTGATCTAGATCCGGAGTTATCCTTGGTTATCTCCAAGGACGCATCAAATAGTATATTGAATTGATACTGGTTCTTAGGTGTGAGTACGCACACTCCTTGCTGAAGAATATGTTGCGTTCTAGCGTGCAAGGATTTCAGTTGGTGATGGAGAACATCGACTCGATGGTAAATGACCAGATATGATAGATTTCAAGCATCAATAGAGAATTCACGCGAGAGGATGTTGTTGGATGTACGGGTTTTAATATTTGATTTGCTTTGGAACAAAGTAAGCAATGAGTGATTCCTTATACTGTTAGAAATCTACCACAAGACAAAGAAAATTAGGAGTATAACAACATGTCAGGATTCATATTGGAGGAAACCTCATGGAGTGTCTTGTGCAAACGAGTTCTTTCTTGCTATTAGGGCTTGGGAGCCAATACGTTTGGATAGAATCCATCCTTATTGGAGGCAAGTACGATGAGAAAGATTAGATCCGACCCTAGAAGATCATGTTGTCCACATTGATCCATCCATTGTGTCACTCAACAACTTCAGGGAGCAATTGGAAAAGCGCTTGCTTAGTAAAGATGAGCTTGAGCGAATGACTTCAACGTACGAGTAAAAGTAAGCTAAGAGACCGACGAACAACCCAATGACGAGAACTGAGCGTAGATCCAAAAGTGCAACCATTTAATTATGAAATAATTAATATTATTAGGTAAATATTTGAAATGACTGAATGAATAACAAATGTTACTAGGACCAGTGACTTGCAACCTCCGATCGTTTTCACCTTCAGTCGTGAAGTGTCGTCCATCATTTTGTACGAAAATTTGTTTATTGATGATTAGTAATAGTAATAAAAAATGAAATTTTAAAATAGTTAACTAAAGTGATAGTAATACGTACAAGTACAAATAGGTCAAGACACCGGCGACCCACGCATACTCTCATGTACGCTTGTGATCTCGTACCAGATCTACCAAACAAGGGTGAATCTTGTTTGTCGATTTATCAACGAACAAGGATGACCCCAAGAAGAAGAGGAGGAACACTGAAGCGACATCCTCATCTGGGGTGGCTGGGTCACGACGAATGGTATTGAATGCCGTCTTCAAGACATCTACAAGCAACATTGTCCGGTGTCCCCGTGCCTCGACATCGGGAATGTGGAACACCTCAATCAGCAACTATGTATGCTCGCGTGCAGAATACGATGTCACCAAGGGATCCCCGTCAATCCTAATTCCTAGGATAATGGCTACATCGCGTGCAAAATACGATGTCACCACAACATGGAATCCAAAGCTTGATTCTTTGATCCACACAAGTCAAGACTCAACCAAAGGAGCTTGTGAACATCAACGAATCAACAACGAGAAGGCCAACAAGAATCAAGGCTAAAACTTGATTCATGGAGAAGAAGAAAAGGAAGAACGAAAGGAGAAAATGAAACAGAAGGCAAAGGCACGCAACAACTCATGAACGTGAGGGAGAAACGCATAAGGATAAGACTTTCACGTTCAGCAAGGTCATAGGGGAAGAAGGCTGCATCTTTCGAGGTTGAAGGAAAAACGTAAGCAAGAAACGGAAAAAAGAAGAGAAAGAGGGAATTTATAGGAAACGGTGGGAAAAGATAGAAGGAAAGCCGGCCCATGAGATAGAAGATCGGATCTTCTATATATGAAAGGAAATAAAAACGAACGAAAAACATATCGGCGCGATCTGGGGCAAAACCGCAGGGGCGATTTGCCTTGCCGCAGGGGCGGCTCCCTTCACCGCGGGGCGGTGAAGGCCAAAACAGGATCTTACAATGTTCACATACAAAATCATGTATTTCATATTTTATTGTTTTCTTGATCAACACAAACTCAGTGCGAGCTTTGCAAAATGTTCTGGTTTCATCCAAAAACACTTATCTAAAGTGACGTCATTACCAATCTCATGATATCCCTCCTTAGCACACAAAAATCTCCTTAAAGTAATGTGTCCCTTTGTGTTCTTGTTCACATCATGTGAATTCGGGAGACGTGATATAATCATGGAAAATTCGGTTTGGTGCCCTCAAGGTATTTTCTTTTCTGGTTGATGATCATCAAGATTTATTTTTTCAGTTGGTGACCTTGAGGTTTCAATTTATTACACTCGATATAAAACATTAATTCTAAACCAGCTTATAAGCCTATTTCTAAAACTTATCCTAACACAATTGGTTTCACAATCTCTACCAAAATCTTGCTTTGCAAAGAACGACAAATGGGACCGCAAAATGTAATAGACTTTCTCTTTCCAATTGTACATTGAGGGAGATCGGAAATTTCAGGCTCCTATGGCCTATCTCAAAGAAGAGAACTTAACCATTGAAATCTAATTTTCATATGCTTATTAAAGTATGTGTCATTGAGTGGCAATCAATGTTGGTATTCAACATGACACTGGAAAATGAAATAGAGACGCAAAATCTTGTTTCGACACCAACGAGGTCATATAAGTAAAATAACTTAGGAATAAATGTTAATTGTATACCTTCAACTCCCAAACGTGGAGACAAACACGTCAAAGGAGCTTATTTCAATTTTAGCTCATTTTTCGTATTTTCTTCTTTGTAATTGAAATGTAATTTTGTATTTATCATATATTAAACATTTTTAAATTATGTAATTTTTATCCCGTACATTTAGATATCCTTATCCTTATTACTTTATAAACCAGAGTTTCCTAATGAATAGTTTATTTGTGATTTTGCCCCCGACCCTTGAATCGTTAATTCCGCAAATACCCTCATTCTTTGTTTTGCTTTTGTTTAGGATTTTATTGATCCTTCCTCTTCTCTTTCTACAAAATTACAATTTTGGAGGGTAAGAAGGCTATCAACCGCCTTATCCTTTTCCTCGCTACTGTGATTTCTTGGTAGTTCAAGGTTTTACTAATCGATGTTTCATTTTTCTTGTTTTCTTATAATTCTAAATCTTTGGATTTGCATTGGTGTAGGAGAACCGAGATCGAATCTCAAAGGAGTCACCGCCATCAGGATCCGAGCCGGCGTGGAAGAAGAGTCAGCGTTTCGTCATCATCCTCATCGTTGATGCTTGAAGAGAAAGCTCGTTCGATATCCAAATAATCTCCGACAACGACTTCCCGCTCGCTACGCTTACCGCTGATGGTGACTTTGGAATCTCCTTTCGCTTCTTGACAAGTTAAGCCTCTACAAAAATTTTCTTTAGCAAGAAGAACACCGAGCTAGACGTAGTTAACCTCCGGCGCCTCCGTTTATCTGCGTGCTCCGAATAATTTTTCGATTTAAGGCTTTCTATGCACCCATTTTTCATCTATTCATTTCAATCCCTCTTACTGTAGATTTCAGTCTTTCTATGCAACTTATTTGTTAGCCGTTTTGGGTGCTACAAGTCTCCCTTAGCCCAAGACAACAAGAACATTCTTGGATCAGGTAACGAATCTGAATTTGTTTTGTTTCTCCGTGTTTTTCTACCATGAAATTATTCTTCACCTCATAGGGTATTATAGATTAACACGTAGTTCAAATTTTATTTTAGTGACATTGCTATTGTTTTTTTTCCACTTAAAATTCTTCCCACACTGGTTGCTCCAGCAAAGTGGTAGTTTAAATGCTTTTACATACCCTAGGATTACTCAAGTGGTTTCTTTCGGTAGGTGGTAGACATATTAGTATCTTCAGAACATGATTTTTTTTGAAACAATCTTCACAGCATGACTGGCTGAAGGTAAAAGAAATACTAAACATTTTGTACCAAATAATTTTCTTTTTTATTATTGATGCTTGCTGGATGAGATCTACCTTGATTAAATCGTTTCATAGTCTAATTCATGAATGTTCCATAAAGGTCAATACAATTATATGATTTTTTCTCACCTGCTATATTAGATCTTGATCCTTTTTTAGAAACCCATATAGATAGAATATATTGAAAGAATTTGGCTAAATAGGCCCTTTTCTATTTCATTTTGGTAAATATACCCCTTTAAGTTTTGCTATTTTTTATTAATGGCAGGTTAAAGTAATTAACCCCTCTATTGAAAAAAAATAAACAAACATACTGAATATGGTGAGTTTGTTACGCAAAAAGAATTATGACTTTTTTTTATTTTCTTTTGCCTTTTTAAAATTTTTTTAAAAATTTTCTAGTATAAATTTTCTTACCAGGATTTTCATACCAAATTTTCATACAAGGATTTTCATACCAGGATTTTCATACCAGGACTTTCGTACCAAAATTTTCATACCAGATTTTTCATACCACAACTTTCATACCATAATTTTTATACCATAGTTTTTATACCGGAATTTTCATACCAGAATTTTCATACTAGAAGCATACATGAATAGACCCTTTTCTATTTCCTCTCTCCCTGCTCCTCCAACCCTTTTCCTTTGCCTTTCTTTGCTGGAACTCCCTTTCCGGAGATTGGAGCCGCCACGCCGGCCTATGCAACTCCCTCATCCTCCTCTAGAGCCGGAAACCACCATCCTCTACTGCAGCCACAAGAGCAAATCCATCAGAGCCCTGGTCTTCCCAAGCAGAGCCGTCACCGACTTCCCTCTCTTTCTTTGATTTCATCTATCACCGGGAGACCGTTGTCGGGATCTACCACCACCAGAGTTCGCCGTCATCGGGAGGAGGGTGCAAGGTTGAGGTCCTCATGGAGAAGCTGAAAGATTGAGAGAAGTAGATGAACGAATGTGTTGGATTAGGGTTTAACAGTAAATAAAGGAGGGGTACATTTACTTAATTGAAAAACACTATGGGCCTAGTTAGTAGATAGGAATCTCAAAATATCCTACTTACCAAATTCACCCTAACATATTGTGTAGATGAACATATTTAAGCTTTATGATCACTTTTTTAATAATGTTATTTTTACAACGGGCATACTATTTTCTTATTTAGTTAACTGAGTTAAGGACGTGAGTTGTGTTATTTAAAACAGATAACATCATTGCATGCTTAATTGTATATTGTTTAAGTTCTATTTTCCACATTTAGTTAGTTGAGAATGTGAGATTTATAACTTTATTGTCCAAAGATAGTAATGAATGTTTATATACGAGCTTGATTTGATCAAGTAAAATCATAATTGAAAATTCAACAAAAGAACACATTTCTAACTATATTAACCTATACAAATTCCTAGGTACACTTGTAGTGTTGTTCAAGGCTTTTTAAAAGTATATTATTTATTGAACTCCCAAAGGATTGAGAAAAAGTTGGAGAAGCAACTACCTAGTTCAGAAGACATTTGATTTTTTCTTAAAAGAATTTGGTGAAGTAGATTCTTTGTTTTGTAGACCCCTTTAATTTTTACACTCTAATTGACTTACCACTATTACACTATTAGGGGTACATTTACTAAATGCGTTTATGCTATAAGCCTACTTAATAGATCATTATTTGTAAAAAGTTTAGTTAGTGAATTTGACCTTTTTCCTTTCTGAATTTTATAATTTGTTTGCCAATTTGAGGCTCTTGAATGTCTGATAGTAGTAACCTTTGATTTATTACTGGTGCATGTTGCAGATTTGTTACCGGAGCTAGGAACAATATATAAGTCATATACCTATATCTCATTGCTTATTGCTAATAGGAACAACCGCCATCTTTTCGAGTTTAAAAAAAAAGTGTCTTTTTTTACCTATTCAGTTCGAAGCCATTGAAATATCAATGATATCAATCATCCTTTAAACTAAAGAGATGGGCATACAATATGTTGGATATGTTATGTTTTTCTTAGTTCTTATAAACATGTAATCTTGGAAGTAAAACTTACATAGAATCAGATATACTTGTAGGATGGACATGTAGCTCTCTTTCTTACAATGTTATATATTCACATTTTTAGAAATATATGCATTTTATTTTTTCAATTGGTTGCCATTGAAGAGTCGCAGCTACAACCCTAACAAGATTTATGGATTTAGAGATGGGCCCTCATTTACGCTCAATCACTTTGTTCGATCTCCTACAAAAATTGGACAATGGTCTTGAGAAGGAAGATTAAACTTGTCTGCTGCTAGACTACTAATTAGAAAGTACCAAATACCCCATAATAATGTTAATTATAATTTTATTTATGCATGTATTTTAGAGAAGGGTTGTGATCTTAATCATTTTATTAAATGGTATTATATTTGGTGTACATTGATTCCATGGAAGCAGAAGAACGAGGTATGAAGAGGAACAAAGTCGAAACAAATCAATTAAACAAGAAGCACAAACCATAAAAGAAATTGTGTAGGTCTCCTTTAATATGTGACATATGTTATATCCTTCAACTTATGCTTTGTTAAATTGTGAACTTAATTTGTATTTGACATCAGTTTAGATATGAGGTTCATGGTCAGTCCAAATCTTAGTTATTTTTTGATAAACGGAAAGAGGTTAGTTAGACTATCTTCTAGAGGTAGTCCACCCTAAAGCATCCTTGCGGATGAGAACACGAAGTTTGGGATCTTTAGAAAAATAGGTCTTGGGGTTTGATATTCCAAGATGGGTCAACACGATTGGTTTCTCTGAAAACAAGCCTGATCTCGACTTTGTCAAATAAGCGGAGATCCAGTCTGGAGTCGGCAATAATCATCTTGACCTCCCACGGGCAACTCCACAAGCCTTGAAGTGCTTTGATAACATAAAGATTATCACCTAAATTTCGATCTTTTTGATCTTTAATTTGATAGTCTCTTGTAGGCCCGATTTTTGAGCATAAGCTTCGGCTTTGATTACCGAGTTAAAATTGTTTTTTACCGCATCAAGGATAACAACCCCAACCATGTGATTCTGAATCACAAAGCCAATTAATATTATTCCCGAATCGAATTTAGATCTATCAAAGTTAAGTTTGTGAAAACTAAGTTTTGGGTTATCTAGCTTAGATCTTGTTGATTTCTACTAGCACACTCTTCTAAATATCATGTTACTCTCCTTGATCATCAGATCTCTTTTGGAGCCTGATTTGTGTGCCTATCCAGGGTCTGTCTACTGTTTTATTGAGGCAAGCTACTTACACTACAACAAGACTTGGATCTTTCAAGTGAGTCCACTTGTTGGTGTCAATTTGAATTATTCCACAATCATTTGATGTCCTCAATCCATAGGCCGAATGATCAATTTCCTTCATTTATATTTAAACCGGATGTGAAATTGTTCCAGCTTCTGTGTGTTCATCAATTGAGAATGGATCCAATGTTTGTTTTAAATTGAAAGAGTTTCAGCTTTTGTGTTGCTTTTGTATTCTCCGAAATAACTATTTTTTATTGTTTCTACAATGCTTACAAGCAAGGTCATAACTGCTAATGATCGGAAGCTCTTGCCTCTCTAACAAAAAGCACTTTGTGGTTTAACTACATGAGCGAGTGAAGCATATTTTGGAAGTCCAGTTGACCTTGCCTTGATTTGAATGCAAGCTCATGTTTTCATATCTAAACTAATTGCTAAATGTTGTTATATGTGGGGTAGATGCCCTACAAGCTGAACTGCTTGCCACTAAAAAGGTAAATTGACTGAAATCTTGATATATATGTTGGAACTAAATTATAAATGTATTATGAATTATACATGTTGTTAAGACATGGTGCGCCGGACACATTTTCGGTGGGCTTTGGCCATTGTCAACACCAGAAAGTGGGAGCTTTGGTTTTGTCTCGGCGAGCTCTTGCTCGTGGTATATTTATACGTTAAATTTGAGTTCTGTTTAAATAAGAATTGGAGACCCAAACTTGGTTGCTTGATAGACAATGATGACATGATTTATAAAACTAGTTTAGGCATTCATTAGGTAGTTTTTCGCCTTATTCATGCATTGTTTGGCATTAGTTTGTGACGTTTATGCTTAATCGAGTCATATTGCTAGAAAGGACGTCTACACGAGCTTTTGTCGGTTTTGTAGGTATTTTGGGATCGTTTGGACATATTCGATACATTCGAGAACCATATGGACAAATTCGATACATTCGAGGACCATATGCCTCGTGGTGGCTCATTTCCGATGTCCCGAAGGAGCAAGCTAGGTAGCAAAAAAGAGCACAAAAGACCTTGTTGGTGGATGTCTTGCACCAACTCATGACTTAGTGATCCAAGGAGGGCTTTTTCATAGAAATCTTGGTTGGATGCTTAGGAATCTCGGCCGAGATTTGTCCTGAGCCATATGAGATTCTTGTTCAGGACAACCCCGACACTTGTCACACGATTCCTTTGCCCGACCCTTTGTTGCCTTCGGTTGAGTACTGGTGTTGCTTTGCAAGCTAATTTTCAGGTGCTTCTCACCTTCTTCTAGATCTCTTCCAAGCCCCTTGTGGGTGTTCTTGGGGGAGATTAGATTAGAACATATCCTACATTAGATCTAGTAAGTTTGAGTGGTTTTAAGTGAGATTCTTGTGTGCTTGTAAGTCCTGACCTTGGAGTTTCTCTTGAAGCATTGTGAGACTTGTATAAACTTCTATTCCAGCTAAGTAACCTTTCTTTCATTGTTCTTTATCTTATTATCTTGCTATGGAATGCATGCATGCTTGTATAATGGATTTTGCCTTCAAAATGTATGTTGTTCGCTAAATAGTTGTGATTCTAGGTGAAGGGTAGATGGTTATGACTTGGATGATGATAGAATGGACTTGCATGTACCTTATGATGATTTATGTGCTCGAAACCTAGCTCAGAATATAATCTCAGGTTGTTCTTCATGTTTTCTCGGACGAGATGTTCTTAATCATCCGATATTTGCTTCTATTGTTCATGTGTTGATGAATCTGTATGTTGAGATGTTATGTTGTTGAAATCCTAGTGTTTGTTGAGCTTAATCTAGCTTAGGGTGACATAAGTTGGTAAACTAATTAAGGAATGAGACTTACCCGGTGATTTCCACTCTTATGTATAGAAGATGATGAACTATA
This sequence comes from Fagopyrum homotropicum, assembly GCA_033239125.1. Taxonomy (NCBI): domain Eukaryota; kingdom Viridiplantae; phylum Streptophyta; class Magnoliopsida; order Caryophyllales; family Polygonaceae; genus Fagopyrum; species Fagopyrum homotropicum. The sequence continues at coordinate 104,877,853 of BSWB01000007.1, forward strand.
GGTAGTAGTGAGCCAAATAAAGCCGCTATTGGATTGAGTGTGCTATGATCGTTGCTTAAGACTTACCTTTTTTGAGAACGACCTGGTAAGGAGGGGTTTGACCCTTAGGTAGTGGCCCGGTTTGTGTGGAATTCTCGACCTTAGCTCCTTGAGACTTACCCGGTAATAGGACTTAGGTTTGAGACTAGTGGAGCATGAGACTTACTCGGTAATTGTTTCCATTAGAGAAACACCCTTTCCTGAACAACCGCAACTTATCCTTAGATGTTTAGAACCTTGATTTCAATACCATAACCAGAAATCTTGATCTCTAGAATCCGCATTTCTTACTCTTATCACCTATCTTGTGTTTGTGTGTTGTTGTTTGCTTGTTTGCATATCTTGTAATCTTTGCTTGATCACCACAAAACCAACAAAAAAATATTGTTATTTTTAAATCTTTATTTCTTTCTCTCATCTTAGTTTAGATATGCACTATTTATAATAATTCGATGATTTAATTTCACCTTAGTCCTTGTGTTCGAACTCATAATACTTTCTTTGCTACAAAATGTTTCATACACTATGGGTTCGCTAGGAGTCTAGGAGAATAGACCGAGTTATAAATTGTATGACTTTTGTGCGCATTATCTAGAGCGAACAGGCAATAACTTGGACTCTGCTTAGCAAGCACAGATTCGACGTGAAGGTAGGATCCGATAAGCTAGCTCTCACAAAACGTGGGATTTATATAGGCAAAGGATATGTAAAGGATGGGTTGTTCAAAATGTGTGTATTAACAGTCATCCCCAAAATTATAATTGATGTTTCAATGAATAAAACTCTTGTTTCTTATGTTGTTGATTCTTTCAATATTTGGCATGAACGATTAGGACATGTAAATTATAAGTATATCCAAAGACTTATGAATTTAAACCTAATTCCGAAATGCAAATTAAACAAAGACAAATGTGAAGTTTGCTTACAAGAAAAACTCACAAAAACGTTATCTCCACACATGGAGAGAAGAACAAAATCTCTAGGCTTAATTCACATGAATTTGTGTGATTTGAATTTTATACAAAGTAGAGGAGGTAAAAAGTGCTTCGTCACATTTATTGATGACTGTACACGATATTGTTATATCTATTTGCTAAGAAGCAATGCTGAGACCTTGGAAAATTTAAGGAATACAAGTTGGAAGTTGAAAACCAATTTGGTAAAACAAGAAAAATCATACGAAGTGATAGAGGAGGCAAGTACGATGAAACCTTCAACACGTTATGTAGAGAACATGTGATAGTTCATCAAATAACTGCTCCCTATTCACCTGAGTCTAACAAAGTTGCGGAACAAAAAAAGCAAACTTTGAAAGAGATTATGAATGCATTGTTGTAGGATTCTGAGTTACCCCAGAACATGTGTGGAGGGGGGGGGGGGCAGTGCTTAGCACCAATTACATCCTCAACAAAATACCGTATAAGGTAATTGGCAAAACATCATATGAATTTTGGAAAGGTAAAGTACTATCGTAGAAATACCTCAAAGTGTGGGGGTACCTAGCAAAAGTAGTTGTACCACCTCCTAAAAAGGTCACAATTGGACCTAAAACCGTTGATTGTATGTTCATAGGATATGCACACAACATTAGTGCTTATCGGTTTTTGGTACATAAGATTGATATACTAAATATACATGTCAATATGATAATGGAATCAAGGAATGCTTCCTTCTTTGAAAACGTGTTTCTGTGTAAGGATAAAAAAATCCGAAACGAAGTCGTGAACAAAGAGAGGAAGACATTTCTGGGAATGAAATAGTAGAGGAAGAACCTCAAAAAAGCAAAAGAATTCAAACGGAAAAATCGTTTGGGGATGACTTCATAACGGCATTTCTCATGGAGAAAGAACCGTGAAGTTATGAAGAAGTTATGTCTACACTTGATGCACCTTCATGGAAGAAAGCGGTCAAAAGTGAGATAGACTCCATTATGAAAAATCATACATGAGAGTTAGTTGACTTACCACAAGGGTGTAAAGCACTTGGGTGCAAATGAATTTTCAAAACTAAGTTGAAAACCGGTGGCTCAATAGAGAAGTACAAGGCAAGGCTTGTGGTGCAAGGATTTTGACAAAAAGAAGGGTCAAGTTTCTTTGAAACATATTCTCCAGTTACGAGAATAACTTCTGTAAGAACGCTGATAGCAATAACAGCATTAAGAAACCTAGAAATCCATCAAATGGATGTAAAAATTGCCTTTCTAAATGAGGATTTAGAAGAGGAGATTTACATAAAATAACCTGAAGGGTATGTTGTATCTGAACAAGAACACAAAGTGTGTAGACTTGTAAATTCCCTTTACGGACTCAAACGAGCTCCTAAGTAGTGGCATGAAAATTTGACAACGTAATGATGTCAAATGGCTTCAACATCAATGAATGCGAAAAATGCATATATATTTAGACTACTCCTACGGGATATGTCATATTATGTTTGTATGTCGATGATATGCTTATCATTGGAAGCAACAAAGACATGATGAACCGAACTAAGGACTTACTTATGGGTCAGTTTCACATGAAAGATATGGGATTAGTGGATGCTATTTTAGGGATTAAAACCACTAGACACTTTGAAGGAATTATGTTGTTCCAAGCTCATTATGATGAAAAGATACTTGAGAGGCATTATGTGTACACTGTGATAGTCAATTGACTATAGCTCGGGCACTGAACGTTTTATACAATGAGAAGTCACGTCATATTAGACGACGACATAAGTCGATTAAAAAAATGATCTCAACATGTATAGTCTCGATAGACTATATCAAGTCGGTTGACATCCTAGCGGATCCATTTACTAAGGGTTTGTCAAGAGATCAAGTTTTAAAATCATCAAGAGGAAAGAGGATGCTTGAAGGACAACCCCACCTACGTGCCTGGAGATCCCACGATGTAGGTTCAAGGAGAAAACCTAACCAAGCTAAATCGAGTGCAGCACTGTCTTTACCTAGTTCCTAGGATGATAAACAGTGCAAATTGTATGACTTAAGCTTAAACTTGACTTTTAATGATTCCATTGCCTTGAAACAAAGGGGATATGAAAGATACGCTTTATGGTCAATCACCTTGTGAGTTTGACATGGGTCGTGTCTAGGAGAACAAGGTGAGCTGAATTATCCAAATTTACTCTTGAATAACCAGGTTGTTCAAGGCCAAATGAAACAGATCCGGAAATTCAATATCCAGTCAGATGGATGGGATGAGCCTGGCCCAAGGCCTACCTTACATTACGAGGCACTCAGCTTTGTCACTCCCATGTACCCACATGATACAACAACACATACACATTTCAAAGACACTAGTTTGAATAAAATACGTGATTTTATTCCGAAATGTCGACCGGTATAGTATAATAGTAATACTAATTATAATAATTAGGTTTTTTTACGTTTAACAATTTAAGTTATAATTATTAATAATTAAAAACAACAATAATTAATAATAATTTAATACTCCATAATAATTAATCATAATAACAGTTAATAAATATTACAAATAAAATAATTAATAAAAAATTCTCATTGATAAATAGCCAAATATATATGCACATTTGGTGCGGTATTGGAGGGTTCAACAAAAGACAACTTTGGGGCGAACAATTGGCCAATAATTGGACCCCTCTCCTAAACTTTAAAGTATGCCTCATAATTATACAAATCACACCTTCCTAAAATGAAACTTGAAGGTCACTAACTAAAAGAGACAATATTTTGAGTTAGTTTTGTACAAAAGTGGGCTCGGGCCGGGTTCGAGCCAGACCATAACTAAAAACCCTACCCGAAGGGTGCGGGCCGGGTTGGCCCGGCCAGCTTTTCCAGGCCAATAACGATGTCAATGTCCACCCATGTAGAAAGCGGTCGGGCCGGTCCGGATGTACTTGATTATATGTTTCCCCCGGGATATATCGTTCAAAACAAGTAATATAATGTATTTAGCACACACTTTTTGCAAGAGCCGAGTTGCTGAGTGTGTGAGTTGAGGACCCAAATAAGGCCTAGACCGTCCCTGCGTGACCCAGTGACCGCCCATGCGGTTTGCCTGGGCTGCACCTGCGGCTCACAAAGTCCGCCCTTACGGCTCTGTGTGCCTACAACCGTTTTCTTTGACCCTTTAACCCATGTTTTACCCTTTTCACCCCTTTATAAGCTTCTTCTTCTTTCTTCTGATGAGGGTTATCTCTCTCCATAACTTCATCTCTCCCTACGTTCATCTTCTCCTCTCTTCTTCCTTTGAATCTTCTCTTGAGTTTGGTTGAGTTTTGTGTGAATTTGGAAGCTTTTATGCTTCGCTTGTTGCTGATTGTGGATGGTTTTTGTTGCTGAGCCTTGTGAGCTAGATTGAGGTTGTGGTGATGTTGTACTGACCTTCTGGAGAGCTCAGCTCGATAAGCTCTCATGGCTTTCCTCTTATCTCTCTTCTTTCTTTCATCATTTCTTCTCTTCCTTAGTCTAACTTAGATTCCTTAGGTTTGGATCTTGTTCCAGCCATGATTGGCTTGTGTTGATGTATATGTACGTATGTTATGTATGTATGGTGTTGGAGAAGTAGTTAAAGTAGTTGAAGTTTGGATCTTCTCTTCCTTAGTCTAACTCGAACGATCAAGAAGAAGTAGTTGAAGTTTCTCCTCGCCATCCGGGGGCGTATCAAAGTTGAGATAAGTCTATAGGACTTACTTAGCTACCATCCCTATATTGGGTGTTTGCATGAGTGGTGTGTGCATTATATGTTTGCTATGATAGCATGAGATGTCATTTATACCGACCTATGTTTTATTGATTGCCCCATTGCGTGGCTGCGATAACCTTTCCCTTTCATCCCGCCGTGGAGTCTAGGAGGTTCTCTGATGTCAGGCCAGACTGGCTTACAGGAAGGGCGCAATCCACTCCCATTGGGTACACGGATTGTGTGATCGATACTCGTACAAATGGCTATCAGGCTCAGAGGCAAGGATGTATCGGTCCTCGTGTCACATACTTTCATCTATCTATATATATACAATTTGAGTGAATGACTATTATATTAAGATGATAAAATGGGTAAATGTGTGATATCATGATGATGTGTTTATCTTTCTATGATTGTGTATGTGCTTATGCATTACTCTATATATGTATGGTTAGCTAATGGTTTATTACCATGTTGTAAATGTCCCACAGGATAGGCGTGTTGTTGGGTGATCTAGCAGAGTGGCAGGCCGAAGACCTCTCATACATAGGATGGTTGTGGTGTTTTGGGGTTGTTTACTTTTTCCTCCTGTGTGAGGATGATCTTTTGTTACCTCCTGTGTGAGGATGTTGTTGTTATACTCGGCTATGTTGTTGATACCTTTTGGTTGTACCGTTTATACAGTTTTATGCATTTGTTTTATATTTGTCAATGTCATGTTGTAACTTGTAAGGTCCAGTGAACTTGTTGTCAAGCTAGGGTTAGGATCCATTGTGAGATCCTAGCCCAATGTGACACTCCGAGTCCCGCGAATTCGGGGTGTTACACTTTCAATCTAATTATATGCATAGTGCACTAGCAACAAGTTCATCACCAATCAAATTTACAAAATGAATAAATCCAAATACTTGAAAAACAACAAGTATCATTGCAGTGAAGTTAACCCGACAATCTTGTATTACAAACGAGTATAGCTCATCAAAGTCCTCCAAACAAAATAAATGAAAAACTAGAGTATGTGACACTCAAAATAATATAAATATATATACATATATATAAAAAAAATTATATGTATAAAACTATATACGAGTCGGGCCGGGTTAGCCGGCGTGCCAAAACTTTTACTCATACCCGTTCCACCAAAATACGGGTCGGAACGGACCAGACCCAAACAGATCAAACTAGTTGTCTATACCCATATTTTTTCCGGACGGCCGGGCGGGACAGGCCGGCCCGAATTTGCACACGTATTTTTTTTTTGATACATCGGTAAACAATTTAGGAGGATCAGTTTCTAAAAACCAATCGGCCTAAAGCATCCTTTCGGATGAGGTCTTGAACGTCTTCTGGGATTGCCTCTACATCCAACTCTTCAGCATGCCCGTGCAAAGCAATCTTGTCCGCGACCGTGTTAATCTCCCTAAAGATATGATGTGCGGTGGAGCTTTGAAAACTAGCAATAATAATTGAAATGTCATTAATAATCATATCGAGTTCCCATGGCGGATTCCAAGTTCGATTGATCGAATTGATAAGTGTTAGGTTATCCCCTTCAATCTCGATAGATGTAATTCCAATCTCCTTAGCCTTTTGAAGGCCAAACCGCAAAGCAATAGCTTCTGCTTCCAACACTGACTCAGCATTACAGTTGCCGCTTCCTAAAGCAATAGGAACCGCATGTTGATTCCGAATGATAAATCCATAAGAACTCTTGTTTGATGAATTTTGTGAGGCATCAAAATTAAGTTTATAGAATCCATCCTTAGGTCGTTGCCACTTGATGTTTTTCTTTTTTCTTCCTGTTGATTTTGATGATAAATTATTGTTGGGTTGCTTTGAATTGCTAGGTCCCAATTTACAATTTGGTTAATTGCCATTTCTTTGATGTTTTGTGGGAATTTTGTTTTATTAAAAACGAATTGATTTCTCGCAGTCCACATATTCCACCAAATGACCACTACGAGTTTCATGTCCTTAGTCGAAATTAGACCCTTGAGATCACCAAGGGCCTCAGCGATTCCTTGATTATCAATATCAATATGTTGTATGTTGGTTACAACATTATGATTATCGATAGTTTTGATCATGTTTGGACATTGGAAAAAGAGGTGCTTTGCACTTTCGGTATGGTGATTACAATACTCGCAATTCATAACGACCGCAATCCTTTGTCTATCAAGATTTTGTTTTGTAGGTAGACCATCCATAGCAAGCTTCCATAGGAAGTTCTTAATTTTTGGCATTACGTCCATTTTCCAAATCCAAGTTTTATCAATGGTGACTCCAACTCTCCGTTTTTGAATCATCTCTATCGATGATTTAGTCGAATACCATCCATCATCTTTTCCCGTCCAATACAGCCGATCACGAATGTCGTTGTTAGGGAGGTTATAGTTCTTGATTTTCTCGATTATGTTACTCGGCAAGTACGCATTTAATTGATTTAATTTTTGGTGATCCCACACATTATTGACGATGAACGAGGAAGTAAATTCTGTCATATTAACTGGGGATGAGTTTATCATGACTTCCTGAAGCGGTTTGTCCAACACCCATTTGTCCTTCCAAAATCTTATCGTTTTTCCGTCTCCTACCCTCCAGGCCAAGCCTTTATCAAATTCCTTATATATTTTATTTAAGTTCTTCCACTGCCAAGACACATTCTTTCCGTATTCATAATTTCAAAGGCATGATCCTTTTAGGTATTTTTCTTGTACAATTTTGACCCATATGTTATCCGGTTCTGCCATAATTTTCCACAACAATTTCATTTGTAAAGCTTTATTCATGTCTTCAGCTTTCCTTATCCCTGTCCCTCCTAAGGATCTGGGTTTACAAATCTTATCCCAACTAATGAGTGGGTGATGATTAGGTCCCTTATTTCAAAAGAAAAGTCTATTAATTTTGTCTAGTTCGTTATGTATGTTCCCTGGCAACATGAATGCCTGCATTAAATAACTAGGTTTAGCATTCAGATTTGCTTTTATTAACGTTATTCTTCCTTCTTGAGATAAGGAGGAAGCCTTCCATTTAGTGAGTTGTTGTTTAGTTTTGATTATTACAGAATTAAAAATTTCTTTGTTGACACGTCCATTGATGATCGGGCATCCTAAATATTGTTCTAAATTGGTAGAAATATTGATTCCCAAGTGACCCTGGATTCTTCTCCTATTACTTTGATCAATATTAATGGTAGTCTGAAATACGGATTTATGGTAGTTAATGACCTGACCAGAAATATCGCAATAATCCTTTAGAACTGAAAGGACCATATCGCTTGCTTGTACTGACGTTTTGGTGAATATTATAATATCATCTGCAAAGGCTAAGAATGGGATTCTAGTCCCACTTTTCGAAATGGGGAAACCAATTGACTTTGGATTATCATTAGATAATTTTTGTAGGTTTCTGGCTAAAACTTCCGCACACAAGTTGAAAAGTAAGGGGGAGAGTGGGTCACCTTGTCTGAGTCCCCTTTGCGGACAAAATATATTAGTAGGGGAATCATTAATTAGAATCGAATACGAAACTGTTGATATACATTCTTGAATCCAATTTCGAAATTTATCTCCAAATTCGAATTTGATCAAAACCTCTTTCAGGAAATCCCACTCTACTTTATCATATGCTTTCTCCATATCTAATTTTATGGTCATATATCCTTCTTTTCCTTTTTTTGATTTGAATCCATGAAAAATTTTTGTGTGCAATGAGCACATTATCATGGATTGCTCTATTTTTTACGAAAGCACTTTGTAGTGGATGAATTAGCGAAGGAAGAACCATACTTAATCTTTTTGCTAATATCTTTGAGATAATTTTGTAGACCGTTGATACTAAACTAATAGGTCTATAATGTGAAGTTGTTGTTGGGTTGTCAATCTTTGGGAGGAGTGCTATAAAAGTATGGTTTAGTTGTCTAAGTATTTTACCAGTTCTGTAGAAACTCTTAACCGCTCTAGTAACTGTTGGGCCAACGATGTGCCAATATTTTTGGTAAAAACCAGCCGGCATCCCATCAGGGCCTGGTGATTTATCTGAACCTATATCAAAAAGCGCTTCCTTGATTTCATTTGTGGAAAACGGCATTTTCAGATTCAAATTATCAGAAGTGGATACTTCTTGGCGGATAATCTGCAATTGGTTTTGTAGTCTAACCATGTCAATTGTTGTCGATTTGAATCTGGTCTTGAGTACACCAAACGAAATTCTCCTATAATCATTTTCTTTTAGTTCTAGATTATTTAATAGACTTAATTTATAAAAATCGTCATTAAAATTAATTAAGGGTGGTCTACCGTAAAGTTAATTTTTGACTTTAGGGGAACACAACCGGTTTGTAGTCTATGGAAAGACATTACCGTTGGGTTTCTCGTTTCACTTGTGTTAATGAACTTCGATTCAAGTGCCCGTTGCTGTTGCGCTACTCACCATTCAAAATTTCAAATTTTGAAATCGCAACAGCAGCAAGAAAAAGGAAAGAGCTTCCATGTCAGTATGTCATTCCTTTCTGTTTCAGCTCCATAACTTTGGGATTCCATTTCTTTCTCCATCCAAATTTCGATTCCCATTCCCCTAAAGAATGAAAGAGGAGAATTTAACGGATAAGAGGCCGAGAGGCTCCAAATTCGCCGATCAGAACCAGCCACCGAAGACGAGGACTGTCAAGACCACCACCAGTGTGACCACCAATTCTTCTTCGAAGCTGCGATCGGCCTCCTCGTGGGGATCGAACATTGTAAAAGGCCTCTCCGGTGGAGAGAGAAAAACCAGCAAGCTCCAACCACCACCACTGAGCAAGAAGGTAAGACCACTGAACAACCCTAGAACTTCGATTTTGAAGACTTTTATCCTGAGATTCTTAAATTAGGTTTCATTGTTTAGCAGGTGCATCCTCATGGTCATGGGCCTTCATCTGGATCTCAAGACTTATTCCAAGAGATCGAGAATTTGAGGGACTTACTTAAAGCTTCCAAGCAAAGGGAGCTCAAGCTACAATCGGAGCTGTCGGAGCTCAAACGTTCGCATGTGGAGCTTCAAAGGGAGGTTGAAGAGAAGAAATGTGAGGTGGATGAAGTGACTAGAAAACTTGAAGTGAGTGAGCTGGACAGGAGAAACCAAATTGATCACGCTTTAGCTTGGAGGTCTGGTTTTGAAGACGGGAATTCGAATAAAGAACCACAAGGTCTTGAGATGGAAGTAGTCAAATTAAGGCGTTTGAATAAAGAGCTTCAGCTCCACAAGAGAGAACTTACTTTTAGAGTTGCTTCCATGGAATCCCAGTTAGGAAGCCCTGGAAAAGCTACTGAGGTATGATTTTCTATCAGTTTTTTTATTTTATGCATTGAGAATTTGGTAGTGACATTCTCTTACTGATTTGTGCTATCTAACTATTATCATTTATCATCATAAAGAGCGATGTGATTGCGAAGATAAAAGCAGAGGCGTCAGTGTTAAAGCACACAAATGAGGATTTGTGTAAGCAAGTCGAGGGCTTACAGTTAAGTAGATTGAATGAGGTTGAGGAGCTAGCCTACCTTAGGTGGGTCAATTCATGTCTAAGAAATGAGCTATCAAGAGCTTCAGAAAACCCCTTAAGCATTGACTTGGTCGAAAACAACTTAATACCTTTTACTCCTGACAAGTGTGAGGAATTCATAACTGCAAAGAGATTAAGTGCAATAAAGAAGCTCAAAAAATGGCCTGTGACAGATGAGGACATTACAAGCTTGGAAGAAAAATGTAGTAGCGGTGGTAGTAGAAGACACTCTACTAGTGGATTGGCATATAGTGATGATGAGCAGCTTGGACTAAATGATAGGAGACAATCTGATGGGTTCATGGGCTTCAAGGAAATTGACAAAGAAACTGTTCGTTCAAATTCGTTTAATTCTGAGGTCAGTGTTGCTACCAAGTTACAGTTCTGCACCTCTACTGAAAGTGGTTGTAGTATACCTTCAGCTTCTAAAGAAGTTGAGAAGAGGGCATTGAGAACACCAAATCCTCCTCCTAGGCCTTCATGTTGTACTAGTACCGGGTCTAAGGAAGTAGGGTTGGGTCAAGGTGTTGTCCCACCTCCTCCGCCGCCTCCTCCTCCACCGCCTCCCTCGTTGAGGTTAGCAGGTGGGACTGGAAGCAACACAGGGGCGGTGAAGCGAGCACCACAAGTGGTCGAGCTCTACCACTCACTGATGAAGAGGGACTTGAGAAAGGATTCTGGTGGAAGTGCAGTTTGTGATACTACTAGCGTTTCAAATGCCAGAAGCACCATGATTGATGAAATTGAGAATCGGTCTGCTCATCTGCTTGCTGTAAGTTTCCTCCTTGCTTACTATGATTTCTGTGAAGAGGCTTGAGTTTAGATTGATTGTTCAGCTGTGTGTTCTCAGATAAGGGCAGATGTTGAAACTCAAGGAGATTTTGTCAAGTCCTTGATTAGAGAAGTCAATAATGCTGTTTATACAGATATAGAAGATGTAGTAGCATTTGTGAAATGGCTTGATGATGAACTTTGTTTTCTTGTGAGTCTGTCTTCTCTCTTTCTTGTCTATGAAGTTTTATGTAATTTGTTGTGATGATCAAACATTAAGTTACACTTATACATCATCTCATCTTTGAAGGTGGATGAAAGAGCTGTTTTAAAGCACTTTGAATGGCCTGAGAAGAAAGCTGATATATTAAGGGAAGCAGCATTTGGATACCAAGACCTGAAGAAGCTAGAATCTGAAGTGTGTTGTTATAGTGATGATCCTCGGACACCATGTGACTTGGCACTGAAGAAGATGGTGGCTTTGTCTGAAAAGTAAAAATAAAAACAACTCTGAATTTCTATCTGTGGAAAGAGATTGTTTGCTAAATTGAGCTTAAACTTGATTGTGTTGTGCAGGATGGAGCGTACAATCTATAACCTTTCGAGGACAAGGGAGTCATTGATGCATAATTGCAAGGAGTTCCAAATTCCTAACGATTGGATGCATGACAATGGCATCATTGGCAAGGTAGTTCTGATACTATTGTCAAATATACTGAATCTGACAAAGCTAGCAATGAGAAGTTTAAGATAAGATTTGGTGTAATCAGGTGAAGCTTGGTTCAGTCAAATTGGCGAAGAAATACATGAAGAGAGTGGCCTCAGAGCTTCAGTCGAAGGCGTCACTAGAGAAGGACCCTGCCATGGATTATATGCTGCTTCAAGGCGTGAGGTTTGCTTTCAGAATTCACCAGGTTTGTATGCATAGTATGAAAAATCATTTGTTGCTTGAGATGAGACTATGTGAATTGAAGATCTTTGCACTTGACAGTTTGCAGGAGGATTTGATGCAGAAACTATGCAAGCGTTTGAGGAGCTGCGGAAACTTGCTCATGTCCTTAATAAAAGTTAGGCAATATGTACAAACACTTGTTTTTTTGGCCTTGTATACTGAGTGGGTGTGAGTCATCAAAGTGTTTAACCCCTGTACATTTCTTGTTGTGAAATTTTCGTGTCTTTTTTGAAGTGGACATGGGTCATATGGGTACCCTTTTAATTTGTTTGTCTACTGTGTGATAGTAATGCTAAAACAAAAGTGACAATTTCACATTTAATTACATCATTTCACATATAATATTTAGTTGGGCAAATTAGGTAAGTAGGCTTTTTTTTAATTTCAACTAGTAACTAGGCTTTTTTATATTTTGGTTAAAGTAACTAGGCCCCAAATTAATTTTTACTGTGCAACCCTAACATCTGCATTTTCAGCCTCCCATTTCCTTTCTTATCTCTACGACTCGAAGCTGCGGACCGCCTTCTCTACTTCACACCATGGCCAAGCACTACCGCCCTGCTGTAATTCTTCTTCTTCCCGATCCATCCAACTCATGGTCTCTTCTCCGATCCATCCAACTTATGGATCTAACTTGCGGGTTCATGGACGAGGTGGGGAGGAGGTCCGGCATCCATGTACTAAAGTTCATACCAGAAGGCAGCATAGAGGAGCCCAAACCTTCTTCATTCCCCTGCTGGTCAGCGATCGAAGGCTCTAGCGTCCCGCCGATGGCCTACCATGGAGGATCTCCGCCGGAGAAGGAGCCCAAACCTTCTTTCATTCCCCTGCTGGTCGACGGTTAAAGGATCCTGGTAAATCTAAATCTAGATCTAGGAAAGCTGGTTGTTAAACTGGAAGAAGGCAAAGAGTCCGATTCCGAAATAATCTAGATCTAGATCTAGGAAAGCATGTTCAGGCAATAGGCTAGCATCGACACCTGCAACGCCTCCTCCTCGTACGCTCTTCTCACCCTGTCTTCCTCCACCTTCGTTGTAGTACTTTGGTTTCAGGTTCAGGATTGTGTTGTATCTGTGTTGGATTGTTAATCGTGTTTATTGTGTTCGATCTGTTGGGTTTTGATGTGTTTGAATTGATCCGATACGGATAGGGTTTGGGGTTTTGATTGAATTTCTGTTTAGATTTGCTTGTTTCATTCTTTATTTCAAGGATCCGGGGCATGTATTGTGTTGTTTGATCGGGAATTTATGATGTCTGTGCAGGTCTCAAATGAGTTTCTGGTATGAATTTTATACCAGAAACTCATTCCTATTATATGGTTTTGCTGAAAAAGGCCATAGAAGATTCTCATGATATTAAGATAAAAACTTAATTAATTTGGTTGTTTATTATTTTTACTGATTAATTTGGTTGTTTTTCTGGTATGGATTGTCGTACCAGAAAACTCGTACCATAATTTTTTGGTATGAATTTTCATACCAGAAAATTCTGGTATGAGTTTTCTGGTATGAAATTTACGTTAGAATATTCTTGTATGAGTTTTTTGGTATGAAATTTCATACCATGGTATGTAAAATTCTGGTATGTAATCTTGGTATGTAATTGTGATATGCAAAATTCTGGTATGTAAAATTTTGGTATGTAATTCTGGTATGTAATTTTGGTATGTAAAATTCTGGTATGTAAAATTCTGGTATGTAATTCTGGTATGTAATTCTGGTATGTAATTCTGGTATGTAAAATTTTGGTATGTAAAATTTTGGTATGTAAAATTCTGGTATGTAATTCTGGTATGTAATTCTGGTATGTAAAATTCTGGTATGTAAAATTCTGGTATGTAATATTCTGGTATGCAAAATTTTGGTATGTAACTTATACCAAAAAAAAAAAGAAAAAAGAAAAAATAAAAAAGAAAAAAAAAGAAGAAAAAGAAAAAAAAACAAAAGCAAATTAACTTACGGATGTTTCAAAGTGTTTTATTCTATTTTTCTAAATATATTTTTAAGTAGAGGGGTTAATTAGTTTTACCTACTATTAAATGAAAGTGGTAAAAAATTTGGGGTACACTTTCTTAAACAAAAACTCAAAAAAGCCTAGTATATCAAATTCTCCCTATTTAGTTTGAATAAAATAGTTGCATCTTTAAGTCACATGTTAAATTGCATATTTAAAATATTGTCAAAATCACATAATTATCTTATTCTATTATTGTACATACGTTCATACTGACGTGACAACCTCGTTTTTTTTTTCTCTAACAACTAATTAACCGAAAATTCTTTTGCTAAATCAAAATTTTAAATTATAATTGTGATTTAATCTATTTATATAAATCAATTTTTAGGGTCTATTTTACTTGTAGTTTATTTATATTTCATTTAATTGATAAACCCAAAAATTAAATTTGGTAGGCGCTTACTTGTGGATTTATTTGTTTCTCTACGGATTTATTTTTGGGTTTATAAATCACTCAAAAATATATTTCTCAAACCAACGTTGTTTTTTTTATTAAATGGGTTTATTTTTGTTTAAAGCCCGATTTTGACTTTGTGTTTGCTAGTCCGCTATTCTTCGTTTATCTTTGAATATATAATGTTATTCTTCGATTTTTGTAGGGGCATAAGTGTCTACCCGACCCTTCACCCTCGCCCTTGCTACTTTGTCTCCATTGCCCTCATCCATCTCTCCCTTCGACCCTTGCCACAAGCTGACTCCCTCACAAGCGCACATTCACCTCGAAGCCTCGCTTGGAAGCCACCTCGATAGAGTTGTACAAATCCGGGGTGGCCCGTCCAACCCGCCCGTCCACCCGGGAAAAAACATGGGTATGGACAACTAGTTTGGCCCGTTCAGGTCTGGCCTGGCCCGTATTTTAGTGGGACGGATACAGGTAAATATTTTGGCCCACGGGTCAACCCGGCCCGGTCCGCTTATAGTTTTACACATATGTGTTTTTTTATATATGTGTATATAATTTATATTGTTTTGAGTGTCGCATACTCTGATGTTTCATTTAGTTTATTTTGAGTATTTTGACGAGTTATACTCACTTGTAATACAAGATTGCACGGCTAAGTCAAAATGGGGAGAAAGTCAGAAAAGTCTTGATGTTTCATTGAGTGTCGCATACTTTGATGTTTCATTTAATTTGTATATGTGAATAGCCTAGACTCTCTCAGCAAAGTCTTCACAAATGAGGAGAAAGTCATAAAAGTCTTGAGAAGTCTTCCTAAGTTGAAATAGGGACCAAAAGTAACGTCCATTGAGGAAGCACAAAATGTAAGAACTCTACCCCTGGATGATCTACTCGGAAAGCTTATCACTCACGAAGTGGTCCTAAATGAAGAAGTTGGTGAACTAATAGCATGTATTATAGTCTATATTTCGTGATTAGTTTGGACGTTTTATCTTCATAAATTTGCATGCATGGATGTATATTCTTGATCATTATGTTTTTTTTGTTTATCTTTGCAAGAATCGAGGTCTACACCTAGTTTTATTGTAATTGTAGGAAAAATGACACGTTTTGGAGCGTTTTGGAGCTAAGGGATCTAAGGAGTCATTGGAGCTACATTATGGAACATTGTGGAGCTACAAGAAAGGCTTAGGAACCATGGCGGTTGGACAGGAGTTTGATTTTGGACCAAATTAGAGAGATTTGTACGTAGCCGAAGATCACCTCGGATGGCTACAATACCACCTCGACCGAGGTGAATTCGCTGGGCTGGATCGAGACGGACGGCTCATGGCCCATGAGATCTTTTATTTTTGGCAAGTGATTCTCCTATATATTTGAATATATTTTCTAGATGAAAGTATGTCTAGTTGACTGATTAGTTTGGAAGATTGAAGATATTCCAAGGAAGGAAGGAAGTTGAAGGAAGATAGCTTTGAAGTTAAAGTTGGAGGCTTTTGAAGGAAGTTGTAAGGTTTTCTTAGATTGTTTAATTGTTGTCTTTTGGTTTGTGATTGAGGAGCACAGTTTGCTGGTTGTTTCGATTGTTTGATTGAGTGATTATTGAAACCTTTGTGTTAAGGTTTTCTCGTTTGGATATTGCATCTTTATTCATATATTTGATTGTTGTTATCATTATGATTATTGACTAATTTCTTGTGCGATTCTGGGGTGATTGACTGAAGGTTGTGGGAAAGTCGATGAAAGAATGAGCCTTTACCTTAGTGGACCCTGAAAGCTCGAGCCTAGCCTTAACCAAACCTCACTTGGGTCGGTTCATAGAATATCTAGACCGAGATCAGACATGAACTGAGCGAGACGTATCCTTTTCTGATCCAAACCGGAGTTTAAGTTTTAGTTTGCCAAATCCTATCCTTGTTGCACCTTTCCTGGTCCATACGCAAACCTAGGATGAGACTTACTCGGTGATTCCTTTGCTTGTATACCTATGATGATAAGTTTTAGGTAATAAAGGATTATCCTTTATTAGGGTTTGAGTGTGCCTTCATCCTACCTTTTGAGTTAGCCTGAGACTTACCCGGTAATGGTTAGTATTATCCCCTTAGGTGGTGTGTTGGTTTGAGATTATAGTTCCTTTCCTTAGTACCTTGAGACTTACCCGGTGAGAGGATGCTTGGTTTGGGATAGTGAGTAGTGAAACTTATCCGGTGATCTATTCCCACCTTAGAAACACATTCCCTTTGCAAACCTCATCTTTGTCCACGTTATCCTTTGAGATCTTGAGTCAGAACCACAACTGGATGCTTTGACCTCTAGACTCTACATTCCTTTATCTGATTATTACATCATCTTTGATACATTTGCCTTGTTGCTTGCTTTTGATTGACAACCTGAATTGTCGTGCTTTGTTTCACCATAGTCCTTGTGATCGACCCTAGAGTATTTGCTGTTATTACAATTGTTCCGTACACTGCGGGTTCGTATATTGTTTCAGGCTTATATTTTAGGTTATAAATTTAAAGCTATATCGTTCACAATACACACACGTCTGAGAGCGAACAAGTTTTTGGCGCCGTTGCCGGGGACTTGGTCAACACCAAGTTCGGTAATTGGTTTTCTTTTAGGGCTGCTGCCCTTGTTGCTATTGATTACTTTACTTGAGTGATTTCGCAGGATCTTTCTTTAGGTTTATGCGAAGAACTCGTGCTGGGAAATAAATCGTTTCCTACGATCCCGAACCAGAAAAGACATACAAAAGGAGATTGAAAGAAGCTAATATGGTGACCAAGATAATCGAGATCGTGAAGCCGAATTGAAGGACACATTAGAACAACTTCGGCTGAGTAAATAAGAATTACAGAGAGAGAAAGAGGAGACTCATGAAAGAACAAAAGAGATTTAAGTTGATATGGCCACACTACGAGGCCAGATCTTACCGCGACCGAACCCAGTTGTTGGACCGAGGCAAGATCCTGACCTAGTTGCACCGGCCAAGATACATCCACCACCTCGGTTACCGGGTATAGTTGACCGAGGTAACCTTTTTGTTGGAGCACCGCAAACCCTAGGTCAACGGAAGGACCCGAATCAACAAGTACGGCGTCCCGGAGTTAATCTAGGAGATCCAGCTGAGCATGATTATGAGCTTCGACCTCAAGTCCTCATAATGATTCGACAATGTCAATTTGGAGGCATGGAAAGAGAATCTCCACATCAACACATACAAAACTATGAGATTCTTATGGAGACGTTGAGACCATTAAGAGTGGAGAACAACAACTGCAAGCTAAGGCCTTTCTACTTCTCTTCGAAAGACAAGGTGCTAGCTTGGTATCAATCTCTTCCAGCTGGAAGAGTTAACACATGGGAAGAGATGACTACGGAGTTTCTTACTAAGTTCTTTCCCCAATCAAAAACTGCTGAATTGAGGGGTAAGATCAATGCTTTTGTCATGAAGGATAAAAAAAGTTTGTTCAAGTAATGGGAGAGGTTCAATGATCTTTTATTGGATTGTCCTCACCATAGGATTCCAAAGATTGAGTTGCTAGAGATTTACTTCAAGGGGTTGTATGAGGAAACTCAATTCAAACTTCAATCACTTTCAGCTGGAGCTTATATGGATACACCGGTTGATGAAGCTTGGGAGTTTATTGAGATGCAAGCTTTACATATGGAGAAGTATTCTCATCGAAGAGTTGAAGATTGAGCGAGGCGAGTTAGCTTTCCGGGTACGAGTCTTACAAACTCAAGTGCTGCTCAACTCACCACTCTCAACAATGAAGTCAAGGCTTTGAAGGAGCTTTTGTTAGCTCAAACTAAAACATCAAAGGAGCAAGATGCAGGATACTTTGGGAGAGGAAACTATCAAGGACCGAGGAACAACAATTGCAACAACAACAATAGGAACTTCAACAACAATTGGAGATTAAATCAACAAAATCCCGGTAACCCTTATTCTCATGCTGAAAATGCTCTGACTCCCCCTTCTTCTTTTTCTTCTACTCCATTAAGGAGCTAGGAACCGTCATCAAGCTCATCCCAATAACCCAAGGAGAAAACGGACGATGTGTTGGAAGCTATTATGACGAAGCTCAACGCTATGGAGAATTCTATGAACACATTTTCGAAGGCACAAAAAGCCTTAGAACATCAAGTTTTCAACAAGGCTAATGAAGCACCAAGAGATCCTGGTAAACTTCTAGGAAGGACAAAGAATAACCCAAAAGGGCAGGTCATGGAAATCACCACGCAAAGTGGATTGAAGACAGTTGATCCAATACCTCGGTCGGACCACGACTAGACGAGGAACACCTTGGTCGAGGTGCCAATCAAGATGGAGCCCCAAAAAGCGAAAGAGAAGGCTGATGTTTATGTTCCACCACCTGCTTACAAGCCTCCACTCCCGTTCCCTCAGTCTAGGGCACGGGCACATCTAGACAAGCACTTTGGTAATTTTCTTGACCTTATGAATAAGCTACATATTAACATCCCTTTCATTGATGATATCCTAGGGATACCCGCCTATGGGAAGTTTCTGAAAGAGATCTTGTCAAGGAAGAGAAAGCTGGAAGACTTTAGATAGGTGCGGATGACCTCTAGATCTTCGGAGCTCATTCGAATCATGAAAGAGAACATGCCACCTAATTTGAGATATCCCAGTTCATTTTACATTCCCGTCCAAGTTGGGGATGTGACTTATGATGCACTTTGTGAGAAGATCAGCCTTGGAGATCCCAAGCCCGTGAAGATGATGTTATACATGGCAGATCGTTCCATTACCGGTCCCGTTGGAATCTTGGAGGACGTTCCCGTCAAGCAAGGTAATTTCTATATACCTATAGACTTTGTTGTGTTGGACATTCCCGCAGATTATCCCATTCCCATCATTCTCGGAAGACTATTTCTTTTAACATCAGGTTGCAACGTTGATTGTAAGAATGCCAAGTTGTCATTCAACATTGGTGGCGATCATGTGGAGTTTGCACTCTTAGCTACAATGAAAGGAGAGCCTTTAGAAGATGATATCTTCAACATCTATGATAAAGAAGATTTTCGAGAATTGGTGAGCTCTATCCTTGTTAAAGATCCTCTTGAGAAAGTTTTTAGTTTTAGTATGATGGAGGAAGGTGTAGATGTTTTGTGTGATACAGATGTACACAGCTTGAAAGCATTGGAAGCGGATCCAGGAGCTGGATTCGACAAACTCATTCAGGAGACGAAAAGCACATTAGGTTTCGGTCACAGATCCAGTACCTCGACCGAAATGGTTTCCGGAGCAAGCGAGGTGACCTTCTTTGGAAAGTACCTCGGTCCATCACGTCGGTCCACGACCGAGACAGTTTCCAAAGCAAGCAAGATGGGCTCAAGTGAAGACGACCTCGGTCTAACCTTAGATGCCTCGAGAAGGACGATCTGTGCATTGATGATTCATTCTCTAATGAACATTCGCATTTGGTGGAGCATTGGCTTCACCAAGTTTTTGATGGTAAAGAGCCTTGGTATGTTGATATTGTTAATTATCTTGTTTGTCAAGAGGTACCTCTGGGATTGATATACGCTCAAAGGAAGAAATTCTTCAAAGATGTACGTCACTACTATTGGAATGAACCTCTACTCTTCAAGAGAGGTCCGGATGGGATGCTTCGATGATGCGTTCCGAAGGATGAAACTGCTAGTGTTATACGGCATTTCAACTCACTTCCTTGTGGCGGACATGCTAGCGCTCACAAAACATGCGCTAGGTATTACGTTCCGGTTTCTTTTGGCCTACATTATTAAAGGATGTGCAAGCGTTTGTTGTCTATTGTGTTGCATGTCAAAGAACAGGAAATTTATCTAGGCGGAATGAGATGTCACTCAACAATATTCAAGAAGTTGAGATCTTTGATGTGTGGGGAGTTGATTTCATGGGACCTTTCCCATCATCCGCATGGAACCTCTACATTCTCTTAGCTGTTGATTACATTTCTAGATGGGTGGAAGCCATTGCTTCTCCCACTAATGACGCCATGGTGGTTGTGATTCAACAGAACTATCTTTCCATGTTTTGGGACACCGCACATCATCATCAGCAATGGAGGGACACATTTCATCAACCGGAAGTTCAAGGCACTTCTATCGAAGTATGGGGTGACCCACAAGGTAGCGACCCCTTATTACCCTCAAACTAGTGGGCAAGTAGAGATCTCTAATAGAGAAATCAAGGCAATTTTAGAGAAGACCGTTTCAACGACAAGGAAGAATTGGTCCATGAAGTTGGACGATACTCTTTGGACTTATAGGACCGCATTCAAGACTCTCATTGGTACCACCCCTTACAATTTGGTATATGGGAAGTCTTGCCATCTTCCCGTTGAGCTAGAGCACAAGGCATATTGGGCAATCAAATGGCTAAATTTCGACATCAAGGAAGCTGGAGAAAAGAGACATTTGGACATCAATGAGCTGGAAGAGCTACGGTTAAACGCTTATGAGAATGCCAAAATCTACAAAGAAAGAACGAAGAGATGGCATGACAAGCATATCGTCCCTAAGGAGCTTAAAGAAGGAGATCTTGTTCTACTCTTCAACTCCCACCTCCGCCTCTTTTCAGGTAAGTTAAAATCTAGATAGACAGGACCTTGCGTCGTCAAAAATGTCTTTCCCCATGGTGCAGTTGAAGTATGAGGTGAAACTAGCGGAAGCTTTAAGGTCAACGGCCATAGATTGAAGAAATATCAACCGGAAGTTCCGGCTGAGGAGTTTGCACCCTTGCATCTCATCTAAGAGTGGCGTACGGTCCAGCTAGCGACCTTAAACCAAACGCTTCTTGGGAGGCAACCCAAGGTATTGCTTTATTTTCCCTTTTTCTAGTTTAGTTTAGATAGTTTGCTTTGTATTTTGTGTGTCCTCCTAGACAGAAATCAGGTGTACTCTAAGGAGAAATTACAACTCAGGAGCTACATGGAAGGATTGATGTTCGAGAAATTGAGAAGACGGAGTTTGAACAAGACACATCTTGGATGCTGTCAAAGTGCCTCGACCGAGATGTTCTTCACCAACCGTGGTGCCTTTGTCTCACAACCACCTCGTTCTGACACCTCGGTCCGTCCACAAACACCTCGACCGAGGTGAAACCAAATTTTGTGAGGGGTATAAAAGGGGCTCGACTTTCTCTCTCCTCACACTCTACTCCCTTTCTTGCTTGACCTCGAGCGCAGCGACCCCCTTTTGCTCAAATTCTCAAATCTCGCTCGTTTTCAACGATGAGGATTGAGCGTTCATTTTCTTATTTTATGCAGTTCAGCTTATGTTCGGTGAGTGCTTTGTTTCTATGACTTCTATTTAACCCATTGGGACAATGTGCCCTAAGTATGGGGTGTTTCTATCTATTTGACCTACTTGACTTGTTTGTATGACTCTCTTGACTATCGGATATTATCTTATTTGTCTTACATGTGCTTAGATGTCGTTTACATGCATTGCATAAAGGTTTTTGTTTGAGAAAAACATCAAAAACCGGTTTGAAAATTTTTTTGGCTCGACCGAGACGTTTTGACCAAACGAGGTCGTGAAAACTGAGATTTTTCTCGGTTAAACACCTCGGGCTGTCAAATCACCTCGACCGAGATGGGTTTTAAATTGAAAAGATTTTCGAAATGTTTTGTGCTTCCATTCCAGATATGACCTCGATGAAGATATTTGTTTGCAGATTAGCTGTGAAATCTTTATATGTTAGAAAGGTTTTATGATATGTTTAAGTTGCTAAATGCTTTGTTTGAATTTCTAGCATGTTTAATACTTTGTGTTTATCAAAATTATGTTGGATTTGAAGGTTGACACCACATTATGAGTTCTCTCATTCTTCATGAGATGATTAAGGCACTTCATTCTTTCTCTTCTTCTTCTTGATCATGCTTTAGCCCCTCATATACATATTTGCCTCCCTTTACCTATCCGGAAATTTGGATACAGTTGATGAAAAGCGTGTGAAGTGAAGTTGAGATTGTGGCTGTAGGAAAAAATAGGTTTGGGGACGTTGATCTTGATGATGAGTAACTCGGCACCATTCACATAGCCGGGTGTTTGTGTATTGCCAAAGTCGGATTGATCGATAGTCCTAACGGGTTATGGTATATGCATCAAGGGTTTGAGGCATCTCGAGAAATTGATGATTGTTGGTTTTCTAGGCTTCGGTTATTGTGCACCTCTGTCCATGCTCTCAAAAATAAAGTAAAAAGGTGAAAAATAAGCAAAGCTTATTGGTGGGAGATGTTTGAGATTCAAAGAAGTGAAGTAAAGATCCTATTCCTGGATTCTAGCACCACATTATCCTATATACATCCCACCCTAGCACGTTTCTTGACCTCTTTTGAAAGCCCTTGAGACCTTGAGTATGTTGATTGACTTGATGGTTTAAACTAAATTATACATGATTGATTTCGATAGATATGATTTATTATGCACTCTATGATTTTATGCACAGATGATCAGCTTTCTTATATATATAAAATGTTTTGACCATGTCTTGATTTTATTTGCTATGAAGCATTCTCTTTGGGTGATCTACGAATGGAGCGTACCACAAAACAATTTTGTAAAATGCTTTTCATGGATCTTTTTGATGACTTATAATCCATTCTATCTTATATCTAAGATTTAAATTTTGCTTGGGGACAAGCAAGGGACAAGTATGGGGTATTTTGATAGCATGTATTATAGTCTATATTTTGGGATTGGTTTGGACGTTTTATCTTCATAAATATGCATGCATGGATGTATATTCTTGATCATTATGTTGTTTTGTTTACCTTTGCAAAAATCGAGGTCTACACCTAGTTTTATTATAATTGTAGAGAAAATGACACGTTTTGGAGCGTTTTGGAGCTAAGGGATCTAAGGAGTCATTGAAGCTACATTATGGAACATTGAGGAGCTACAAGAAAGGCTTAGAAACCATGGAAGATGCACAAAAGTTTGATTTTGGACCAGATTAGAGAGATTTGCACGTAGCTGAGGATCACCTCGGATTGCTACAATACCACCTCGACCGAGGGATTTCTTTGGGCTGGATCGAGACGGATGACCCATGACGCATGAGATCTTTTATTTTTGGCAAGTGATTCTCCTATATATTTGAAGATATTTTTTGGATGGAAGTATGTATGGTTGGCTGATTAGTTTGAAAGATTGAAGATATTCCAAGGAAGGAAGGAAGTTGAAGGAAGATAGCTTTGAAGTTAAAGTTGAAGGCTTTTGAAAAAAGTTGTAAGGTTCTCTTAGATTGTTTGATTGTTGTCTTTTGGTTTGTGATTGAGGAGCACATTTTGCTGGTTGTTTGGATTGTTTGATTATTTGATTGAGTGATTATTGAGACCTTTGTGTTAAGGTTTTCTTGTTTGGATATTGCATCTTTATTCATATATTTGATTGTTGTTATCATTATGATTATTTACTAATTTCTTGTGCGATTCTGGGGTGATTGACTGAAGGTTGTGGGAAAGTCGATGAAAGAATGAGCCTTTACCTTAGTGGACTCTGAAAGCTCGAGCCTAGCCTTAACTGAACCTCACTTCGGTCGGTTCATAGAACATCTAGACCGAGATCATACATGAACTGAGCGAGGCGTATCCTTTTCTGATCCAAACCGGAGTTTAGGTTTTAGTTTGCCAAATCCTATCCTTGTTGCACCTTTCCTGGTCCATATGCAAGCCTAGGATGAGACTTACTCAGAGATTCCTTTGCTTGTATACCTATGATGATAAGTGTTAGGTAATAAAGGATTATCCTTTATTAGGGTTTGAGTGTGCCTTCATCCTACCTTTCTGAGTTAGCTTGAGACTTACCCGGTAATGGTTAGTATTATCCCCTTAGGTGGTGTGTTGGTTTGAGATTATAGTTCCTTTCCTTAGTACCTTGAGACTTACCCGGTGAGAGGATCCTTGGTTTGGGATAGTGAGTAGTGAGACTTACCCGGTGATCTATTCCCACCTTAGAAACACCTTCCCTTTGCAAACCTCAGTTTTGTCCATGTAATCCTTTGAGATCTTGCGTCGGAACCACAACTGGATGCTTTAACCTGTAGAATCTGCATTCTTTTTTCTAATTATTACATCATCTTTGAAGCATTTTCCTTGTTGCTTGTTTTTGATTGAGAACCAGAATTGTCGTACTTTGTTTCACCGTAGTTCATGTGATCGACCCTGGAGTATTTGTTTGTATTACAATTGATCCATACAATGCGGGTTCGCATATTGTTTCAGGCTTAAATTTTAGGCTATAAATTTAAAGCTATATCGTTCCAATACACACACGTCCGAGAGTGCACATTAACTATCCTCAAGTGTGAAGAATTTGACTTTTACCAAAAAGGAGGACATTCCATCGGAGGATGAAGAAAGTGAGGATGACGAAGAAGACCCTTTTGCTTTGATTACAAGAGGACTTGCTCGAATTTTGAAAATGAAGAGACAATTCTCTGACAAAGAGTATCCTATATCATCAAAGTACAAATGTAAGTAATTTAAACCCCAATAAGAAATCTAAGGTACTAACGTGTTTTCAATGTGGAGAAACAAATATCTAGTGATGGTGTGCCCACAAAAAAAAAGGAACAACTATCGGAAGAATGACCGAAAGAAGAAAGAAATGGTAGCCTCATGGAGTGACTCTGATTCCTCTAGTGAATCAAACTCTAAAAATGATCAAGAAAGTCTATCCTTGATGGTGAAACAAGAAGAAAATCCTAAATGAAATCTTAAGGGAGTGGTGAGAAATATAATTTCTCACCCTACTATAGTGCTTTATGAATTCCTGCTAAACATGATTATAAATGAAGAGAATTACATCCTTGAGACTAACTCCTTGAAAGATAAGCTGATAGAACAGGAGAAGAGCATGAGTGATTCGTCGGTGAAAATGAAGAATCTCAAAACTTCAGAACCAGCACTTGACATTAAAGTCAAGGCCTTGGAATCGGAAAATTCGGTTCTAAAGCAAGATCTTTCTTCTCTCAGTCACTACAATAATGAATTGGAGAAAGAAAAGATCCAGTTAACTAAGAAGTGTACAGACCAGCAGGCTACACTCATTCAATTCACTAAATCTTAACCTAATCTTGATAGGATGATTGATGAATAATAATCTTCCCTTAACAAGAGTGGTCTTGGATACATCAAAAACTTTCCAAAGAAATCTATGACCACTTTTGTAAAGGCTAAGGGAAAAAAATTTGGGTTCCTAAAGGGACTAGACCACCAAATACTGTCCTTCCTGATTATGAATCAAAATTTGTCATTTGGCCCAACCGCAAAGGTTGAAGTTTGGTCGTTTTGCAGGATATCACCAAGATTAAGGAACATAAATGGATATTAGATAGTGGTTTCTCAAGACATATGAGTGGAAAAAGCTCACTGTTTTTAGATTTAAAGAAGCAATATGCTGGAAAAATTACTCTTGGTGATAAAGGGAAGTGTAACATTGTCGGAATAAGTAAAATCAGTAATGATTCTTCAATTAGATAGTGGTACCGAGGCGGTCTTTGTCCGCCACCTTCTGTACTAGCAGGAGAAGAACCCTGTTGTGAAGGAGCCTTGCCCTGATGGCACAAAGTAGCTTGGTGACCTGGCTTGCCACAAGTGAAGCAAGTCATTGGTGACCTCGGACACTCAGGTCATATGTGTCCATAATCTCCGCAGTTAAAACATTGTCATCACCTCTCAGACGTCTACGCAAACGATGGGTGACTCGGGCGTCCTTGTGTTTGACTCCGCCCATAACCCGATGCTCCAACACGAGCACTGGTCTTCCCCGTCCTCTGTCTCTTCTTAGATCCTCCGGACTGAGAAACCCTCCTATGGTCTGGTCGATCTCTCTCATATGTTGAGGCTCAATCCTGATAGTATACCACGGAGTCACGACGAAAGGGTACCCTCCCTCATTCTGCGGGAGAACAAGTACACATGTTGGTCCTCTGGAGGTGCAGCTGGACCCAACAATGTTAACTCCTTGTGGAACTTCCTGATCGCCTCGGATACAGGAACATCCTCACAACCAACCTCCATAAAATTGTGTAGCTTCTCCTTTCTCAGAGCGGTAGGGCATAAACGCTTCAAGGTGAGACTTGTTTGCTCAAAAGTATGTGCATCAAACTCCCAAATTTATATCTATAACTTAAGCAAAAGCGAACCCGCAATGTACGGATCAACTGTAGTAAGGCAAGAAATTCCAGAGTCGAACTCAAGGATTTGGTGAGAATAAAATCGGTTCCAAAAATATATGGCAAGATGTAAAAGCTTTTGTAAAGATGTAAGAGACAAATGATTCCAAGGATTCAAATATCCGACTGCGGCTTCCGATTCAAGACAATCTAAAGATCAAGGGAGAGAGTTGGCATTTCCAAGGTTAAGTATTTCGAAGGAAGGAATAATGGACGATAAAGTTCCACTACTCACTTATCCCAACTTAAAAGCTCTCAACCCGAAGGATGTTCAGTCTCATCAAGAAGAGTACTCAAAGAAAGGATTAACACTCAAACAACCCACCAAAACCCAAGGATACGACTCTCGAAGGTAAAGATGAAAGGCACACTCAAACCTTAATAGAGGATGTTGAATCTCTCTATTACCCAAATCTTGCAAACTTTGGATACCAAGTGAAGAATCAATGATGAAGTCTCTTCTTATACTTGGATTAAGGTTAAAAAGAGAAGGCAAGGCTAGGATTTAGGCAAGGTTTAACTTTGGTTAAAGGATAAAACAATTGAGGAACGTCACAGAGAAAAATCGGGCTGTTCTACGGAAAATCGGCCGATTTTCTCAAAAACACATCGATTTTTCGCAAACGCAAAGGTTAAATCTCAACTCTCAGGGTCCAAATGGTTAAATGAGTTCAGCCTATCATCATCTACGCCTCAATCATCAACTACTCTCCCATACGTCACAAGGTTTTTAGCTAATCATTTTCATATTCAAATCAAAATCAAGATTGAATAAAGAAACTCAAATAAAAACCAAACTTTGCATAAAATCCAAAGAATCTCCAGAATCTGTAATCGATCCTTAAAAACTTCAAAATTAATCTCTCAAAACACTCAACAATATGTGTTCACAAACCGCAATAATGAACAATAATCAAAGATCTCACAACTTTCTTGAATCTTCAACTCTATCTCTTTTTCGTCAATCTTTCTCCCCAAGGATCTCCAATCTCTCTCGCATGCCGTCTCTTTCGCGTTATGCGACCGTCCGGTTTCATTCCTAGGGTTCAACCATAACTCCTCTCACTAACGGGCTGCAAGACCTATCACTTCTCCGGCCCAAAGGCTTTGGGCTTTCGAACGTAATATTTTTAGACGATTACAAGTGAAAATCGGCCGATTTTATACATAACTCGTCTGATTTTTCCTACAGGAAAATCGTCCGATCTAGGCAACCCAATTTTCCACAACGGAAAGTGCTCGTCTCTTGGCTTGTTTTCCATCTTCTTTGTGTGACTCTTCCACGCAATTTCCTTGCTCCTCATGAATCCTCAAAGGTTCCTTATGCTCCCTCATTGACCTTAGCTACTCCTTGCTCCACTTTTGCTTCCAATTCCATCAATTCACCTACAATTCAACCAAAACTCGTGTAGACCTCTACTTTCGAAATATATATGAAATAAACCTTAAAGGTACACAAATCTCTTTGAATGCAAGGGAAACTGAGGTAAAACATCCACAATATGCATGATTATAATGACATATAATTCATGTCATCAAAATACCCCATACTTGCCTCTTGTTTGTCTCTAAGTAAGATGCAAATCTAGAACATAAGATGTCATGGATTATATGATGCGAAAAACTCAAAAACCTTTTTGAAATATGCTTCTCCTTTTGGATCACCCTCAAAGTAATGCTTCAAGACATTGGAGGACAAAGTATGCATCAATAATAACCGTAACATGGACAAATCCTCATTTCTTACTTAAAGACAAATATAAAGGACATGATAAAGACGTAGAGATAATCAAAATCAAACAAATCTGAGCCATGAAACCTTAAACATGTGCACAAGGGTCTCAAGGTCTTCCAATTGAAAAGAGGTCAAAAAAACATGGTAAGGGTGAGAAATCTTTAAGGTAATCTGGTGCTAATCCCGGAAAGAGGAACAACACAACAAGAGCATTAAGAACATAACTTCACCACACATGCTTTGCATGTAAAATTTCTTTTCTTTTACTTTACTTTTTGAGAGTATGGACAGTGGTGCACAAAAATTGAAGCATAGGAGATCGGCGATTCTCAATTTTCGAGATGCCTCAAACCCTTGATGCACATACCATATCCCGTTACGACTTTTCGTTCATTCGGACTTTGGCAAGACACAAACACCCGGCTATGTGAATGGTGCCGAGTTACTCATCCTTATGTTCAACGTCCCCAAACCTATTTTTGCCAAACTTTCACTTAACACTTTACGATGGCCCTCCCACATCTAACATGCCTTACATAATCACTTATCCTAATTCCCGGATGGTCATAAAGAGGTCAAATATTTCATTGAGGAGCTAGCATGAACAAGATATGAAAGAGAAAAGAAGCGAATTGCCTTGGTCATTCCAACATGATGCATAAGAATTTATAATATAGCTTTGATCATTATTTCATCCTCAGATCAAGACATCAATATCATATAGATCATACATGCATTCAAATAAGACAATCAAATTCATTCATGTTACCACTAAAGTCTCAACATAGCTAAGTCATATTTTGCCTTTTCCACATCACAATTCTCATCATAGAGGTCATTTCCATCATAAGAAGCATAAAAATTATGAAAATCTCACAAATTTTTTAATGAAACTGATAGCATGAATTATAGTCTATATTTTGGGACTTGTTTACACATTTTATCTTCAATAATCTACATGTTTGGATGTATATTATATGATTATATTGTCGTTTAATCTACCTTTGCTGGAATCGAGGTCTACACCAAGTTTCGTTGTAATCGTAGGTAAAATGGCACGTTTTGCATCAAAATGGAGCTAAAGGAGCTAAGGAGTCATAGGAGCTACATTCAGGAGTTTTAGAAAGAACTCTGAAAGCATGATATTAGATTAAAGATTCACTTTGAACCAGATTTGAGAGATTTCACATTCAGTTTAGAGTCACCTCGGTCAGCTACAGTACCATCTCGACCGAGGTGATCTTGAGGAGCGTCTCGACCGAGGCGAATACCCCGACGCGGCGAGATCGTTTATTCTTGGCTGAGATCTTTTATTTTTGGAAGGAAAAATCTTATATTTTTGGGCTGGATTTCTAGAAGGAAGATTATATATTTTGGAGATCTATTTTAGAGATTAAGTTATATTTTATTAGGATAATATCTTTTCAAGATATTTTATCTTTGGAAGATAGTTTTCCTATATAAAGGGTTGGATTTTCCACAAGTTCAACCATGCTTATACATGTCTAGAGGGCTGATAGCATCCAGCAATTAAGGGATTTTCTCCAGGGTTTTGAAGGATGGAAGATTGAAGGAAGGATTGATAGCTTATTAGAGCTTTTGTGAAGGGTTTTTGTAAGACTTTCTTAGATTCCCTTTTGTTGATTGTCTTGTTGGATTTGTTATCTAAGGAACGCTTATTTGATTGATATTTGATTCAACTATTCTTGTTCTTAAGGTTTTTGTGTTCAAATATTCATTCTCTTCCCATATATTTGATTATTGCTTTCATGATGATGAGTGGCTAATTTCTTTGTGCGATTCTAGGGTGATTGGCTGAAGGTTGTGGGAAAAACAATGATAGATTAATCTTAAATTCCAGTAGGACCCTGAAAGCTTGAGTCTTTATCCTTAACCCTAGAGCATCTCGTTCAGTCGATGAACATCTCGGCCGGGGTGGAATTCGTCTGACCGAGGTGACTTTTCTGATTCGTAACTGAGAGTTAAGTGTTAGAGTTTGCCAAATCCTATTCTTATTACACCTTTCCTGGTTCAATGCAAGCCTAGGATGAGACTTACCCGGTGATTCCTTAGTTTGTTTACCCAAGATCATAAGTGTAGGTAATAAAGGTTTATCCTTTATTGGGGTTTGAGTGTGCCTTCATTCCATCTTTGTGAGTTAGCCTAAGACTTAACCGGTAAAGGTTGATTCTATTCCCTTAGTTGGTTTGTTAGTTTGAGATTATAATTCCTTTCCTTAATACCTTGAGACTTACCCGGTGATAGGTTCTTTGGCTTGGGATTGTGAGTAGTGAGACTTACCCGGTGATCTATTCCACTTTAGTAACACCTTCCCTTTGCAAAACCTCAGCTTTGTCCGCTTATCTTGAGATCTTGAGTTGGAACCACAACTAGATGCTTTAATTCCTAGAATTTGCATATTTCCTTAATTGACTATATTATCATCTTTGATTGTTTTAATCGCTTTTGTGGTTAGTTGCAATATTGACAACCTATACCTGCTTTGTTTCACCTAAGTCCTTGAGATTGACACCCTGGAATTCTTGCTTTTATTACAATTGATCCGTACACTGCGGGTTCGCATCCTTGTTTAAGCATATTTCCTTAGTTATAAATTTAAAGCTTGCACACACCGTTTGGAGCGAACAAGTTTTTGGCGCCGTTGCCGGGGACTTGGTCTAGACCGAGCCGGTTGCGGTTGTCTTTCGGGGCACTTGCCCCTGTTGTTACTAACCACTCTACTTGAGTGACTTTCGCAGGTTCTTTCTTGTAGGTTTATGCGAAGAACCCGCGTTGGGAAGGAAATCGTTCCTTACGATCCCGAACCAGAAAAGACATACAAAAGACGCTTGAAAGAAGCTAAGATGGCCAATCAAGAGAATCGTGATCTTGAGGCCGAATTGAAGGAGGCATTGGAACAACTACACCTCAGTAAAGAAGAACTGCGACTGGAAAAGGAAGAAACTCGTGCAAGGACGGAAGCGATCGAATCAGATATGGCTACTTTACGGGACCAATATCTACCTCGACCAGATCCACCTCCTCGACCGAGGCAGGACCCAGCTCCAGCTGCCCCGGCCGAGATACTTCCACCTCGGATGCCAGTCCGAGATGTTCTTTTTGCAGGTATTCCACAGACCCTAGGGCAGAGGATGGACCCTAACCAGCAACTGAGGCGTCCAAGAGTCAACCTAGGTGATCCAGCGGACCATGACTATGAGCTTCGACCGCAAGTTCTTTCCATGATTCGCCAATGCCAGTTTGGAGGGCTAGAGAGGGAGTCTCCGTATCAACATCTGCAAAACTATGAGATCTTGATAGAGACCTTGAGACCTTCAAGACTGGAAAACAACAATTACAAGCTAAGGCCTTTCTACTTCTCTTTGAAAGATAGGGCGCTTACTTGGTATCAATCTCTCCCTCCAGGAAAAATCAATACATGGGAGGAGATGACGACGGAGTTCTTGACTAAATTCTTTCCCCCCTCTAAGACCGCTGAAATGAGAGGGAAATTCAATGCATTTATCATGAAGGACAAGGAGAGTTTGTCCAAGTCATGGGAGAGATTTAAAGACATCCTTTTGGATTGCCCACATCATGGGATTCCAAAGATAGAGTTGTTGGAGATATACTTCAAGGGACTGGACGGAAACACCCAGTTCAACCTTCAACTACTATCCGCCGGCACGTTCATGGACATGTCGATTGACGAAGCTTGGGAGTTCATAGAGAAGCAAGCTTTGCACATGGAAAAATACTCCCACCAAGGAGCTGAAGGTGGAGTAAAAGAGTCAACTTCCAAGAAGCTCCATCAAACAATGATCAACTCACCTCTTTGAAGAATGATGTGAAGCAATTGAAGGAACTTTTGGTTGCTCAAACCAAGAAAGAAGATGAAGGATATCAAAGCTCAAGGAACAACAATGGTTACCGGAACAACAACAACGGTTCCCGGAACAACAACTACAACAACAATAGAGGATCCAACAACAATAATTGGAGGCTAAACAACCAAAATTCGGGTAACTCTTACTCTAACTCCAATTCAAACAACTCTTCTAATCCTTTCATCTCTTCTTCTTCTTCTTCTTCTACTCCATTGAAGAGCCAGGAGCCTAAATCAAGCTCGTCCCAGCCGGAAAAGAAAGATGCGGTGCTGGAGGCTATCTTGATCAAGCTCAACGCTATGGAGACGTCCATGACTTCATTTTCGAAGGCACAAAAAGCCTTAGATCAACAATTCTTTAACAAGGCGAATGAAGCGCCAAGAGATCCAGGGAAGCTTCCAACAAGAACGGAAAGCAACCCTAAAGGACAGATCATGGCAATAACGTTAAGAAGTGGACTGAAAACTATAGATCTAGTGCCTCGGTTGATGCCAGTACAGACGAAGAACACCTCGGTCCAGGCACGGTCGAAGAACACTTTGGCCGAGGTGCCAACCGAGATTGAGCCTCAGAGAGCGTCGGACAAAAATGAAGTTTATGTCCCACCTCCTGCATATAAACCACCACTTCCATTCCCCCAGTCAAGGGCCAGAGCACATCTAGACAAGAATTTTGGTAAGTTCCTTGACTTGATGAATAAACTACATATTAATATCCCTTTCCTTGATGCTATTCTAGGGATGCCCGCCTATGGGAAGTTCTTGAAAGAAATTCTATCAAGGAAGAGGAAGTTGGAAGACTTTGATGAAGTAAGGATGACATCTAAATCCTCGGAGCTTATCCAAATCATGAAGGAGAAGATGCCACTCAAGTTGAGAGATCCCGGGTCATTTTGCATTCCCATTCAAGTTGGGGATGTCACTTGTGAGGCGTTACGTGATCTAGGAGCCAGCGTGAGCATCATCCCGCTGGAGCTATGTGTGAGGATCGGACTTGGAGAGCCCAAGCCGGTGAAGATACGGT
Organism: Fagopyrum homotropicum; assembly: GCA_033239125.1. Classification (NCBI taxonomy): domain Eukaryota; kingdom Viridiplantae; phylum Streptophyta; class Magnoliopsida; order Caryophyllales; family Polygonaceae; genus Fagopyrum; species Fagopyrum homotropicum. Next base: position 104,911,078 of record BSWB01000007.1, read on the forward strand.
TGTACATGGCGGACCGCTCCATTACCCATCCCGTGGGCATTTTGGAAGACGTTCCGGTTAAGTTAGGTAACTTCTATTTACCTATAGACTTTGTTGTTCTTACATTCCCGCAGATTATCCCGTTCCTATCATTCTCGGGAGACCATTTCTAGCAACTTCGGGTTGCAATGTGGATTGTAAGAACGCCAAGTTGCAATTCAACATTGGCGGTGATCAAGTTGAGTTTGCATTGCTTGCGGAAATGAAAGGAGAGCCGCTGGGAGATGATATCTTCAACATATATGATGAAGAAGAATCAAGAGAATTGGTGAGCTCTATCCTTATTAATGATCCACTTCAGAGAGTTATTAGTTTTAGCTTAATGGAGGAAGGTATAGATGCTTCTTGTGATGCAGATATACGGAGCTTAAAGGCGCTGGAAGAAGATCCAAGAGCTAAAGTTGAAAAATTAATCCAGGAGAAGAAGATCTCTAGTTTCGGTCCCAGTTGCAGCACCTCGACCGAGGCACCTTCTGGACCAAGCGAGGTGTTCTTGACTGAAGAACATCTCGGTCACCCACTCTGCACCTCGACCGAGGTCGAAAGCGAGATGATGTCAATTGAGACTTCTGAAAGTCCAGTTCTTCGATCTACTCCACTGGAAGGAGAAAGTAAAGATCCACCTCAGAAAGCACCCCCAGTTGTGGAGCTTTAACAACTCCCAAGTCACTTAAGGTATGTCTTTCTTGGACCGGATTCTACTTATCCCATCATCGTTAGTGCTTCCCTCTCCGAATCTGAATTATCTAAATTGATGCATGTCCTGAGAAAGCATCGAAGGGCTTTGGGTTATACTATTGATGATTTTATTGGCATAAAGCCTTCTTTCTGCATCCATAGAATTCTGATGGAGGATTATCATAAGACTTCACGGGAACCTCAAAGATGGTTAAATCCGATCATGAAAGAGGTTGTGAAGAAAGAAATTCTTAAGTTGTTGGATGTAGGTATTATATTTCCTATCTCGGATAGCAAGTGGGTGAGCCCAGTACATGTTGTTCCGAAGAAAGGAGGGATGACCGTTGTGACAAATAAGAACAACGAGTTGATCCCAACTAGGACCGTCACGGGCCGGAGGGTGTGCATCGATTATAGGAAGTTGAATGTGGTCACTCAGAAGGACCATTTTCCGCTCCCCTTCATCGATCAAATGCTCGAATGGTTAGCCCAACATTCCCATTTTTGCTATTTAGATGGGTATAGTGGCTTCTTTCAGATTCCTATCCATCCGGATGATCAAGAGAAGGCCACTTTCACTTGTCCATGGGGGACATTCGCTTATAGGAGGATGCCATTTGGATTATGTAATGCGCCCGCTACCTTCCAGCGATGTATGATGGCTATCTTTTCCGAGTATATAGAGGAGATCATGGAGGTATTTATGGATGATTTTTCAGTATATGGTTCCTCTTTTGATGATTGCCTATCTAACCTTTCTCTAGTGCTACAAAGATGTGAAGACACTAATCTCGTCTTGAATTGGGAGAAGTGTCACTTTATGGTTAATGAAGGCATCGTGCTAGGACACCTCGTTTTCAATCGAGGTATTGAGGTCGATCGAGCTAAGATCGAGACTATTGAGAAACTTCCTCCCCCTTGTTCTGTTAAGGGTGTGCGGAGTTTTCTCGGGCATGCAGGCTTCTATAGGAGATTCATCAAGGACTTCTCGAAGATTTCTAAACCACTAACTAAACTCTTGAATAAGGATGTTGTTTTTGAGTTTTCGTAGGAATGTCTTGATGCATTTTACAGGATTAAGGAAGCGTTGATCTCCGCTCCCATTATCCAGCCTCCGGATTGGACCTTGCCCTTCGAGATCATGTGCGATGCGAGTGATGTGGCGGTAGGAGCGGTGCTTGGACAAAAGAAGGATGACCGGACCACCGCCATTTACTATGCTAGCAAGACGCTAGATGAAGCCCAGCTAAACTACGCCACCACCGAAAAGGAGCTATTGGCGGTTGTATATGCTTTTGAGAAATTTCGTTCTTACTTAGTAGTGGCGAAAGTTATTGTTTACACTGACCATGCAGCCATTCGTTACTTGCTTGCTAAGAAGGATGCCAAGCCACGTCTTATTCGATGGATTCTCTTGCTTCAAGAGTTTGACCTAGAGATCCGCGATAAGAAGGGATCTGAAAATTCTGTCGCGGATCACCTCAGCCGGCTACCTCCCTCTTCACGCGAGAAGGACGAACCACCCATAGACGATTCATTCCCCGATGAGCACTTGCACTTGCTGGAACGTTTGATAGACTTCTTTATCTCACCCCACGATGAAGATGAAGTATGGGGTGAAGACACCTTCCAGCATGTTTAGAAACACCGTACGGTCCAGCTAGCAACCTTAAATCAAGTGCTTCTTGGGAGGCAACCCAAGGTATTTCTTTCTTTTCTCTTTTCTAGTCTAGCTTTAGATAGTTCGCTTTTACTTTGCTTTGCTTTGCTTTTGGCATCCTAGACAGCCAACAGGTAATCTCTAAGGAAGAAATACAACCCAGGAGCAACACTGGAAGGACTGAAGTTCGAGAATTGGAGAAGACGGAGTTTGACTGAGACACATCTCGGTTGCTGTCACAGCATCTCGACCGAGATGATTCTTGAGCAACCGAGGCGATTAGGGTTACTGAAGATCCACCTCGGTCCGTATCACCTCGGTCCGGTCGAGACCATCTCGACCGAGGTGACAACAGTTCCAGAAAAGGGTATAAAAGAAAGATCGATTTCTCTCTCTTCCCTCTCTCACCTTCTCGACCGCGGCGCACCAATTCATCTCGTTCCCCGTTTCTCGATCGTTTTCGACGATTCTTACTTCCAAACTGCAAGGAAAGAGTAGAGGAACAGTTTGCAAGCGATAATCTGCAACAAAAACGCTTCGAATCGACCGAATCTGGGGTAAATCGATAAAAAACCCTAACTCCCTCTTCTTCCACTGTTTCGATCAATTTGGGATTTGGTTGCCTTGCATTTTGTTGAAAAAGAGCTTAAGTACCCCATAGGAACAATTGGTAGTGATATTGGGGGAAAATAACTGGATTTTTGAGAGTTACGATCGAACAGCCTTCTACCTCGGGCCAGTCGACCTGCATCTCGACCGAGGTGTTCTTAAGATCTGACAACCGACCGATGTGGTCTGACAGAGAGAGAAAAATGAGTTCAGATCGCCAGCTTGTTCTGAGGGATAGGTCTTCCCCTTCTCCTTCTTCTTCTTCTCGCCGCTCCATACCGGTGATCCATGAGCGTCACCGGGTAGATTATGACCGCATTGCAGCGCGCCTAGTGATTGCGCCACGGTTTCTAGATATTGCTGTTTTTGATTGCCTCTACGTGGATGATGACTTGAGGCGGATGATTGCTATGGTAGGGCTGGAGCAGTTTACTGAGATTAGAGCTCTAGCCTACCTTGAGCCAACTTTGGAGTTTGTGAGCTCCGTGACCTACCTACCTACAGAGCAGGCCATCAAGTACCGGTTGCTGAACCGGAACTACTTAGTTCCGATGGACCATTGGAGGGAGATCTTCGGCTTCCCGACCCCCACAGTTTCTGATTTTCCTTCTCGAGTCGTGGCTCGAGAGTTCTGGGGCCAGATAGCTCACGTAGTTGAGCATGCGGATAGGTGGAGACCTGGAGACTCCAGGGAGCGTATCATCTTCCACCTCGCCTTCAGATTAGCCCACCGGATCTTTAGCGAGACACTTCTGACGCGTATTGAGATGCCCCAGAAGATTAGACAGGGGGAGCTTCTGAGCTTATACTGTATGGTTACCGGAGGAGTTCCTGACTTTGGAGCGATGTTGGCTGAGGATTTGCACAAGATAAAGGCGAAGGCGAAGGGAGATATTTGCTGCGGCGGTCTAGTGACTCATATCGCGAGTTACATGGACTTAGATTTGAGTGCTTGTATTATGGTGGCGGCTGCCAAGCCGCTTGGTCTGCAGGAGATGATTACGAGGAGGATCTTGGTTCCTCGTGAACTTACTACGCCATATGTGGCGATGCCCTGGGAGCAGACTGCACCTTAGGGTATTAGATGGTCATCTCAGTTCTCAGTATTTGACCCTCAGTACTGGTACACCGCGTGTATTCCTCTTATTGAGGACGCTAGAGACGCAGTAGCAGCAGCAGCCCAATAGTAGGATGAGACGGAGGCTGATGAGGATGATGATGGCGGTGCTGCCATGGATACAGGGACAGATACAGCTGGTCCCAGTATACCAGTCGTCGATCTAGACGACGAGGAGACAGAGGACGAGCCAGATGCAGCACCAGCACGTCCTGCTAGGCGTAGGGTTCGGAGGTAGAGGGATCCCGTAGCTCACCGTCGGATTGACGATTTGACAAATCAGATGATTGACTCCTACGCAGCCATGACCGTCGATCTAGGCGGACGTTTGGATGACCTTCACCGAGAGTTGGATAGCCGGACTCATCAGATACTGGAGAGCCAGCACTATCAGCGCCGGATAATGGAGATCCAGTTCCAGCATATGATGGGACATCCATTCGACCCGTCCCAGCATCCGTACATACCATATCCTCCACCACCGCCAGCAGATCAGGATTAGAGCATGTAGGATTTCTTTCTTTATTTATTATGCAGCTCAGCTTATGTGTGGTGAGTTTCCTATTCTTTAGACTTATTTGACCCATTGGGACAATGTGTCCCAAGTATGGGGTATGCGGATATTTATTATTGACTTATGTGGATGATTGTATAACTCTTGATGGATATTTATGATTTTATCCTGCTCTATATGCTTATCTGAGACTACATGCATGCATACAAGTTATTTGATTGAGAAAAACGTCAAAAACTGGTTAAGAAAAAAATTTGTATGACCTCGACCGAAGTGATTCTGACCAATCGAGGTGCAGTACCTCGGTTGACTTAGAACATCTCGACCGAGGTGGTTTAACTGAAACAGTTTTCAAAACGATTTTTGTGCTTCTTATGTGGATATGACCTCAGTGAAGATTTTGTTGCAGATTGGTTTTGAAATCTTTATATGTTTGAAAGGTTTTATGATATGTTTAAGTTGCTAAATGCTTTGTTTGAAATTTGTGGCATGTTTAATACTTTGTTTTTATCAAAATTATGTTGAATTTGAAGGTTGACACCACATGATGAGTTCTCTCACTTTCTTCATGGGATGATTAAGGCAATTCATTCATTCTCTTCTTCTTCTTGATCATGTTTTAGCCCCTCTTATACATATTTGCCTCCCTTTACCTATCCGGGAATTTGGAAGCAAGCAAGTGAAAAGCAAGTGAAAGAAAAGTTGAGATGTTGGCTGAAGGTTAGAGAGAAACAAATAGGTTTGGGGAAGTCAATCATGATGATGAGTAACTCGGCACCATTCACAATGCCGGGTGTTTGTGTCTTGCCAAAGTCGGATTGAGCGATATTCCTAACGGGTCATGGTATGTGCATCAAGGGTTTGAGGCATCTCAAGAAATTGATGATTGCTGATTTCCTAGGCTTCGGTTATTGTACACCTCTGTCCATGCATCCCAAAAAGTAAAGTAAAAAGTAAATAAGCAAAGCTTATTGGTGGAATATGTTGAAAGTTCAAGTGAAAGTGAAGTAAGATCCTTTTCCCGGATTCTAGCACCACATTCCTTATATACATCACGTTTCTTGACTTCTCTTTTGAAAGCCCTCGAGACCTCGAGCTTGTTGATTGACTTGGTGGTTTAAATTGGATTATACATGATTAATTTCGATAATTATGATTTATTATGCATTCTATGATTTTATGCAAAGATGAACAACTTTCTTATATTTATAAAATGTTTTGATCATATTTTGATTTTAATTACCATGAAGCATTCTCTTAGAGTGATCCATGAGTGGAGCACACCACTAAAATGTTTTGAAATACTTTTCATTGATTTTTATGACCTATAATCCATTCTATCTCGTACTTAAGATTTGGAACTTGCTTGGGGACAAGCAACGGACAAGTATGGTGTATTTTGATAGCATTAGTTATAGTCTATATTTTGGGACTTGTTTAGACGTTTTATCTTCAATAATCCGCATGTTTGGATGTATAATATATGATTATAATGTCGTTTCATCTACCTTTGCGGGAATCGAGGTCTACACCAAGTTTCGTTGTAATCGTAGGTAAAATGGCACGTTTTGCATCAAAATGGAGCTAAAGGAGCTAAGGAGTCATAGGAGCTACATTCAGGAGTTTAAGGAAGAACTCGGAAAGCATGGAATTAGATTAAAGATTCACTTTGATTAAGATTTGAGAGATTTCACATTCAGTTTAGAGTCACCTTGGTCAGCTACAGTACCATCTCGACCGAGGTGATCTTGAGGAGCGTCTCGACCGAGGCGAATACCCTGACGCGGCGAGATCGTTTATTCTTGGCTGAGATCTTTTATTTTTGGAAGGAGAAATCTTATATTTTTGGGTTGGATTTCTAGAAGGAAGATTATATATTTTGGAGATCTATTTTAGAGATTAAGATATATTTTATTAGGATAATATCTTTTCAAGATATTTTATCTTTGGAAGATAGTTTTCCTATATAAAGGGTTGGATTTTCCACAAGTTCAACCATGCTTATACATGCCTAGAGGGTTGATAGCATCCAGCAATTAAGGGATTTTCTCCAAGGTTTTGAAGGAAGGAAGATTGAAGGAAGGATTGATAGCTTATTAGAGCTTTTGTGAAGGGTTTTAGTAAGACTTTCTTAGATTCCCTTTTGTTGATTGTCTTGTTGGATTTATTATCTAAGGAACGCTTATTTGATTGATATTTGATTAAGCTATTCTTGTTCTTAAGGTTTTTGTGTTCAAATATTCATTCTCTTCCCATATATTTGATTATTGCTTTCATGATGATGAGTGGCTAATTTCTTTGTGCGATTCTAGGGTGATTGGCTGAAGGTTGTGGGAAAAACAATGATAGAATAATCTTAAATTCTAGTAGGACCCTGAAAGCTCGAGTCTTTATCCTTAACCCTAGAGTATCTCGTTCAGTCGATGAACATCTCGGCCGGGGTGGAATTCGTCTGACCGAGGTGACCTTTTCTGATCCGAAACTGAGAGTTAAGTGTTATAGTTTGCCAAATCCTATTCTTATTACACCTTTCCTGGTTCAATGCAAGCCTAGGATGAGACTTACCCGGTAATTCCTTTGTTTGTTTACCCAAGATCATAAATTTAGGTAATAAAGGTTTATCCTTTATTGGGGTTTGAGTGTGCCTTCATCCCATCTTTGTGAGTTAGCCTGAGACTTAACCGGTAAAGGTTGATTCTATTCCCTTAGTTGGTTTGTTGGTTTGAGATTATAATTTCTTTCCTTAGTACCTTGAGACTTACCCGGTGATAGGTTCTTTGGCTTGGGATTGTGAGTAGTGAGACTTACCCGGTGAGCTATTCCACTTTAGTAACACCTTCCCTTTGCAAAACCTCAACTTTGTCCGCTTATCTTGAGATCTTGAGTTGGAACCACAACTAGATGCTTTAATCCCTAGAATTTGCATATTTCCTTAATTGACTATATTATCATCTTTGATTGTTTTAATCGCTTTTGTGGTTAATTGCAATATTGACAACCTATACTTGCTTTGTTTCACCTAAGTCCCTGAGATCGATACCCTGGAATTCTTGCTTTTATTACAATTGATCCATACACTGCGGGTTCGCATCCTTGTTTAAGCATATTTCCTTGGTTATAAATTTAAAGCTTCCACACACCATTTGGAGCGAACAGAAACATGCAATGCAAAGTCATAGTAAAAAGCGATAGTGCAAGAGTTATTACAAGCCAAGTCACAAAGTGCAATGCAAAGTACATAAGGTGCGATAATAGGAAAGAGATTGTAAGTACCCCCACCCCATACTTAACCTTCACATTGTCCCCAATGTGAGAAGTCAAGCACAAGATGGAGAAAAATACTTACAATGTAAAATGGAGTGAAGTCTCAATCCTCAGCTGGCGGTGGTGGCGGTGGGTATGGATACCTCAGACCTCCATCGTCATAGAAGGCACCGAAGGTGTGGTAGTACATGTGTCTCATTTGTCCGTCATAGGAGGAGTGTCGCTCGTCCGTCACCTCACGCTACCTAGTAAACTGGGTGTTGAGTGCCTGGTAATCGGTGTGGAGGGCCTGATAGTTAGTGCGCAGACCTCGAATGCCAGAAATCAATCCTCCCATCTGCTGCTGGAACCCAGATCTATGCCCGCATCCTCTCCCATGGCCGGGTGCGTGAGAAAAAGAATGACGTGGATCCGGTATCTCATCCTCGGTCTCCTTTGCACCTCCATTAGTCCTGCTGGGTCCAGCATCATGTGTGTCCATATCCATAGCATCTGTAGCATGGCCGTTGTATGTGTCACTCTCAAACTCTAGCATGGAAGGCTGGTATGTTGCATCTCCCTCCTCATAATCATCCTCATCCTCATCCTCATCATAATACACCGTCAGAGGAGCCATCCCATCAAAGTAGTGGTCAAACGTCTCCTTCCAGTTGCTTCTGTTCCGAATAGTATACTCGGATTTGTACTCAATATCATATGGCTTCCTATTCCATGGCATGGCCACATGCAGGGTTCCCATACCTCTAGGAATCAAAACCTGTCTAGCAACCAATCTCTGCGAGCCAAGGGGGCGTGCACCCTCAGCTAAGCGACAATCAGAGAAGTTTAGCTCCAATGCCTTGGCCACGTAAGTGACAAGGCCTCCAACACATATGTATCTTGCCTTCTTGTTGGCTATCTTCCCAAGATAGTCATCAATCATGGTGGCGGTGTCCGGGACGGTACTGGTAGTCATACAATGGAGGATGTAAAGCTCATCTGCCTTGACCTTCTGCGGTGTCTCTGTTCTTGTAAACAAAGACTCGTTGAGGATCCGGTGAGCTATCTTGAAGGATAGGTTATAGATGCTCTTCTCCTTGAAGTTTCCCGATCTCCATCAATCCCTTCCGGCTTCTCCAACGGAGATGCTTTCCCAAAATGCACTAGCGCTCACTCCTCTCGGGAATGTGCCTGCAAAAGATGACGGAAAGCCAAACAAATCTCCAAATGTAGGAATAGACATCTCATGAACCTCATCCATAAGCCTAAATGAAACACTCCTATCTCTAGGGTCATGCTCGAAAGTGCTCAGAAACTCAAGAGTGATCTCAACAAAAGCGTCCTCCCTAATAAGCGCAAACTGACTCAACCCTGTTCTTTCTAACATCTAATCAATATCCTCTCTCACAAACAATGCATCCAAGTCATGTAAAACCACATAGCGAGGAGGGATAATGGGTCGAGTCAAGAGGCGTTCATACCTCTTCTTGTGTTTGGAAGCGTGGGGGGGGGGGAGGGGGGAAGGTTTGGTCGTGCTAGGAGAGGTGGTGGAGGAGCCCTAGAAGAAGATCCCTTCTTCTTGGTTAGGTTCCTAGTGGTTCTTCTTATGGCGTCCATTCTGCAAAGGAAAATCGGGTTGTTCTTGATAAAGATCAACCGATTTTTCTGGTGTGGTCCGATTTTTTCTTCGATTTCAACCCAACTCACAATTCTGTAAAGATCTAACCAATTCAACACCAGAAACAGCTCCCTAGGGTTGTTTCTAAGCAAAACCCTCCAACAAACTCAATAATCTAACAACTCTTAGGCAAGAATTAAAATCGAACGAAATACTTAGGTTTTGGATGGAAAAACCTGAATTCCGGATGAATGAGCAGTTTTCCATGCTTGTTGCTGCTAGATTCCTCTTCCTTGTTGCAAGAGCTTCAGTTTAGACTCAAGAATCGCTCAAACTGGTTACCAAATGAGGAGATGGGAGATGGGAAAATTTTCGGCTCTTTTGGAGTGAAGAAAGATGAAATTTGGCTCTAAGTGTGGAGTGAAGAAATGAATGGAGGATGCTTTATATAGGCCGGCTATTTTGTGAAGAAAATCGACCAATTTTTAGGGTCGATGATAGCATGAATTATAGTCTATATTTTGGGGTTTGTTTGGACGTTTTATCTTTCATAATCTGCATGTTTGTATGTACATTATGTGATTATACTACCATTTCATCTACCTTTGCGAGAATCGAGGTCTACACCTAGTTTTGTTGTAATTGCAGGTAAAATGGTACTTTTTGCATCAAAAAGGAGCAAAAGGAGTCATGAGTCATTTAGAGCTACATCCAGGAAGCATAGCCATGGATTAAAGATTTACTTTGGACCAGTTTTGAGAGATTTCACATTTAGTTGTGACTCACCTCGGTTGACCAGAGATTCACCTCGACCGAGGCGATCCAGAGACGCCGACTCGACCGAGGCGAATACCTAGGACGCGGCGAGAATATTTTATTCTTGGATGAGATCTTTTAAATTTGAAAAGTGATCTTATATTTTTGGGCTTGGCTCCTGGAAGGAAGGAGATATGCAGAATCATATATTTTACCTATATTTATGGGAAAATATCTTTCTAAGATTTATTATCTTTGGAGGGTTATTTTCCTATAAAAAGGGTTGGATTTCCACAATTCCATCATCACGCTATACCGTCGATCAGGGTTTATAGCACATAATCTCGCAGCAGCCGCACTCCAGTTTGGGAGAGATTTGAAGAACCTTTTTGAAGGTTGAAGGAAGATTGAAGTCCATAGCTTTTATAGCTTTTTGAAGGGTTTTGTAAGATTGTCTTCAATTCCCTCAATTGTTGTCTTGTCTTGTTGGATTGCTATCCAAGGAACGCTTAGTTGTGATATTTGATTCAGTTATTGAAGTCTTTTCATTAAATTCTTCTTTGTTCAAATATTCACCTTCTTCCCATATATTTTAATACTTTCATAATGATGATGAGTGGCTAATTTCTTTGTGTGATTCTAGGGTGATTGGCTGAAGGTTGTGGGAAAAACAATGATAGAATAATCTTAGATTCCAGTAGGATCCTAAAAGTTCGAGTCTTTAACCTTAACCCTAAGCATCTCGTTCAGTCGATGAACATCTCGGCCGGGATGGAAACTGGCTGACCGAGGTGACTTATCTAATCCATAACTGAGAGTTAAGTGTTAGAGTTTGTCAAATCCTATTCTTATTACACCTTTCCTGGTTCAAAGCAAGCTTAGGATGAGACTTACCCGGTAATTCCTTAGTTTGTGTACCAACGATCATAAGTGTAGGTAATAAAGGTTTATCCTTTATTGGGGTTTGAGTGTGCTTCCATCCCATCTTTGTGAGTTAGCCTGAGACTTACCCGGTAAAGGTTGATTCTATTCCCTTAGATGGTATGTTAGTTTGAGGTTATAGTTCTTTATCTTGATTCCTTGAGACTTACCCGGTAATAGGAGTTACGGTTTAGGATTAGTGTGTAGTGAGACCTACCCGGTGATCTACTCCACTTTAGAAACACCTTCCCCACGCAAAAATCTCAGCTTTGTCCGCTTATCTATAGATCTTGAGTTGGAACCACAACTAGATGTTTTAATCCCTAGAATTGCATGTTTGCTTTATTGACTTCTTATTCATCTTTGATTGTGTTAATCGCTCTTGTGGTTAGTATTGACATAAGCACACCGTATTGACTTTGTTTCACCGAGTCCCTGTGATCGACCCCTGGAATTTTCTTGCTTTTACTACGATTGACCCGTACACTGCGGGTTCGCATCCTTGTTTTAAGCTTAAGTCTAGGGTTATAAATTTAAAGCTTGCACACACCGTTTGGAGCGAACAAGTTTTTGGCGCCGTTGCCGGGGACTTGGTCTAGACCGAGCCGGTACGGTTGGCTCTTGGGGCGCTTGCCCCGTTTCATCTAACCACTCTACTTGAGTGACGACTTTTGCAGGTTCTTTCTTAGGTATATGCGAAGAACCCGCGCTGGGAAGGAAATCGTTCCTTACGATCCCGAACCAGAAAAGACTTACAAGCGACGCTTAAGAGAAGCGAAGATGGCCCAACAAGACGATCACGATCTTGCGGCCCAATTGAAAGAGGCGCTAGAGCTGCTACGCCTCAGCAAGGAAGAACTCAGGCAAGAGAAAGAAGAGAATTGCACCAATACTGCAGCAATCGAAGCTGAGATAGCAGTCATACGAGACCAGATTCTACTTCGACCGAGGGAAGATCCTCCTGTTGATCCTCGACCGATGCAGGATCCAGTAGCTGATCTTCGACCGAGGCAGATTCCAGTACCTGACGCCCCGGCCGATGTACTTCCACCTCGGATGCCAGTTCGAGACGTTCTTCTTGCAGGAATTCCACAAACCCTAGGTCAAAGGATGGACCCTAATCAACAACTGAGGCGTCCAGGAGTGAACCTAGGAGATCCAGCAGATCATGACTACGAACTTCGACCACAAGTTCTGGCCATGATTCGCCAATGCCAATTCGGAGGGCTAGAGAAAGAGTCGCCGCATCAACATCTTCAAAACTACGAGATCTTGATGGAAACCTTGCGACCTTACAGAATTGAGAATAACAACTACAAGCTAAGACCTTTTTACTTTTCTTTAAAAGATAGAGCTCTTACTTGGTATCAATCTCTTCCTCCAGGAAAAATCAGCACATGGGAGGAGATGACCACGGAATTCTTGACCAAATTCTTTCCACCCTCAAAGACCGCTGAAATGAGAGGGAAGATCAATGCTTTCATCATGAAGGACAAGGAGAGCTTGTCCAAATCTTGGGAGCGGTTCAAGGATATCCTTTTGGATTGCCCACATCATGGGATTCCAAAGATCGAGTTGTTGGAGATCTACTTCAAAGGGCTGGACGGAAGCACCCAGTTCAATCTCCAACTACTCTCCGCCGGTACCTTCATGGACATGGCGATTGATGAGGCTTGGGACTTCATTGAGAAGCAAGCCTTGCACATGGAGAAGTATACCCACCAAGGAGCTGAAGGTGGAGTTAAAAGAGTCAACTTTCAAGAGACTCAACCCAACAATAATCAACTCACGTCGTTGAAGAATGACGTGAAGCAATTGAAGGAGCTCTTGATGGCTCAAACTAAGAAGGAAGAGCAAGGGCAAAGGAACAACAACAATAACGGGTACCGTAACAACAACAACGGCCCCCGAAACAACAACTACAACAACAACAATAGAGGATCCAATAGCAACAACTGGAGGGCGAATAACCAAAATCACGGTAACAATCATTCAAACTCCAATTCTAATGATTCCTCTAACCCTTTCCTCTCTCCCCCTTCTTCTTCTTCTTCTTCTACTCCATTGAAATGCCAAGGGCAAGGATCAAGTTCGTCTCAGCCAGAAAAGAAAGACGCAGTCCTGGAGGCAATCTTGATCAAGCTTAGCGCTATGGAGAATTCTATGACTTCATTTTCGAGGGCCCAAAAATCCTTCGAACAACAACTTGCTAATAGGGCGAATGAAGCGCCAAGAGATCCAGGGAAGCTTCCAGCAAAGACGGAAACTAACCCTAAGGGCCAATGCATGGCCATAACGACGAGGAGTGGACTCAAAACTGCAGATCCAGTACCTCGCTCGACGCAGACCACCTCGGTCCAGATCCAGTCGAAGAACACCTCGACCGAGATGCCAACCGAGGCGGAGCAACAGAAAGCAGGAGGGACGACAGAAACTTATGTTCCACCTCCTGCATATAAGCCACCACTTCCATTCCCTCAGTCCAGAGCCAGAGCACATCTAGACAAGCACTTTGGTAAGTTTCTTGACTTGATGAATAAGCTACATATTAATATTCCTTTCCTTGATGCTATTTTAGGTATGCCCGCTTATGGGAAGTTCTTAAAAGAAATCTTATCAAGGAAGAGGAAGCTGGAGGATGTTGGTGAAGTTAGGATGACATCTAAATCTTCGGAGCTCATCAAAATCATGAAGGAAAAGATGCCACCTAAGTTGAGAGATCCCGGCTCATTTTGCATTCCCATTCAAGTTGGGGATGTAACTTGTGAAGCCCTTTGTGATCTAGGAGCCAGCGTGAGCATCATCCCGCTGGAGCTATGCACGAAGATCGGTCTTGGAGAGCCCAAGCCGGTCAAGATTCGACTTTACATGGCGGATCGCTCCATTACCCATCCCGTGGGCATCTTGGAAGACGTTCCGGTCAAGTTAGGTAACTTCTATCTACCCATAGATTTTGTCGTACTTGACATTCCCGCAGATTATCCTGTTCATATTATTCTCGGGAGGCCATTTCTAGCAACTTCGGGTTGCAACGTGGATTGCAAGAACGCCAAGTTGAAATTCAAAGTTGGTGGCGATGAGGTGGAGTTCGCACTACTTGCAGCCATGAAAGGGGAGCAACTAACTGATGATATCTTCAACATCTACGATGAAGAAGAATCAAGAGAATTGGTGAGCTCTATCCTTATTAACGATCCACTCGAAAGAGTTATTAGCTTCAGTTTAACGGAGGAAGGTATAGATGCTTCTTGTGATGCAGATATACGAAGCTTGAAGGCACTGGAAGAGGATCCAGGAGCTAAAACTGAGAAGCTAATCCAGGAGACGAAGATCTCCAGTCTCGGATCCAGTAGCAGTACCTCGACCGAGGCACTTTCTGGACTGAGCGAGGCGACCGAAGAACATCTCGGTCAACGCTTATGCGCCTCGACCGAGGTCGATGGCGAGATGATGTCAACTGAGAATACTGAGAATAACAAATTTCTTACTCCCTCCTCTGATATCCATCCACTGTTGATGGAGCATTCCATCCACCAACTTTCTGATAATAAAGGTCCTTGGTACGCTGATATTGTGAATTATCTTGTTTGCCAGGAGATACCGCCCGGATTGACGTACTCTCAAAAGAAAAGATTCTTCAAGGAAGTACGACATTACTACTGGGACGAGCCGCTGCTATTCAAGCGCGGACCGGATGGGATGCTTCGAAGGTGCATTCCGGAGGATGAAGTTAATAGCGTCATAAGGCATTGTCATTCACTTCCTTGTGGGGGGCATGCTAGCACCGATAAAACATGCGCTAAGGTATTGCGTTCCGATTTCTTTTGGCCTACATTATTTAAGGATGTGCAATCTTTTGTTGTCTCTTGTGATGCGTGCCAAAGAACAGGGAACTTATCAAGGAGGAACGAGATGCCACTTAATAACATCCAAGAAGTGGAAATCTTTGATGTATGGGGGATTGACTTCATGGGACCTTTCCCATCCTCCGGAGGAAACCTCTACATTCTCCTTGCAGTTGATTACGTCTCTAGATGGGTTGAAGCCATTGCTTCTCCCACTAACGACGCCAAAGTGGTTAAGAAGTTCTTGAATAGAACTATCTTTCCACGATTTGGAACTCCACGCATCATCATTAGTGATGGAGGAACGCATTTCATCAACCGGAAGTTCAAAGCACTTCTATCGAAGTATAGGGTAACCCACAAGGTATCAACCGCTTATCACCCTCAAACTAGTGGACAGGTCGAGATCTCGAATAGAGAAATCAAGGCAATTTTGGAGAAGACCGTCTCTAGAACGAGGAAGGATTGGTCCATGAAGTTGGACGATGCTCTTTGGGCGTACAGGACCGCATTCAAGACTCCCATCGGTACCACTCCTTATAATTTAGTATATGGGAAGTCTTGCCATTTGCCCGTCGAATTGGAACACAAGGCGTATTGGGCGATCAAATGGTTGAATTTCGACATCAAGGAGGCTGGTGAGAAGCGACTGTTGGAACTTAACGAGCTGGAGGAGCTGCGTTTGAACGCTTATGAGAATGCCAAAATCTACAAGGAAAGGACGAAGAGATGGCATGACAAGCGTATCGTTCCAAAGGAGCTTAACGAAGGAGACTTAGTTCTACTCTTCAACTCCCGCCTCCGCCTTTTTCCATGTAAGTTGAAATCTAGATGGACCGGACCTTATGTTGTGAAACATGTTTTCCCTCATGGTGCAGTTGAGATATGGGGCAAAACTAGCGGAAGCTTCAAGGTCAACGGTCATAGACTTAAGAAGTACCAACCGGAAACGCCGGTTGAGGAGGTTGCACCGATATACCTCCTTTGAGACGCATCATGGTCCAGCTAGCGACCTTAAATCAAGCGCTTCTTGGGAGGCAACCCAAGGTATTGTTTTCTTTTCCCGTTTTCTAGTCTAGTTTAGATAGTTTTTGTTTTTGCTTTGCTTTGCTTTGTTTTTGGCGTTCTGGACAGATAACAGGGAATATCTAAGGAAGGAGCACAACTGGAAGGACAGAAGTTCGAGAATTCGAGAAGACGAAGTTTGACTGAGACACCTCGGTCCAGTCGAGGCCACCTCGACCGAGTTGATTCTTGAGCAACCGAGGCGACTAGGGTTTCTGCAGAACCACCTCGGTCCGTACCACCTCGGTCCAGTCGAGACCATCTCGACCGAGGTGACAGCAGATCCAGTAACAGTATAAAAGGGGAAAAAAATTACTTTTCACTTTTTATTTACCCTCCTCGACCGCGGCGACAGATCCACCTCGCCTCCTTCGTTTCTCGCTCGTTTTCGAAGATTTTCGCTTCCAAACTACAATTAAAGAGTTGAGGATCCTATTGCAACTGCAGATCTGCAAGAAATTCGAGTGAATCGGCCGGAACGAGGTAAAAACGATCGAAACCCTAACTCGTTCGTTTACTTCGATTTGGGCTTTGGTTGCCCTTGAATCTGTTGAGAAAGGACTTAAGTACCCCTTAGGAAGCATTTGTAGTGATTTTTGGGGGAAAAGAACTGAAATTCTGAGAATTGGAATCGCGACTGTCTTCGCCTCGGTCCAGTCGACCTGCACCTCGACCGAGGTGTTCTTGAGTCTTGTCAGCAACCGAGGTAGCCTGACAGTGTAGATTGAAAATGAGTTCCGATCGTCGTCTAGCTCTTAGAGACAGATCCTCACCCTTCCCTTCTTCCTCTTCTTCCCGTCCCTACCGCACGGTTATCCACGAGAGATGCCGGGTAGACTATGAGCGGATAGCTAGCCGTCCAGTTATCGCACCACGATTTCTGGACGTGTCAGCTTTTGATTGCCTAGGGTTAGACGCTGACCTTAGGAGGATGATCGCTACCGTCGGGCTGGATCAGTTTACTGAGATCCGGGCCCCAGCTTACTTAGAGCCCACCTTGGAGTTTGTTAGCTCCTTCTCCTACCTCCCCATAGACCGGTCTGTGAAGTACCGGTTGATGAACCGGAACTTCATAGTTCCTTTAGAGATATGGAGAGAGATTTTTTGCTTTTCTGAGCCCACCGCCACCGACTTCCCCTCCCGATCCGTAGCTAGGGAGTTCTGGGGGCAGATAGCCCATATTACTGAGCATGCAGACAGATGGCGTCCCGGAGATTCCAGGGAGAGGATCATCTTCCATCCAGCCTTCAGACTAGCCCACAGGATTTTCAGCGAGACACTTCTGGCGCGTACTGAGACGCCCCAGAAGATCAGACAGGGCGAGCTCTTCAGCCTCTACTGTATGGTCACAAGAGGTTTCCCAGACTTTAGCTTGCTCCTGGCAGAGGATCTGTACAGGATCAAGGCCAAGGCGAAGGGAGACACTTGCTGCGGAGGTCTAGTCACCCATATCGCTGCCTACCACGGGATGGACCTCAGTGTTTGCACGATGGCGGCGGCTCCGAAGCCGCTGGGATTGCAGGAGATGATCACACGGAGGATTCTAGTTCCCCGTGGTTTGACCACTCCATACGTAGCCATGCCTTGGGAGCGGACTGCACCTTAGGGGATCCGCTGGTCTGCACAGTTCACAGTCTTTGATCCACATTACTGGCAGACAGCTTGGGATACACTGATGGAGGATCACAGAGAGGCAGCAGCTGCCCCTGCTGAGGCTGAGGAGGATGACGACGACGATGAGGAGACGATGGACGAGAGAGACGGTGGAGTCCCGATGGATACAGGGACGGATACTGCAGGCACGAGCGCACCACCGATCATCGATTTAGATGATGAGGAGGATACAGAGCCTGCACCAGCTGAGACTTCTCCAGTCAGACCTGCTAGACGCAGGAGACATGGAGTGAGGGATCGAGCTGCTCACAGACGGATCGATGACCTGACGGATCAGGTTATTGACACGTATGCTGCATTATCGCTGGATATCCGCGAGATGCAGGAGCGGCAGCACCATCAGCACATCATGGCCCAACTTCAGTTCGAGCATGTCATGGGCTATCCGTACGATCCGACTCAGTATCCGTACGTGCCACCACCACCACCGCCGGATCAGGATTACTGAGGAGCTGCAGGATTTTCTTATTATATTTTTTATGCAGTTCAGCTATTTATCCGGTGAGTTCTCTCATTTAGACTTTTTATTTGACCCACTGGGACAGTGTGTCCCAAGTATGGGGTGTTTGTATTACCTGACTACGTGATGTATTTTATTTGACTACTTGATGTATTATATTTATCGGATATTTTTGTATTAATGCTTCATTGCCTTTATATGATTATCTGATATTACATGCATACCTATAGGTTATTTGATTGAGAAAAACGTCGAAACCGAAAAAAAAAAAAAAAAATTTTTGACCTCGACCGGGGAGATTCTGGCCAAACGAGGCATTTCACCTCGGTTGAACCAAGAACACCTCGACCGAGGTGTGTTAACTGAGAGTTTTTGAAAAACGATTTTTGTGTTACTTATCTGGATATGATCTCAGTGAAGATTTTGTTTACTGACTGGTTTTGAATTCTTTATGTGTTTGAAAGGTTTTATAATATGTTTAAGTTGCTAAATGCTTTGTTCGAAATTATTGGCATGTTTAATACTTTGTTTTTATCCAAATTATGTTAAATTTGAAGGTTGACACCGCAGGTTAAGTTCTCTCACTTTCTTCTTGGAAAGACCAAGGCAATTCATTCTCTTCTTCTTCTTCTTCTTCTTGATCATGCTTAGCCCCTCATATACATTTTGCCTCCCTTTACCTATCCGGGAATTTGGAAGCAAGCAAAGTGGTGAAAGCAAGTGGAGTTAAAGTTGAGGAGTGGCTGGAAGTGGAAGTGCTAGAAAGTAATAATAGGTTTGGGGAAGTAAATCATGAAGATGAGTAACTCGGCACCATTCACATAGCCGGGTGTTTGTGTCTTGCCAAAGTCAGATTGAGCGATATTCCTAACGGGTCATGGTATGTGCATCAAGAGTTTGATGCATCTCGAGAAATTGATGATTGCAGATTTCCTAGGCTTCGGTTATTGTGCACCTCTGTCCATGCATCCCAAAAAGTAAAGTAAAAAGAAAAAGTGTGAAATAAGCAAGGCTTATTGGTGGAAGATGTTACAAGTCGAAATGAAAGTGAAGTTCATCCTTTCCCGGGTTCTAGCACCACATTACCTTACATACATCCCTACCCTACACGTTTCTTGACCTTTTCTTTTGGGAAGCCCTTGAGACCTTGAGCTTGTTGATTGACTTAGTGGTTTAAATCGGATTATACATGATTAATTTTGATAATTATGATTTATTATGCATTCTATGATTTTATGCAAAGATGAACATTTTTCCTATATTTATAAAATGTTTTGAGCATATTGAGTTTTTAATTCCAGGAAGTACTCTCTTAGAGTGATCTATGATAGTTGCACACCATAAAATGTTTTTGGAAGACTTTTTCATTGATTTTCTTGACTTATAATCCATTCTATCTTATCTTTTATATGAGGAACTTGCTTGGGGACAAGCAAGGGCTAAGTATGGGGTATTTTGATAGCATGAATTATAGTCTATATTTTGGGGTTTGTTTGGACGTTTTATCTTTCATAATCTGCATGTTTGTATGTACATTATGTGATTATACTACCATTTCATCTACCTTTGCGAGAATCGAGGTCTACACCTAGTTTTGTTGTAATTGCAGGTAAAATGGTACTTTTTGCATCAAAAAGGAGCAAAAGGAGTCATGAGTCATTTAGAGCTACATCCAGGAAGCATAGTCATGGATTAAAGATTTACTTTGGACCAGTTTTGAGAGATTTCACATTCAGTTGTGACTCACCTCGGTTGACCAGAGATTCACCTCGACCGAGGCGATCCAGAGACGCCGACTCGACCGAGGCGAATACCTAGGACGCGGCGAGAATATTTTATTCTTGGATGAGATCTTTTAAATTTGGAAAGTGATCTTATATTTTTGGGCTTGGCTCCTGGAAGGAAGGAGATATGCAGAATCATATATTTTACCTATATTTATGGGAAAATATCTTTCTAAGATTTATTATCTTTGGAGGGTTATTTTCCTATAAAAAGGGTTGGATTTCCACAATTCCATCATCACGCTATACCGTCGATCAGGGTTTATAGCACATAATCTCGCAGCAGCCGCACTCCAGTTTGGGAGAGATTTGAAGAACCTTTTTGAAGGTTGAAGGAAGATTGAAGTCCATAGCTTTTATAGCTTTTTGAAGGGTTTTGTAAGATTGTCTTCAATTCCCTCAATTGTTGTCTTGTCTTGTTGGATTGCTATCCAAGGAACGCTTAGTTGTGATATTTGATTCAGTTATTGAAGTCTTTTCATTAAATTTTTCTTTGTTCAAATATTCACCTTCTTCCCATATATTTTAATACTTTCATAATGATGATGAGTGGCTAATTTCTTTGTGTGATTCTAGGGTGATTGGCTGAAGGTTGTGGGAAAAACAATGATAGAATAATCTTAGATTCCAGTAGGATCCTAAAAGTTCGAGTCTTTAACCTTAACCCTAAGCATCTCGTTCAGTCGATGAACATCTCGGCCGGGATGGAAACTGGCTGACCGAGGTGACTTATCTGATCCATAACTGAGAGTTAAGTGTTAGAGTTTGCCAAATCCTATTCTTATTACACCTTTCCTGGTTCAAAGCAAGCTTAGGATGAGACTTACCGGGTAATTCCTTAGTTTGTGTACCAACGATCATAAGTGTAGGTAATAAAGGTTTATCCTTTATTGGGGTTTGAGTGTGCTTCCATCCCATCTTTGTGAGTTAGCCTGAGACTTACCCGGTAAAGGTTGATTCTATTCCCTTAGATGGTATGTTAGTTTGAGGTTATAGTTCTTTATCTTGATTCCTTGAGACTTAACCGGTAATAGGAGTTACGGTTTAGGATTAGTGTGTAGTGAGACCTACCCGGTGATCTACTCCACTTTAGAAACACCTTCCCCACGCAAAAATCTCAGCTTTGTCCGCTTATCTATAGATCTTGAGTTGGAACCACAACTAGATGTTTTAATCCCTAGAATTGCATGTTTGCTTTATTGACTTCTTATTCATCTTTGATTGTGTTAATCGCTCTTGTGGTTAGTATTGACATAAGCACACCGTATTGACTTTGTTTCACCGAGTCCCTGTTATCGACCCCTGGAATTTTCTTGCTTTTACTACGATTGACCCGTACACTGCGGGTTCGCATCCTTGTTTTAAGCTTAAGTCTAGGGTTATAAATTTAAAGCTTGCACACACCGTTTGGAGCGAACAGTCGATTTTCCATCGGCCCGATTTTCTGTCCAATTTGCTCATCTTCAAGGAAAATCGACCGATTTTTCTGTGATATGTCAATTTTTTATCCGATTTTTCTCTCTGTTGCCAAAAATCGACTTGCTCTGGAGCCTGAATCGATCGATTTACTTATGGTAAGTCGATTCTTTCCTTGAAAATATCTTTAAGCACATTTGTGTGAACCTTCTTCATCATATCTCCAAGATTGTACCTAGTTCTTGTGATATATGACACACACAAACCGAGAGTGTATCGAGGAAAACAAAAGCAAACAAACGGGCTAACTATCCTAAGCTATTCTAAAGCAAAAAGAAAGAAAAAGGTTAGAACTACCATGGGTTGCCTCCCAAGAAGCGCTTGTTTAAAGTCTTTAGCTAGACGTTGCTCTTTTGATGATTAATGGAGGAGAATAGGAGCAATCTCTACAACCGAAGCTTCCGGTGTGTACTTCTTCAGCCGTTGGCCACTTTGAAATTTCCGCAAAATTCACCCTATACTTCAACTGCACCATGAGGGAAAACATGCTTAATAACAAAAGGTCATGTCCAACGAGACTTAAGCTTACTTGGGAAGAGTCAAAGTCTTGAGTTGAATAGAAGAACGATATCTCCTTCTTTCATGTCCTTTGGAATGATATGCTTATCATGCCACCGCTTCATTCTTTCCTTATAGATCCTTGCGTTCTCGTACGCATTCAGGCGGATCTCCTCTAGTTCGTTGATGTCCAACAAACGTTTTTCTCCAGCTTCTTTCATGCTGAAGTTGAGCCACTTCACGGCCCAATATGCTTTGTGTTCCAGCTCTACAAGAAGGTGACAAGACTTCCCATACACAAGGTTGTATGGTGTTCTTCCTATGGGAGTCTTAAAAGCGGTCATGTACGCCCATAATGCATCATCCAGCTTCATTGCCCAGTGTTTCCTCGTTCTAGAGACAGTCTTTTCTAGAATCCCTTTGATCTCCCTGCTGGAAATCTCAGCCTGGCCGCTTGTTTGCGGATGGTACGGTGTGGTGATCTTATGAGTTACCCCATACTTAGCTAGTAGAGATTTAAATCAATGAGCTGTGAAGTGCATTCCTCCATCACTAATGATGGTTCGGGAAGTCCCGAACCTTGGGAAGATCGTTCTATTGAAGAACTTCACCACTACTATCACATCATTAGTTAGAGAAGTGATAGCTTTTACCCATCTTGAGACATAGTCTACAGCTAGAAGTATGTATTGGTTGCCATAAGATGATGGGAATGGTCCCATGAAGTGCACTCCCCATACGTCGAATATCTCTACTTCTTGGATATTGTTGAGGGCATCTCATTCCTCCTTGAAATATTACCTGTCCTTTGACAAGCATCGCAAGCAATAACATAATTTGTACATCTTTACATAGAGAGGGCCAGAAGAAGCCAAATTGGAGTACCTTAGCACATGTCTTAGCATGCACTCCACAAGGTAAAGAGTGGCAATGACGGATAATGCTTTCTACTTCATCCTCCGGAATGCATCTCCTGAACATGCCATCAAGACCACTCTTGAAGAGTAGGGGTTCGTTCAAGTAAAAGTGTCGGACGTCTCTAAAGAATTTCTTCCTTTGCGCATATGATAGTCTTGGTGGAATTTCCTGACAAACAAGGTAATTGACAATATCAGCAAACCATGGGTCATTACCTTTCGAAATCTGATGGAGACATTCTTCAATCTTGTGTAACTGCTCGTTTGGAAACGAGTAGTCAATAGGGAGCTCATCCGTCTCGCAAGCAAGGTGTGGGAGACGGCTAAGGTGATCAACAACCGAGTTCTCCGAACCTTTCTTCTCACGGATCTCTAGATCGAATTCTTGTAGAAGTAAGATCCATCTTAGGAGCCTTGGCTTTGTATCCTTCTTAGTGAATAGGTAACGAATTGCTGAATAATCTGTGTAGACTATCACTTTCGCACCTAGAAGATAAGAACTAAAGTTTTCAAATGCGTAAACAATAACAAGAAGCTTCTTCTCTGTGGTAGCGTAATTCAGTTGACCTTCGTCTAGCGTCTTGCTAGCATAGTAGATGGTGTGAGTACGACCATCTTTCTTCTGTCCAAGTATAGCTCCTACGGCTACGTCACTTGCGTCACACATGACCTCGAATGGAACCGCCCAATCAGGTGGTTGGATGATAGGAGCTGAAATCAAAGCCTCCTTGATCCTGTAGAAAGCATCCAAACATTCTTTCAAAAACTCGAAAGTTATGTCTTTCATCAAGAGATTAGTCAAAGGTTTTGAAATTTTAGAAAAATCCTTTATAAACTTCGTATAAAAACCGGCATGTCCCAAAAAGCTTCTAACTCCCTTCACCGAAGCTGGAGGGGGTAACTTCTCTATAGTTTCGATCTTAGCTCTATCAACTTCTATTCCACGGTTCGAAATCAAATGTCCTAACACAATTCCTTCAGTGGCCATTAAGTGACACTTTTCCCAGTTCAAAACTAGGTTAGTGTCTTCACATCTCTTAAGAACTAAGGAAAGGTTAGAGAGACAGTTATCAAAGGAAGAAATATATACCAAAAAGTCGTCCATGAATACTTCCATGATATTCTCTATGTACTCCGAAAAGATTGCCATCATACACCTTTAGAAGGTGGCTAGAGCATTGCAAAAACCGAATGGCATCCTTTCTGTAGGAAAATGTACCTCATGGGCACATGAAAGTTGTCTTCTCCTGATCGTCCGGATGAATGGGAATCTGAAAGAAACCACTGTATCCATCTAGATAACAAAAGTAAGAGTGTTGTGCTAACCTTTCAAGCATTTGATCAATGAAAGGGAGAGGGAAGTGGTCCTTCCTCGTAGCAATATTCAGTTTACGGTAATCGATACACATTCTCCATCCCGTAACTGTTCTTGTAGGAATGAGTTCGTTGTTCTTGTTGGCAACAACGGTCATACCTCCCTTCTTTGGAACTACTTGAACTGGGCTCACCCACTTGCTATCAGAAATAGGAAAGATGATACCTGCATCAAGCAACTTAAGAATTTCCTTCTTCACGACCTCTTTCATGATCGGATTTATCCGTCGTTGAGGTTGACGTGAAGGCTTATAATCCTCTTCCATTAAGATCTTATGCATACAAACAGAAGGCTTTATTCCTATACTAAATCATCAATGGTATAGCCTAAAGCTTTCCTATGTTGTTTCAGAATATTCATAAGCTTCTCAAGTTCATCGTCATTCAAGTTTGCGCTAACTAATACAGGATATGTTGAGTTAGGCCCAAGAAATGCGTCACTTTAGATGTGTGGGTAGTGGTTTCAACTCCAATGATGGTGGTGCTTTGATTGATGAATCTTGAACATGGAGTGTCATTGGAGAAGCCTCTGAAGGTTGAGGATGTGTTCTACTACATCCAGGAGCACTTGCAATTGAATTTGTGGAAGTCGGAAAATATAAAAAAATCGACTTCCCCTGAAGTAAATCGGTCGATCTCTGACCCGATTTTTCTCTCTGTTGTCGAAACTCGACTTGCATTTTCAAAAATCACCCGATCTGCTTTGTGTAGGTCGATTTTTTCAGCTTCTTCCGGGACTCTCTTCAGCTCTTCAAATCTTGCTTCTGGCTCTTCCTCTGTATTTTCCAATGCTCGAATCTCATCATCATAATCATGTTTCACTCCTTCCTTAATGATACTCATGCTTAGGACCTTTTGAAGCGGATCTTTGGTCAAGATTGAACTCACCACTTCTCTAGACTCTTCTTCATCAAAGATGTTAAAAACATCTTCTCCTATAGCTTGCTCTTTAATCAAGGAGGACGGTACAAATTCCACTTTCTCTTCTCCTATGTTGAATGATAGTTGCCCATTCTTGCAATCAACCATGCACCCGGAGGTTGCAAGGAATGGTCTCCCAAGTATGATGGGAACTAGATAATCTGCAGGAATGTCAAGTACAACAAAATCTATAGGAATGTAAAACTTACCAAGTTTTACGGGAATGTCCTCTATGATTCCAACAGGTCTAGTGATGGAACGATCAGCCATGTAGAGTGTCATCTTCACCGGTCTAGGCTCACCTAAACCAACTTTCTTGCACAAAGCAAGTGGAATGATGCTCACACTTGCTCCAAGGTCACAATGTGCATCATATGTGACTTCCCCTAAAGTAATAGGTATGCAAAATGATCCTGGATCACGCAGTTTAGGTGGTATCTTTTCCGTCATAGTCTTGATAAGTTCGGATGACTCCGAACTCATCTTAACTTAACCGAAAGGCACACTCAAACCACCCACCAAAACCCAAGGATACGACTCTCGAAGGTAAAGATGAAAGGCACACTCAAACCTTAAGAGAGGATGTTGAATCTCTCTATTACCCAAATCTTGCAAACTTTGGATACCAAGTGAAGAATCATTGATGAAGTCTCTTCTTACACTTGGATTAAGGTTAAAAAGACAAGGAAAGACTAGAATTTAGGCAAGGTTTAACTTTGGTTAAAGGATAAAACAATTGAGGAACGTCAAAGAGAAAAATCGGGTTGTTCTAGGGAAAATCGGCCGATTTTCTCAAGAACACAACGATTTTTTACAAGCGCAAAGGTTAAATCTCAACTCTCAGGGTCCAAATGGTTAAATGAGTTTAGTCTATCATCATCTAAGCCTCAATCATCAACTATTCTTCCCAGAATCACAAGGTTTTTAGCCAATCATTTTCATTTTCAGATCAAAATCAATATTGAATAAAGAAACCCAAATAAAAACCAAACTTTGCATAAAATACAAAGAATCTCCAGAATCTGTAATCAATCCTTGAAAACTTCAAAAGAATCTCT
This sequence comes from Fagopyrum homotropicum, assembly GCA_033239125.1. Classification (NCBI taxonomy): domain Eukaryota; kingdom Viridiplantae; phylum Streptophyta; class Magnoliopsida; order Caryophyllales; family Polygonaceae; genus Fagopyrum; species Fagopyrum homotropicum. Next base: position 104,937,305 of record BSWB01000007.1, read on the forward strand.
CAAAACACTCAACAATATGTGTTCACAAACCGCAATAATGAACAATAATCAAAGATCTTACAACTTTCTTCAATCTTCAACTCTATCTCTTTTCCGTCAATCCTTCTCCCCAAGGATCTCCAATCTCTCTCATATGCTGTCTTTTCGCGTTATGCGACCGTTCGTTTTCATTCTTAGGGTTCCAACATAACTCCTCTCAGTAATGGGCTGCAAGACCTATCAATTCTCCGGCCCAAAGGATTTGGGCTTTCGAACGTAATATTTTTAGACGGTTACAAGTGAAAATCGGCCGGTTTTAGACATATGTCGTCCGATCTAGGCAATAAATCACCCGATTTTCCACAATAGAAAGTGCTCCTATCTTGGCTTGTTTTCCATCTTCTTTGTGTGACTCTTCAATGCAATTTCCTTTCTCCTCATGACTCCTCAAAGGTTCCTTATGCTCCCTCATTGACCTTAGCTACTCCTTGCTCCACTTTTGCTTCCAATTCCATCGAATTCACCTACAATTCAACCAAAACTCGTGTAGACCTCTATTTCCAAAATATCTATGAAATAAACCTTAAAGGTACAAAAATCTCTTTGAATGCAAGGGAAACTGAGGTAAAACATCCACAATATGCATGATTATAATGACATATAATTCATGTCATCAAGACTCCTCATCTAATCATATCCTATGATTCGACTATGGATGGTCCTCCACCAGTACTGTGTCATTTCTCTGAATAGAGTCTGCACCAACTCCACTCGCCTATCCTCAAGGCATTGGATCGACTCCAACGTTGTATCCACATGCCCTAACTAGTACTCCAAATCTAGTCCCACCTTCCCATCGAAAGGGGGTACTCCCATATGGTGAAAAGTCTTTAACTAGAAATTCGGTCTTGGCGCCCTTGGTTCCTCCTGAGCCCTAATAACCTCAACTCCTTGTGCATGTATAATTGGCACCTATGTCGCTCCTTGCGATACCTTAGATGATCTCGCAAGCGCAGGTGGATCTGGGGCTCAAGACATGTACGTTCAAAGAAACTCTCCTCAATCTCAAGGGTTCCATGGTGACATTACTGACTGTTATAGAAGAGTCAAGCCGTGACCAAGAGGATCCACCAAGCAAAGAAGGATAAGAGCAAGGAAGAGCCTCAAAGAGAAAAAATCGACCAATAAAATCGGCCGATTTTCTTGTAGGACATTCTACCGATTTTCATGTCCGATTTTCCTTTATTGAGACAAGTTTTGTAAAGATCCGGCCATGATCTTCTATCTTTGGACAATTATATCTTGTTATGATTTCTTAAAGCTTTCAGACTATCTTAAGGGATTTTTAGTAAGATCATATCTTTATAGATTCTATATTTTATATTTTAAGTATATTTAGGTTAATCTCCCTTATAAATAGCCTTAGTGGGGGAGATTGTTTGGAGATTAGACTTGATATTTTCCACAGAGTTGTGAGACTTGCAGTTTCGCTTACGGACTTTGTATTTTATTCATTAATCATTCAATCAAAAAGAGATTTTTTGATTGAATTGTTGTGAAGTTCTTGCTAGATTGTGCTTGTGTGTTATTCTTATTGAAGGTTGGTGCTCCTGGTCAATTCTAGTCCCTCCTTGTGCTTGTCTTAATTAGAAGACTTGTGTAAAGTTAAAGAAGTGCGGGTTAAGGTAATCTTCTTGTTTAAGGGTTTTGACACATCAGTGGTCAAGGTTCTTTTGCGGAACTATCTTAGTTCATATCTTTCATTTATCATTCCATATTCATCTTCTTATCTTTTCATATCATCCGCAAATCCGTGTTTTGAGTTTTCAGGAAAATCGACTTGTTCTTCATAATAAATCGACTAATTTATTCTATATAACAACCCGATTTTTATCCTAGTTAAGGACTTTCAATCTAGATCGAAAATTGTGGCTTATCCCCGCATCAAGTTGTAAGTGATGAATTTATTTTGAAATATAATTATATATATAATAATGATATCAACTAAAACAATTCATGTCCTTAGTACATTTAGTTGATATTTTACATTTTTTTAGCTCATAATTAAAATACGCTTTATTACAACATGCAAACGACAATAAACTAGTTGGGATTATGAATTTCAAAATGAAGAAAGAAAAAACCTTCAAGAACAGAGAAGAAGTGTAATCCTTATCAAAGGAATACATCCTCAAATTCGACATTGTTGATATTAATGAAAGTAATGGCATGAGACATCTTGAAATGGAAAACGACATTTCAAGAGAGAATGACAGAGAATGAACAACAACACGTGAACAACATTCAATCATCTAAAATATGTTTAACTAGTTCACAATGTACAAACATGTAGTTCACAATTTAATTTGTTTTAGTACAATCGATGCGTAAGCTCTAAAACATTTGACGTCAATGTTGTAATACCAAAAAATAACCCATGAGTATTCCATTAGTTTAAACATTTTTTATTATTAGTTTATATCTTTATTGTATTTTTTGGGGTTTATGTTTTTAAATTATAATATTATATGTTTTGCACTTTATAATATTTATTCAAAAACTGTGTATCATTAGTTCGAACATTGTATCATGCATATTATAAACATGTACAAGTTAAAAAAGATCATAAATACACATATAATAAATAAAACAAAAATGCATGAACCAATAATATAACATATTAGAATCGATAGCATAAAACTTTTGAACGAATCGAGCAAATATTTTGTACTAACAATTATTTGAACCAATAATGAAAAAAAAACTTGAATTAAAAAATACTCGTTAGAAAAAAATAAAAATAGAAATGATATGTGTCAATATGACAACTCTATGTAGTTTTGTAGCGGATGAACATTGAAAAAAGTGAAAATGATTCGTTGAGGCTAAATTTGAAGTCCAAGGAAGCTCATAGAACCCAAGATCCATCGACTAAGCGAGTCCAAGATAAGTCCGAGGCAACCAGCTGGATAGACCTGTTCAAGTCCGGGCCAGCCCGCCCGGCCCGGACCGTCCGCCCGCGAAAACGGGCGGGTATGAACATCGACCGAGGCCCGACCGGGCCACTAGGCCCGGCCCGCAAGTCCCGGCGGGCCGGGTACGGACAAGGTACCAGGCCCGGTCGGGCCGCTCGGACCGGCCCGGAGCCCGGCAAAATTTTTTTTTTAATTTATTAACTTTAGGTTTAGGGAATTAGGGTTATACGAAAATGAAAACTTGTAATTTCTGAACCTTCCCTCTTCAGTCTTCCAGTTCCAGCCGACAAAGACGACAAGCGACAACCCTCGTCTCTCTTCCCTCTGGCTCTTCTCTTCCAGCCGTTGCGGGCCTTGCGGCGCTGCCGACAGTGGCGAGTGCCGGCCCTCGTCCAGACTCCCTCGCGAGTCGCGACCCCTCTGTCCCTCGCGAGTCGCAGTCCCTCTTTTACCATCACACTCCAGTCGCGACCCCTCGCGACCCCTCTTACTCGACTCGTCTTGTTATTCTTGTCCACCGGCCTCTGTCCTCGACCCCTCTGGCCCTCTTACTCGACCCCTCTGGCCCTCTTACAGTCTTACTCGACTCGTCTTGTGACTCGACTCGTCTTGTCCACCGGAGCCTCCTCTACCTCCGTCTTCTACTCTTCTGGTAAGTTTCTTCTCCTTTCTTACATCTTATATATACATGTTTACTCGTGTAACCATCTAGTGTGTCTATTGCAGTGTTGAGGTTTATGCAATTAAAAACGTCTAGGACTCTAGTGTGTCTACTACAGACTCTTCTGATTTTATGTTTTTTGTATTTGTAGACGATGGCTGATCCTGACTCGACAGCTAATGATGATGTTGAGGTTTCAAGCGGAGGTGCAAGAACACAATGCAATGCAATGCAAGTGGAAAAAAGCTTACTTCAAATGTATGGGCTGACATGACCAGATCGGTGAATGATAATGGTTCAATTACAGCTACCTGCAACCACTGTAAGAAAGTTTTAAATGGTCATCCAAATAGTGGTACATCGCATCTTAAAAGACATATTTCTTCATGCTCTGCTCGTCGTGTCCGTGATGTTAAAAGTTATTGCATTTCTGGTGCTGGTTCTAGTAGTAATGCTATTAATGTGAATCAAGTGTCATTGAGAAGTCATGTTCCTGGTTTTGATGAAATCCGTGATGCTTTGTGTCAGTTTGTCGTAGCAGGGGGTCATTCTTTTAGTATTGTGGAGGAACCTGGTTTCAAAAATCTGATGAGAACTGTTGCACCTGATTTTCAACTTGTTGGTAGACTTACAATTAAGAGAGATGCAATATCTCGTTATACAGAAGCAAAAAAACTGGTTTGTGTTGAGTTACAAGATGCTCCTGGTAGGATTAGTTTTACAACCGATAATTGGAGAAGTGAGAACAGTTCTGAAGAGTTTATGTGCTTGACAAGTCATTGGATTGATCGTGATTGGAAATTACAAAAGCGTATGATTAAGTTTTTAGCTTTAACTTCCCCATTTGATGGTGTTTCACTTGCAGAAGAGGTTTTGTTGTGTTTGGGTGAATGGAAAATTGCGGATAAAGTTTTTACCATCACACTTGATAATGCATCATATAATGATACTATGATTGGATCTCTAAGGAATCATCTCATTAGGAAACACTCTTTGTTATTTAATGGACAATTTTTTCACATGCGGTGTTGTTGTCATATCATTAACTTGGTGGTGCAAGCCGGTTTGAAGCTGTTAGATGTAGTAGTTGTGAAAATCCGTAGGATTATTATTCATTTGAGGCATTCAATTCCGAAGAAGAAAAAGTTTTATGAAATTACTTGCACTAACTTTGGTTTGAGTCCTACCAAGAAGTTGCGTTTGGACATGCCTATTAGGTGGAATTCTACTTTCATCAGGCTTGATCGTTTTCTATACTTTCGAGATCCAATTGATAGTTTTGTTACCAAAGATTCTGATTTGAAAGCACACCGTTTAACAGTTGAGGATTGGGACAAAGTTGATGAGATTCAACAGTTTCTACATGTTTTTTATGACGTAACAAACTAATTTTCTGCATCAAAGACACCTACTGCCAATGTTTATTTCCATGGAGTGTGGAGTATTCATATGCATTTGCTATCTGTTATGGAAGGTCCTCATTGTGTTGTGTCTGACATGGTTGCTCAAATGCAATTGAAATTTGCAAAATATTGGGGTGATTATAATTTGCTTTTATCTTGTGCTGCTGTTTTGGACCCTCGTATGAAACTAGAAGGGGTTCGTTTTTGTTATGAAAAGTTGTTTGGTTATGAAAAGGCTAAAGAGATGATGAATAAGGTTAAAGAAACATTGTTGGAACTATTAGAGGACTACAAAGACCGTGGAGTGAACACAAATAGTGCAGAAAATAGCGAGGCTGAGGCACCGAATGTGATGCTTGATTCTGATGTGAGTGTTAGGAGGAGGTTTGCTTCATCTCCTTATGAGAGTTTGTTTGACCATTTATCCAAGAAAATGAAGACTAGTAATAAACCAGAGTTGGAGCAATATCTTGATGAAAAGAATTATGATTTTAGGAAGGAGTTTGATATTCTTGAGTTTTGGAAGTCTAATGTTGATAGTATTCCAACCCTTTCTTATTTGGCCCGGGATATTCTATCCGTCCTTATTTCAAGTGTTCCATCTGAATCGGCTTTTAGCTTAGGAAAGAAGATGATAACTTCAACTAGAAGCTCTCTTGTGGTGGATACTGTTGAAGCACTTGCATGTTATGAAGATTGGTTACGTGTGAAGGGTTTACTTGAAGGTAATTTATCTCTTTATATTTTATTTTCTACTATAATAGTGTTATATTTCAATTTGAAGTTCATTATTTAAGACTTTGCTTTTAACATTTCAAGGTTCATCTAAAATCCTTCGAATTGGAGTACCGGTTGAAGAGGGTGAAGACGAAGAGGAGTCGTGCATTATCTCAAATAGAGAATGAAGAATTGAAGATGTTGTTTGGGATAATTATTGTTCTATGTTGTTACTTGTTACTTGGTATTTTGTTATCTTGATTGTTGAGACTTTTGGTTGTTACTTGTTGCCTTGTTGCCTTTGTTGGATATGTTGTTATTTGTTACTTGATACTTTGGTACTTGGTAGGTATTATTGCTCTATCTTGATTCTTGAGTTTTTGATTGTGAATTTGTGTTTTCGTTGAATCTTTTGATTATGTTTGTATGATATTTTTCGAGTTTTACAGGCACACTGCAAATTATACAGGTATATACTGCTGAAGTACTGAGTTTTACAGGCACACTGCATAGTTTAAAAAAAAAAAAAAAAAAAACGGGTACCCGCCGGGCGGGTACGGCAGCCATGGCAGGCCCGTGAGCCGGGCTCAGCCCGGCCCGGGTCCGCCAAACGGGCTTTTTTTTTAAAATGCCCGGCCCGAGCCCGGACTTGAACAGGTCTACAGCTGGAGGCTCAAAATGTAAAATCCGGTATTTTATTTCTCCACGTTAGAATTAATTTATGTTACTAATCTAAATTAATGATATTTTTAGCCTTTAGTTTAATTTTCATGTTTGGAAAGTTGACATTTTATGTCGGAATGTAAAATGAGAGATATTGAATTTCGGTAAATTTAGTGTAAGAATGTCTCGTCTTTGGGTTACGGTAGACAAGTGTTATAGCAATAGGGTGTCTCTCCATAAGTCATAATACATATTTAGAGCATGTTTGGTTCCAGCTCCGAAAATAGAAAGGAAACGAATCTAATTCATATGTATACCCTTATTCATGAAATTTTATGAAATGATTGTATTATAGTTTGATTAGTTTTAATATCCTCACAGCGAAACAAAATGGGAGAAACAATTTTATTGTTTCATGCAATCATAAGGAATGATTCCAAAAAATATTGGTAATCATATGAACTAGATTCATTTTCATTCTGTTTTTGTTTCTGGAGTTATAACCAAACGGGCGCTAAATGTCTGGACTGAATCTCCTCATAAGTACATAAGTTTATGCAAGTCAAAGTAGAATATTTGAAATCACGTACTCAACGCTTATATTTTCGGTCGTTAATTGTGGACAGAGTCCACCGGAAAAGTGTCCTAAAAATATATCTGGTGCCACTTTGTAAAATGATATTCCAACAACATTGTGGAGTAATTTTCTAAACTTAACCTGCTAAAAATAAGATCGGTTTTGGTTTGGTTCGGATAGGATTTGATAGAGATTGGATTCAGGCAATCATTCAAATACAAGTATAAGAGCTAAAAGCTACAGATGAGGTAGCATTATAGATAAAAACAAAGGAAACATTGAGTTGCAGGTTTTGACAGGAAGATATATGCGAGAAAGGCCATGAAAAAAAGCAGCATAGCCGTGTCCAGTCGAGGGAGAGGAAGAAGATGAGCTTGAGCAGACAGAAAATTGCAGCTTTAATTTGCATCTCCATTTTGTGATTACACATACATAGTGGGCAGTTTGTCATCTCATACCTTAGGCTGCTGCCTTTGGGTTGGGCTTCAAACGCTATAGTTGAGAGTAGCTGTGGAGCGCAAAAGAAACCTTTCATTTGTTTTTTTTTTTTTTGGTAAATAGAAACCTTTCATTTGTTAAAACATATATGTGATAATCAGAAATTCCGATACAATTAGACTTACCCAGAGCATTTATGGTTGGTTACTCCTCTGTGCTTGCTTGTGTTTACATGCTTCAGCAAGAGTGGCTAAAGTTGTCCTCTTACAAAGAGCGATGAGTGGGCACCTATATTGGTTAACTTGATTTGCGCTTTCTTGTTATATCTTAAGCATACTTGCACAATTTTCTTTCAGTCAGTTAACGCATTTTTAGAGATCTGCAATGTTGGTACTGATAGTTTATTTAAATATGTAAATATATGGGTGCCCTAATTGTAATTATGTAAAACTCTTTTGTTATTAATATGAGTCGTCTGATGACGGAAACCCTAAGGGGAATTCATTCTATTCTCACATAGTATCAGACTTATCGTTTCTCAAAATCTCTTCCGCTTTCTTCTAACCCTGCGGCCGTTTCTCATCACCGCCGCCGCTTTCCCCTTCCCGATATTCCTCAATGGCTGCGGAACGGAAACCTTCCTTTCACTCCGCCCTTGGAATCTCCAACATCAAGAACAACATTGCCCTTGTCCTTGACCATGACACTCCGTACGCATCTTGGGTCACCTTATTCCGTGTTACCGCAAAGGCGCACAATGTTCTCGATCACATCGATGAAAAGGTACCCAAACCAACGGATATTGAAGATTCGTTATGGCTTCAAGTTGACGCTTCCGTCCTTCAATGGATTTACAGCACGGTGTCCCGGGAGATCCTTTTGCAAATTCTTGACTCTGATGATACTGCTCTTCAGGCTTGGAATCGAGTCAGGGACATTTTTCAGGATAGCAAAAACACCCGTGCCGTCTACCTCGAACATGAGTTCTCCAACTGTAAGTTATCAGGTTTCTCTTCAATCAATGCTTACTGTCTTCAACTCAAGTCCTTGGCAGATCAACTTAAGGGCGTTGGCTCACCGGTTCCCGAAACTCGACTTGTTCTTCAATTAATTTCGGGATTACCCGCTGAATATAATGCCGCCGCAAGTTTTATTCAGCAAACAGATCCTCTTCCGAGTTTCACCAAGGCACGATCTCAACTGCTGTTGGAAGAAACCCGTATGACGGCTCAGTCCGCCGCCGGAAATACACAATCTGCACTCACTGTAGATTCTCGATCTCAACCCTCTGTTGCGTCATCGAACCAGCGCACCGGCTCACCGGCTCAGCCCACATCAAGCTCGTCTTCTGCAGCACCGGACAACCAGCAGTCCCGGCGTGGGCGCGGCCGGAAGGGCAAGCAACGACAGGCGAACGGTGGCGGCGGATCTTCTCGCGCGGCGTGGCATCCACAGCTTGGATGGGTGCTGATTCCACAATCCAACCCTGCTCCAGGCCCAACTGGATGGGTCCAGGCCCAGTCTTCTGCAGGCCCAGCACGCCCACCCTGCCCCTATCCACAAAACGCGCCTGCTGCAAGTCTTCTTGGGCCAGGGCCCATTTCTTCATTCCAGCAGCAAGCCCATTACACCAATACCTCTCAGCCCACCTCCTTGGATCAGTCTTTCGCTACCATGACGTTAAATCCGACAGACAATTATTGGTACATGGACACGGGCGCCACATCCCACATGACGAATAATTCAGGTACACTCTCGTCTTTTTCGCATAATGGTTCATTAAATTCGATAATTGTTGGGAATGGTATGCGTGTTCCTTCTACAGGTATTGGAGATGCTACTATCCCCACCCCGTCTAAACCACTACACCTATCCAATGTCCTCATTGCCCCACAAATTGTCAAAAATTTGGTTTCCGTTAGACGTTTCACATCTGATAACAACGCCTTGATAGAATTTGACCCGTTTGGTTTTTCTGTGAAGGATCTACACACGGGGAACACTCGTCTGAGGTGTAATAGTTCCGGGGAACTCTATCCAGTCACACGTCCCTCTTCCCGCCACCATCATGCTCTTTCCGTTGAGTCTCCGAATCTTTGGCATGCCCGTCTCAGTCATCCCGGTGCTCCGGTTTTAGATTTGCTTCGTCAATCTTCTTTCATTAAGTGCAATAAGTCGCATGTGACTCCTCTTTGTCATGCTTGTCAATTAGGAAAACATCATAGATTAGCTTTTGATCGTTCTATTTCTCGCTCTAATGCTCCATTTGACATTATTCATAGTGATTTATGGACATCCCCTATCCCGAGCCGGGACGGTTTTAAATACTATTTACTTTTTCTTGATGATTTCTCCCATTTTCTTTGGATTTTTCCTCTCAAGTTCAAGTCTCAAGTTTTTGACATCTTCGTTCAATTTCACAAATTTGTCGAAACGCAATTTCGGTTACCTATCAAGAGTTTTCAATGTGATTTGGGAGGCGAGTTTAACAACAACACTTTCCACAAATTCTTCACTGAACATGGCATTGTCTTTCGTTTCTCTTGTCCTCATACATCCCCCCAAAATGGCAAGGCCGAGCGAGTGATTCGCACAATCAACAACATGATGCGCTCAATGCTCTTTCATGCATCTATTCCAGTCTCTTTTTGGCCTCATGCCGTAGAGGTTTCTTGCTACCTTCTAAACATTCTTCCCTCCAAGTCTATTCAAAATAGATCTCCTACACAAGTGCTATACCTCACTACACCCTCCCTCGTTCATCTCCGGGTTTTTGGTTGTCTTTGCTATCCGAACCAAAGTTCTACTATTTCCCACAAACTTCAACCTCGCACTACTCCGTGCGTTTTTCTAGGCTATCCTAAACACCATAGGGGATACAAGTGTTTCGACTTAGCGACCAATAAAATAATCATATCCCGTCACGTCACGTTTGATGAAAATATTTTTCCGTTCGCTACAAATTTCCGAGCTTCCCCGGAATTAATTACACCACCCCTTGTAGATGATAGTCCATCTCCCTACTTTCACATTCATGCCCAGCCTGCCCCAGTTGCTGCCGCTGCCGGCCCAGCTCATCCTGCCCCAGTTGCTGACGCTGCCGGCCCAGCCCATCCCTCCAGCCCACTGGCGTCAAGCGGCACTAGCAGCCCTCCCTCTTCTCCAGCGCGTGGGCCTGCACCTTCTTCCTCCACTTCATCCGGCCCAGCCCACCTTCCACACACGGCCTGCTCCTTCAATCCCGGCCCCACAGACCTGCAGCCCACCATTTCTACAGCAACCCTTGTCCCACATTTGTCCCATCAGCTACCAAATTCAACCTTTCCACCTTTAAATGAACGTAACCATCCACCTCCGACCCGCCCTCAAACCCGCAGTCAATCCGGAATTGTTAAACCGAAACCAGTTTTTGACTTATCCGTCTCGACCACTTCAATTTCCCCAATTCCCAAAACCCACAATGTAGCCCTTCAAGACCCGTATTGGACCGCTGCCATGCTCGATGAATATCGAGCCCTTATGCGGAATAAGACGTGGGTCCTGATACCTCGTCCTGCGGATGCTAATATTGTGCGTTGCATGTGAATTTTTAAGCATAAGTACAGGTCTGACGGTTCCCTGGAGCGATACAAGGCTCGTTTAGTTGCTAACGGCTGTTCCCAACAGGTTGGAATTGACTGTGATGAGACTTTCAGCCCTGTTGTTAAACCAACGACTATCCGTATGGTTCTTAGCATTGCAATATCCCGATCTTGGTCCATACATCAACTGGATGTTCAAAATGCTTTCCTCCACGGCCATCTGAATGAAACGGTGTATATGTTTCAACCACCAGGTTTTCACGACACCTCCAAACCCAATCATGTCTGTCTTTTGCAAAAGTCTCTTTATGGGCTAAAGCAAGCTCCTCGGGCATGGTTTCAACGCTTTGCAGGCTTCCTCCAACGCATTGGGTTTATTAGCAATAAGAGTGACTCCTCCCTTTTTATTTATAATCAAGGATCTGACACTGCCTATCTGCTTCTGTATGTCGATGGCATTGTTCTTACGGCTTCTTCTGACGCCCTGCGCAAGCAACTGATCAAGCTTCTGAGTAAGGAATTTGCTCTAAAAGATTTAGGCCCCTTGTCATATTTCTTGGGCATTTCTGTTCGTCGCACGTCATCTGGCTTATTCCTGTCTCAAGACAAATATGCTCGTGAAATTGTTGAAAGAGCAAAGATGTCTAACTGCAAACCCTGTGCTACTCCGGCCGAGACTTCTGTCAAGTTAAGTGTTTCATCCAGCCCTGGTATTAGTGATCCGACGCTATATCGCAGTCTAGCTGGAGCACTGTAGTACCTCACCTTCACCAGGCCTGACATCAGTTTTGCAGTACAGCAGGTGTGTCTCTTTATGCACGACCCTAGAGAATCTCATTTTGCAGCTCTTAAGCGCATTATACGTTACATTTCTGGTACGTCATCTTTGGGTATCACCATCACATCTTCTCCGAAGTCAGATCTTATTGCCTACACAGACGCTGACTGGGCAGGCTGTCCTGATACACGTCGTTCAACCTCCGGTTATTGTGTATTCTTCAACGACACCCTGATATCGTGGTCTGCTAAAAGACAATCTGTGGTATCTAGATCCAGTGCAGAAGCAGAATACAGGGGAGTTGCCAATGTTGTGTCAGAATGTTCCTGGTTGCGAAACCTTTTACTTGAGTTACATTGTCCGCTTGACAAGGCATCCATTGTATACACAGACAACATATCTGCTACTTACCTTGCCAGCAACCCAGTTCAACACCAACGGACTAAGCATATTGAGATCGATATTCACTTCGTTCGAGACAAGGTTGCCCGTGGTCACATTAGAGTTCTTCACGTACCTTCGGCTTATCAGTACGCCGACATTTTTACAAAGGGTCTTCCCCGACAATTATTCTTAGACTTTAGATCCAGTCTCACTGTTCAACCTCCTCCAGTTTCGACTGCGGGGGTATGATAGTTTATGTAAATATGTAAATATATGGGTGCCCTAATTGTAATTATGTAAAACTCTTTTGTTATTAATATGAGTCGTATGATGACGGAAACCCTAAGGGGAATTCATTCTATTCTCACAGGTACCTTTGGTTTCAAGTTGAAGACAAATGAGACTAGTTAAGCCATGGCATGCTAAACAACGAGATTACATTTAGAGTCAAAGCCAACTTAATTGAAGGCAGTTGATAGTATAACACTATAACATAATGTTTCCGAGTTTGTCTTAATGAACGCAGCTCTAGCCATGGCGATTACGAGGTCGAGGTGGATTGAGGCAATCTTGACACTAACATTTGAATATTCAAACTTACTACTTACGGCACAACAAGTAAGAACAAACCAGTCATCATCCTTGTGCTTAGCTAATTCAACAAAGAAGTAGTAACAACTCAATTTGCATATAAATACACATATTCTGGCACAAAGCAGAATAACAGAATCCAAGTAACAAAAATACAAACCAAGATAAGCTAAGTTCCTTGTCCATTTCGCTACACCTAACAATCAGTTGATACAAACCATGTCAAATCCCTAAGAGGCAGACATGAAATAAGAGTTTTGTTGTATCTGTCGTTGATAATTGTTCTGTAGGAAGAAAGAAGACAAAAATTGTCAAAGGAGAATTTTAATTTTATACTTGCAGAGCAGTATTTGTGCTTGGTTTTGCAGGTATCAAGATTTTCTCCTGAGCAGACGCAACTACCAGGAGAAGAAATGCCTCAAACTTCCTAGAGAATGAAAGAGAGGCATGAGCCGACGAATATTGCACCGGGCCGGGGAAGCACTGCGGCACAACAGAGTAACTCTCTGCTTTTTAAGAGCCTTGGGTTGGGGGTTAACAAGTACTAGAATTGTCTTGGTTAATATTTAGACATCTGTGTGAAAGCTAAGCTTTGTCATATATACGTGTACTACTGCATACGAACATATACCTGTTTTCATCTGTTGTTTATAATACGGATATATGAAACTATTAGCTCTCCTTAAAAGAAGATTTGAAAGGTCAGGAGTAAATGGGGCCATGAATCTTGTAGAAGAGAAGTAAATGGTGTTGGAAAGTGTTACCCAATGCATGTCCCCCAACTCTACTCACCAATCGTAGGCTACTACTTGACCTTTCATATCCCCCACCTCTACATTCTCATACCATCCCATCCTCCCTCTCCCTATAAATTGAGAACCCTACCAGGAAGCAACCCACACACAACAACTCTCATTCAAAAATGACAAGAAACTCGACCATCTTTGCCGGCGAAGTCTGCGCTGCCTGCCCCGATGGAACCCATTGCAGGTCTGTCTTTTCTTTTTAACCAACTCTTCAGTCCAATTTCTTCTAACTAACTAACTAACTTACCCTTGGATATTTTATATATATATATGGTGATCCATGAACAGTTGCACGGCGATTGGTCAGCGTCTGAAGCCAGGAGAAGAGGAGGGTGTCTGCGGCTGCGGGGTGCTCTGCAAGTGCAAGCCATGCACCTGCAACCACAAGGTCAACCTCGGCGTCGGAAACCCGCCGGCCTGCCACTGCGGCAATGGCTGCCATTGCATCTGCACCACCTGCACCGACCCAGTTTAACTATTTCTTTTCGATTCAATAATTTCCACTATGATCTACCGTTTCAACTTTCCTGTTTCAACGTTCCTCTGTTACGTACGTTGTGCGCATTGTCGCTCTTTCCTTTTACTACCTATATAAGTCTGGGTTCATCCCCATACTACCTCTATTCACAAATTCAGATGTTTGTTTGATTATGTGACTGTTGAAATTCTTATTTTTATTTACTAGTTTCTCTCCCATAGTTCTCTAACTTAAAGTTTTATTTAATTTTTTCTTTGTCGTGAATTTCATATAGTTTCCTTATAATTGTATTTAAACACACCTTTGATACACATAAAAATTCAAATAAACTTTATGGTAAAATATGTTCAATTATAACACAAAATAAATTATAATAAAAATTATTCTGATTAATTTTCGAAAACATTTATAAATAAAGTGTTATTTAATATTTTCGGCATATGAAAACTCATAGAATTAGTTTTTTTTTTCAATTTATTAGTGAAACAACTTATGAAAATAAATTATAATTTAGTATCATAGATTTTTATTGCCATTTCAAATTAATATTGATGAATACATTAAATGGTGTGTAGAAACTTATTTTAAAATTTGCCCATCATGAAAACCCCTCGTCCTCCCAGAACCCATATGAAGGGGTGGAGAATCCCTCGATGACATGACCAATTTCACGAATTGTGACATTAATAGAAATAGAGAAAATTGGATAAAATGTACCAATGACTAATTTTGTTTAATAAATAACCTAGGCCTATAAATTTTTAAGTGAATAACCTTATTAAACAAATAATGGCAGATTTACCTTTATTAGTTATAATAAATTTTATCCTAATTTAGACGTTATTATAATTTATTTTTGTAGATGATACTTATTTTCTTGTAATTATATTTCTTGAATTTTTTTGTAACTTTATAATTCTTACAAGAAATACGAAAAATTAAAAAATGAATGTAGTCACCCAGAATCGATCTCTGGTTGGTTGTACACGATTTATCTTCTTGTAAAATTTTATTGTACACGAAAATTTTCCTGTACAAGATTAACTACTAATTGATTACGCTGTCAATTCTTATAAATTTTTTGTAAAATTTTATTAAGAATTTTCTTGTACTCTTCATGATTTATAACGTTTAATCAATTCACGTAAAAAAAATTTATATTCTTTATGATTTACTAATTGATTACGCTATTAAAATTGGTAACTTATTCAAAATTCACCTTCTTCAATTAGGGATTGTAGGTCAATTAAAAGGTAATAAATAATTAGGAATCTTTTAAATTCTTGTAGAAGGGCAAATTAGTCTAAAAATTTTAAAAAAGGTCATATTCTTACAAAATTATTGAGCTTCACAATTACTAAACAAAATTAATGAAGTAATGCTACATAGCAAATTCACTCATACAAATATTACTCCAACTTATAATAAAGTATTCATCCATTTTGAGGTTCAATGCTGAAGATATAGTCCAACTTATGTTCAAAAACAAATCCAATGACCAAATTACTAAATGATATTTGCGAAATGAAAGTTCAAGGACATATCACATAATCAAACATATTTTTTTTAACAATAATAGTTTAATACCAAAAAATTGCAGAATAAACTTTTTAAAATACAAAGGGAGAAAAAGGAGGGGAAAAATGTTATTAAGATTCATTGATGCTCAGTATTGCTATGAATTCATCTTAATATTTATCCTTTTTGTTGCTATATTCTCTTGTTTATATAATATGGCCTGTAATATTGACAAAATATGGCCTATTTTATCTTAGAACATATATTCCATAACCCCGTCCCTCAATTTGAAAGATGATGAGCTATACCGATCTTGAAAGTAAGAAAGGAGTATGTATTAACGTGCGAAGTGTCTTGGTCAAAATATTAACCAACTAAAGAGAAAAACTAACATTGGAGTGTGGAAATAAAGCTTGTAAGCACTTCATCCCTCAAAAAATGACAATCAATTAGAAGTTGTTTGGTTTTTTACTTTTTTAATTTTTCAACAAAAGTGAATTAAGGAAAATACAATAACCAATAGTGTATATATTTTTTTTTTTGATACAAGGTAAGCAGAATAGGTGGATCAGTTTCTAGAAACCGATCGACCTACAGCATCCTTACGGATGAGTAGAACCACATCTTCTGGAAGACCTTCGTCATCTGCTAGCGCGAAGTGTCCGTGCATTGCTAGCTTGTCTGCAACCGTGTTGATTTCCCTAAAGATGTGGGTAATACTGGACTGGGGAAAGCCCGCAATTAAGGCGGAGATATCTGAGATGATTATGTCCGTCACCAATGGGGGTTTCCAAGTCCTGTTAATTGAGTTGATCAGCGTCAAATTGTCCCCCTCAATCTCGATAGCTGAAAACACTAAGAGTATGGCCTTTTGAAGGCCTTCCCGCAGAGCGAAAGCTTCTGCTTCAAGAATTGATTCCGCATTGCATTTCCCTTTTCCAAAAGCCAGAGGATGACCTTGGTTATCACGAATGATGAAACCATAAGCGAAATAATTTGTGTTGTTTGTTGACGCGTCAAAGTTGAGTTTGACATAGTTTCCTTTAGGTTTTTGCCATCTAATGTTCTTGGTTTTCCGTCTACTTCGGGTTTGATTATTGGTCTTATGTTTAGTGTTGGCTTGTTCCCATTCATCTATTTGTTTCAACGCAACTTGTTTCAGATTCGACGTTGGTTTTTTGTTGTTAAAGATAATTTGGTTCCTATCCAACCAAATGTTCCACCAAATCATAACTATTTGTCTAAACTCTGTCGGTGATATTTTCTCCTTCAGGAATAGAAGAGTATCATAGATTGTGTTGTTATATGTATCGATATCTCTCAAGATTGTGGATATTTTGGTATTATCCAGAACACGGTGAGTGCATTGACAATCAAAGAACAGATGTTGAGCACTCTCAGTGTGATGATTGCAGAATTCACAGTGCATTACCATCGGGATCTTTTGTTTGTCAAGGTTTTCCTTTGTTGGGAGCCCATTTAGAGTCAATTTCCATAGGAAATTTTTTACTTTTGGCATGATGTTCATTTTCCATAGCCAAGTTTTGTCTTCTCAGACTCCTACTTTCCGTTGTTGAATCATCATCATGGCCGATTTGGTGGAATACCAACCCTCATCATTATTTGACCAGTATATTCTATCTCTAATGTCAGTTGCAGGGAGGTTATAATTCTTGATTCTATTGATAATGCCTGTCGGAAGGATGGCGCCCAATTGATCAAGAAATGGTTCGTTCCACTTTTTGTCCAAAATAAGTGAACACACGGTTTCAGATGGTTTTATTAGGGTTTGATTTGAAATTATAGAGCTTAGTGGTTCCTCCATTAGCCACTTGTCTTTCCAGAACTTTATTGTCTTTCCGTCTCCCACCCGCCATCGAAGGCCTTTATTAAATTCGTCTTTCAATTTAATCAACTTTTTCCATTACCAAGACGTGTTTTTTCCACGCTCGTAGTTCCATAAGCATTGCCCACGAAGATATTTTTCTTCTATGATTTTAACCCATATATTATCAAGTTCTGCCATGATCTTCCACAAGAGTTTCATTTGTAACGCTTTGTTCATATCTTCGGCCTTCCTTATGCCTGTGCCTCCTAGGGATTTTGGTTTGCAGATTTTGTCCCAACTGATTAGTGGGTGGTAGTTTGGTCCTTTATTCCAGAAGAAATTTCTATTGATCTTATCTAGTTCATTATGTATGCTAGTGGGTAGCATGAAGGCTTGCATGAGATAGCTTGGTTTGGCATTGAGATTTGCTTTGATTAATGTTGTTCTTCCCTCCTATGAGAGAGATGTTGCTTTCCATTTAGTAAGTTGTTGTTTGGATTTCTGAATGACAGTATTGAAAATTTCTTTATTAGCCCTTCCATTGATAATAGGACATCCTAGGTACAACTCTAAATTTGTAGATGAGGATATACCAAGGTGAGCTTGGATTATCCTTTTGTTTGATGGGTCTACATTGTTAGATGTTTGGAATGAGGATTTATGGTAGTTAATTACTTGGCCGGAAGTTTGGCAGTAATCTCTTAGTACCGATAGGATTTTGTTGCTTGCTTCAGTAATTGCCTTGGAAAAAATAATGATGTCATCCGCAAAGGCGAGGAAAGGTATTATTGTTCCGTTTCTTGTTATAGGGAAGCCTATTGAACTCGGGTTATCTCTACTTATTTTTTGAATATTTCTTGCTAGTATTTCAGCTCCTATGTTAAAGAGGAGCGGGGACAATGGGTATCCTTGTTTAATTCCTCTTTGAGGAACAAAAAGGGTTGTTGGTGAGTCATTAATCAATAAAGAGTAAGAGACAGTTGTTATACATTCGTAGATCCAATTTCTAAATTTCTCACTGAAGCCAAATTGTTGTAGGACCAACATTAAGAAATTCCATTCTAGCTTGTCATAAGCTTTTTCCATGTCCAATTTAATGGCCATGTATCCCTCTTTTCCTTTTTTTGATCTAAACCCGTGGAATATTTCATGGGCTATAAGAACATTATCATGGATTGCTCTATTTTTTGTGAAAGCACTTTGTAAAGGATGAATTAGTTTAGGCAAGACTAATCCTAATCTTCTTGCTAGAATCTTAGCTATTATTTTATAGACCGTTGAGCAAAGGCTAATTGGTCTATAATTGGCAGTTGTTGTTGGGTTATCAACCTTTGGCAAGAGGGCGATAAATGTATGGTTTAGCTGTTTAAGGATTTTTCCGGTTCTATAAAAATTTTTCACTGCTCTAGTGACGGCTGGGCCGATAATGTGCCAGTACTTCTGGTAGAAGCCAGCAGTCATTCCATCCGGCCCGGGCGATTTCTCACTGCCGATGTCAAACAAGGCAGATTTAATTTCACTAGTAGAGAAAGGTTTCCCTAGCTCTAAGTTATCATCGTTGGTGATCTCTGGTTGTATTACTTCCAATAGTTTATGAAGTTTTTGGGTGTCGATTGTTGAAGCTTGGAACCGGATTTTGTAATCATTAAGGAACTCCTCATTTATTTCACTATCTTTGAATAGGATAGTTCCATCATTTCTTGTTATATTTGAAATCATCTTTTTATTCCTTCTTCCAGTAGCTTTCCTATGGTGGAAACTCGTGTTTTTATCCCCTAGACGCAGGTTTGTTGTTTTTGCTCGCTGCATCCAATACTTATGTTGGTATTCTAGTATGCACTCTCTTTTCTTGCATAACCTAATAATTTTATCATTTATTTGTTGATTAAAAGAGGAGTGTAGTTTCACTTGAAGGTCTTCTATTTGTTCATCGACAACCTTTAATTGCGTATTGATATTGCCGAATTTCGCGCGGCTCCAATCTTTCAATTTTTGTTTAAGGAGGTTAGTTTTTTTCACAAGATTGAACATGTGTGTTCCTGGGAATTGAGTTCTCCACGTTTGTCTGATTAGGTATTCACAGTCTTGCCGTTGCATCCACATAGATTCGAAACGGAAAGGCTTGTTTCTATATGTTATTTGTTGAATTTGAAGATTAACCGAAATCATGCAATGATCCGAGGTAGTAAAAGCGTGGTTTCTTGTATGTATACTCGGATACTCTTGTAAGACTTCAATAGTTGTCATTGTTCTATCCAGTTTTTCATACGTATTATCATCTCCTTCCTTCCTTTTTTTCCACGTATATTCATTTCCTTTAATCGGAAGGTCAATGAGTCCACATTGATCAGTTATGTCTTGTAGTCTGTCAAATTTATTATTTGCAATGGGAGCTCCTCCCTTTTTATCGGAGGGTGTCCTTATTTCATTGTAGTCTCCCATGACTATAGTCGGTTTCGTCGATGATTTAAATTCCGTAGTAAATTGTGACCAAAATTCGTTTTTGTTTTGTTCGTTGGGCGGTGCATAAATCCCGAAGATCCTTGTTTCAAAAGCAGAGTTTATGTTTCTATTATTTAGAAGGATGTATCTACTATGGGTTCTGATGACCTCAATCTTTTCTTGTCTAAGTTGATACTCCTTCCATAGCATGCATAGGCCTCCCGAGAAACCAACTGCTGGTATGAAAAGAATTTTGTCGAAACCTGCGCTTTTCCATAATGACTCGTCAGGTTCGGAACTTGTTTTTGTTTCTGCCAAGATCAGGACTTGTATGCATTCATTTTTACATATAATATTTAAGTTAGTCCAGAAGTTTTTCTTACGCATTCCCCGACAATTTCAGAACGCTATTTTCATTTATATTTATTTCTTAATTTGGGCGGTAGTAACCCCACTATTCCTACCCTGTTATTTATAACAAAGTGATTGTTATTTCTGCAATCGAAATCTCCCTTTCTAACACAAAACCAAGTGTTATAAAAATGTAGGACCTTCAATCTATTACAATACTCACAGCAGTTGTTATAAGTACTTTTTTGAAACAATCGAGGTGATTGATACCCAGTAAGGGTGATTTCTAGATGGGAGAATCGCTGTTCATATGAATGAACCAGCCTTAGTTCTATTCGACCTCCTGAACTGGTGCCATTAACCGTAAGTTTCCATTTCCAATTGTTCGTAGGGTTTTTGTTCTTTTTCTTGGCTACCAGATTGCTTGTTGTTCTTGTCTGTAGCTGGATTCCTGAATTCAGATGATCACTGTAAATGTTGCTCCCTTCCTGTTCAGTACTGCACAACATAGGAAAAAATTCCAACCGTGTATAGTTTATGCCACGTTGTTTATTATGATTCACCAACCTCTGTTCAAAGACATAGCAACACACATAAAAAGGAACACAGAAAATGCGAAAATATAAAAAGTTGCACATAAAGTATTGTCCATTATTCTTTGTAAGCTTCCTATCCAAAAAATTGTTCGTTTTTTTCATTATTCTTACTCTTATTAGAGTCAGTTCCTGCATGTTTTCCGTCCCTGGAGCAGTAGCAACTTTCCAGTGTAGTCTGAGTGTCCCATTTATTTCTTTAGTCTCTAAAAGAAATGCATTATTCAGTGGCTCACCATTATATACGCCAAACAACAATAACAACAACCAAAGGAAGAATTGCATTACTGCATCAACAAAAACAACAATTGGATGACCAAAAAGGACTATATCAACACAGTCAATATCATCCACATTTTCTTGTTTAGTATTTTCTGACTTTCCATTGCTCTGATGGGAAGAATTAGTGACATGGTAACTAGCTTCTTTGAAATACTTCTTTTGTTCACTCATATTGTGATTTGTTTCGAAAATGAAATAAGAGACTGGAGTAGTATAAAGGAACTCGTTTTGAAGAAAATGTGTGTTAATTTGGATAGTTATGTGGTAGTTAAATAGGTATAGAGTCACACAGACAAACAATACAATACTAACGCATTCAACATCTACTTTGGCTATGACAATTTCTTGCATCGATCCACTCTTTCTAATTCCCTCTAACAAGTGCACAAAACAGCATACAAATATTGAGTAGCACACAAAATAGTATGCAAATTTATGTTCTTTATATTCAAGCCTAGTCCAAGTAGATCTGACGGCTTTTATGTTGTTCATGGCCATTCTTGTTGTTTTATCAACGAAGTAGAGAGGGTCGAATCTCAAAAAACTAAGATAATCAAGTATTGTACCTTTCTGGTTATTTATCCGAGCCAAAATCAAACGCAGAGACATCTGGGAGGATACATGGTCCTTCTTTACTGTTGACAAATTGCACTCCGAGACTAGAATCCCGGCTACCTTCGAACTCAGATGCCTTGGCTCCTTCGATGTAACAGGAAAGCGTTGATGGGTCAGATCCGCCGGAGGTTGATGGCCCTTCGCCTCTATTAGGTATTTCCATCTCGTTTTCTTCTTCCTCCTTCTCAGCCTATCTCTCAACATTAATGGAGTACTCGACCTCCGTCTTGAGAGGTCTTCCATGGTGGATTTCGTTGTGTTAGAAGAGATCTTCCTTGTTTGCTTCAGAGAATCGGGTTGTTCTGTGCAGGTTGAGGCGAAATTGATTTGGGGGCTAGGTTTTACAGGATTTTGAGAAGGAGAAGAAACGAAACCCAGCGCAAGTGGCGGCGCGTTCTTCATTCTATTTTTTAGGGTTTTCTAAGGGCACCAATAGTGTATATATAGTTTCGTTAGGATTGAGGTTGTGGAAAAAATCCTAATCCATGTCAGCTCCGCCGCCCTTCGCCGGATGCATCCCGCCCTCCAGACTTTGTAGGACCCTGTTCCGTCCAAAACAGCCACACAAAAGTCCTATACTTCAATAGATTTCTGCCTTGCCCATGTTCCTCTTGCACACAATACTCTAATCAAATCTAAGAGGATGCGTGTGAAACATTCACAAACAGATAAAGGTATCGCCTTGGTTGAGATTGATGATGATATCATGGAAACATTCAATGCAAGTGGAACTCTGATTAATCATCAAAGTCTTGGGCCGCACGGTATCGTTCCTAACCTTAAAATGCAAATTATACCAATTATGGCACCCATAGGGAGTCTTGACCATAAATAACGTGCAAAACGATACCTTTTGCATTCAGTTTGAACTAGAAGAAGACTACATGCACGCCCTTACTGAAAGACCCTGGGAGATCTTTGGATATTATATCACTGTACGACCTTAGCACCCAAATTTCGACCCCGCAAAGGATATGGTCTGATCATTGTTTGCATGGGCAAGGTTCTCAAATCTCTCGTTGCAACTTTATGACGAAGCAATTCTGTATGGGTTGGTTTCTGCTATTAGCACGCCATTAAAGGTAGACTCGAATACCCTCTATGCAACCACAGAAAGATTCGCCAGGTTTTGTGTCGAAGTTGATCTTGAGAAACCCCTCATTGGAACTATTCGCTTCAAAACGTGCGTGTGTATGAAGAAAAATAGCTTTAAATTTATACCAGAAATAATACAAATAAGCAAACCCGCGATGTACGGATCGATCGCACTAAAAACAAATATTCTAGGGTTGATCACAGGGATTGTGGTGAAACCAACTGGTAAAAGCAATCTAGTTGAGACAATTTGCAAAAAAATCGAAATACTAAAAACGACAATGATGAGAATATATTTAAATATACGGAAAACGCAGATTCTAGAGATCAAGATATCCAATTGTGGTTTTCGATTCAAGATTTCTAAAGATGTATTGACGAAGATGGAATTGCAAAGGGAAGGTGGTTCAAAAGTGGGATAGATCACGGGGGAGGTCGCACTATCTACTATTCCATACCAAAGAAACTTATCACCGGGTAAGTCTCAAAGCTTCAAGGGAAAGGAATGATAGTCTTAAACCAACCACTAAACGTAAGGGAATAGAATTAACCATCACCGGGTAAGTATCAAGTTAACTCACAAAGGGAAGAAGAAGACTGATGACATGAATTATGTACCATCATATTCATGCATATTGTAGAAGATTGTCTCAGTTTACCCTGCATTTAGAGAGATTTTGTGTACCTTTTATGTTCTATTCAATCATTTGTCGGAAATAGAGGTCTACACGAGTTTTTAATGAATTATAGGTAAATGGAGTGGAATTGGAAGCGAAAGCGGAGCAAGGAGCATCTAAGGATGTTAAGGAAGCTAAAGGAGTCTTAAAGGGGTCATAAAGAGCTAAGGAATTGCAAAGGAGAAGCATAGAAGACGAGCCAAGAGAAGAGCACTTTCTGTTGAAGAAAATCGTGCCAAGATGCATATAAATCGGACGATTTTCTCCCCTAGAAATCGAACGGTTTTGTGTATAAATCGACTGGGTCAATTTCTTCTGTTTTTCGGCCAAATGAAAAGACGACACAAAGCCCAATTCTTTTGGGCTAGAAGAGAGATTTGCCAAACAGCCCATTTGCAAGAAACTATAAAGGAGAACCCTACGAACGAAAATGAAAAGGCCGCAGCGGGAAATCTTTACACGTTTAAGAGAATTTGGAGATTCTTGGAGGAAGATTGAAAGACTCTTTGCCGGGAAGCAAATCTTGATTCTTGTTTGTGAGATTTCTTTATCCATTGAAGTGATAGTTGTTTTTGAACACGAATTTGAGTTACTCAAGAGATACATTGATTAGTTTTGACGATTGTTTACAGATTTGAAGGTTATTGAATTTTTATTCAAGATTCGATTTCTTTGCGATATTTCACTCAATCTTTAATTTGATTCGATTTTGAAAATGGTTGGCTAAAAACCTTGTGATTCTGGGGAGAATAGTTGATGATTAAGGCTTAGATGATGATAGACTGAACTCATTCAAACATTAGGACCCTCAGAGTTTAGATTTTAGTTTTGCGACAACAGGAAAATCGGACTGTTCTTGAGTAAATCGGCCGATTTTCTTATGAACAACCCGATTTATTCTTCTGACGAACCTTAATTGAATTAATCTTTAACCAAAACTAATCCTTGCCTAAATCTATAGAAGTGTCTTGAATATAAACTCTGCCCTATATCTATAGAAGTGTCTTGAATCTAAAGCCGAAATCAGATACTTGAATCCTAAGAATCATTTTACCCTTATTTGATCACAAAAGCTTTTGCATTTTCGCTAGATAATTGAAGTTGAATTTATTCTCACCAAATCCCTGAGTTCGACTCTGGAATTCTTACCTTACTACAGCTGATCCGTACACTGCGGGTTCGCTTTGCTTTGAGTTCTAGATATAAATTTAAGACTTTGACGCATACACCTTTCGGGGCGAACAAGTTTTTGGCGCCGTTGCCGGGGATTTGGTCTAGACCAAATTCGGTTTTCGGTTGTCTAGCTTGAGAGCTCTTGCTCTTGTGATTTGATTTGTCTACTTGAGTGATCTTTGCAGGTTCTTTAGGTATATGCGAAAAACTAGATCCACTAAAGATCTAGTTCCTTTCGATCCCGAATTGGAGAGAACTTTGAGGAGAAAGTTGAAGGAAAAGAAAATGACTGAGAACGACGAAAGAAACTACCAGGTTGAACTGAATGAAGCTCAACGACAACTTCAGTTGAGTGAGAAAGCACGAAAAGATGCTGAAACGAGTCATCAATTTCAGATTGATGAACTAAGAGCTATGATGTTGGACATGAAGTTGGAATTGAACGAATCCAGGAAGAAGAAGAAAGCCAAGACGCCAACTAAATCCATTCGAAATGACTCATCCGATGATGAAGAGATAGATCCGGACATGTCGGAACTTGAGGAGATCGATCCACTACTTCGTCCTGTTTGGAACACCCCAAAACCACGGGTTGTTCCTCGCCTTCCAACTAGGGACGTAAGAGCTGTTAATGACGGTGATAGACCCCGAACTTTGGGGCAACGGATGGACCCAATTCAGCAACCACGCCGCCTAGGTGTGGATTTCGGAGCTGAAGATATCCAAGAGTTTAGCTTCTCACCACAAGTCATCACCATGGTTCGCCAAAGTCAATATGGCGGAGCAAGTACTGAATCTCCACATCAACACTTGCAGAATTTTGAGATTCTCATGGAGACTATGAAGCCGAAGAAGGCTACTATAAGCAATTACAAGATCAAACCGTTCTTCTTTTCTTTGAAGGACAAGGCTCTAGCTTGGTACCAAACACTCCCAACTGCAAAGCTAGCTACATGGGAGGAATTGTCTTCGGAATTCCTCACCAAATTCTTTCCGCCATCCAAAACGGCGGAATTGAGAGGTAAAATAAATGCTTTTTCTATGAAACCTAATGAAAGCTTATTTCAATCTTGGGAAAGGTTTCAAGATCTCTTGTTGTATGGGGCATAGTCTACGGCAAGAAGTAGAGATCTTTGATGTATGGGGCATCGATTTTATGGGACCTTTCCCATCTTCATGCGGTAACTAATATATACTTCTTGCCGTAGACTATGTCTCAAGATGGGTAGAGGCAATCGCTTCTCATACTAATGATGCAATGGTAGTGGTGAAGTTCTTCAATAGAACGATCTTCCCAAGGTTCGGAACTCCCCGAACCATCATTAGTGACGGAGGAACGCATTTCACAGCCCGTCGATTTGAGACTCTATTGGCTAAGTATGGGGTGACCCATAAGATAGCTACACCTTACCATCCGCAAACCAGCGGACAAGTCGAAATATCCAATAGAGAGATTAAGGGAATTTTAGAGAAAACCGTCTCTAAAACAAGAAAAGATTGGTCAATGAAGCTTGACGATGCACTATGGGCGTATAGGACAGCCTTCAAGACACCAATAGGTACGACTCCCTATAACCTTGTCTATAGAAAATCCCGTCATCTTCCTGTAGAGCTAGAGCATAAAGCCTATTGGGCTATCAAGTGGCTCAATTTTGACATGAAAGAAGCCGGAGAGAAGCGGCTCTTAGACATCAATGAGCTAGATGAGATCCGGCTAAATGCGTATGAGAACGCAAAGATCTATAAGGAACGGACAAAGCGTTGGCATGATAAGCACATCATTCCAAAAGAATTGAAGGAGGGAGACCAAGTCCTTCTATTCAACTCAAGACTTCGTCTATTTCCAGGTAAGCTTAAATCCCGTTGGACAGGACCTTATGTAATTAAACGAGTTTTCCCCCATGGTGCAGTTGAAGTATAGGGTGAACAAAGCGGAAGTTTCAAGGTTAATGGCCAACGGTTGAAGAAATACACACCGGAAGCTCCGGTCGAGGAGATAGCTCCTATCCTCCTCCATTGAACACAAAACCATACACCGTCCAGCTAAAGACGATAAATCAAGCGCTTCTTGGGAGGCAACCCATGATAGCATAGTTTTTCCCCCTTTCATCACTTAGTTAGAGTAGATTAGTTGTTTTGCTTCTTTGTTTTTCATTTTTATTTGTTCCTCGATGCACTCTTGGTTTGTCGTGTCATTAATCGCAGGAAATTAGATTCAAACTGAGAGATCCACGGAGAAAGGGAGCATAAAACAGTTAAATCTTCAATATCCATGAAGAATAAGGAAGGAAATCGAGCTACACTAAGTTAATCGTCCGATTCAGGAGCAGAGCAAGTCGATTTTTGACAACAGGAAGAAAAATCGACCTGGAGATCGACCTGCCAAAGTAAATCGTCCGATTTTCCATGTGTTCAGAGAAAAATCGAGTTACCCAAAGTAAATCGTCTGATTCAGTAACAGAGCAAGGCGATTTTTGACAACAGGAAGAAAAATCGCCTTGGAGATCGACCTACCAAAGTAAATCGTCCGATTTTCTTTAAGTTCAGATAAAAATCGCCCCGACGATTAAATCGGCCTTAAAAATCGGCCGATTTTCTTCACATTTTCTCGACCCTATATAAAGACTCAACCACTCGATCTTCCTTATTCCACAACCTTCCACTCTCGATTTCCCTCTCTCAAGAACTCCGAAAATCGCCCACACCCTACAATCCTCATTCCTTAATCATTTTGAGTGATTCTTGGCTCCAAAATGAAGCATTTTCAACAAGGAACAAGGATCTACCAACAACAAGCACGCAAATCGACTCCTCCATAAGGAATTCAGGTTTTTCTTTCCAAAACCTAAGTTTCTAATTCGAAATTGAAGTTTTCTTAGGAAGTGTTTGTTTGCTGGAATTGATTGAGGAATCTGCTTAGGAATCATTATAGGAGATTGTATGTGGTGATTGTCTGAACAGAACTTTATAGAATTGTGAGAATCGTTGAAATCGACAGAAAAATCGACCTAGCCCAGAAAAATCAGACGATTTTTGTGAAGAACAGGCCGATTTTTTGACTCAGAATGGATCTTGTTAAGAGGATAACTAGAAACACGGGGAAGAAGAAGGGATCTTCTTCCAAAGCCCCTCCCCCACCTCCACCACCACCTCAAAACATCCCTAAGCTTCCCCCTCCCCTATCCAAGCACAAGAAACGTTATGAACACATCATAGATCGCCCATTCACCCCTCCTCGCTACATAGTGCTAGATGACTTAGATTCATTGTTTGTTCAAGAGGATGTAGATATGATGCTTGATAAGGCTGGGCTGAGACAGTTTGCTACGATTAGGGAGGATGCTTATACCAAAATCACCCTAGAGTTCCTTAGTACATTCGAGCATGATCCTAGGGAAAGGATGGTCACCTTCCGCCTTATGATCCAAAATCACACTATGTCCATTGACACTTTTGGAGACTTGTTTGGCTTCTCTTATTCAGATGCAGGCACATTTGCTAGAGGCGTTAGTGCTAGTGACTTTTGGGAGGCTATTTCAGTGGGTGAATACGGAGGAGACAAATGGAGACCCGGAAATTCCAAGGAGACTAGTATGTACAACCTCTCCTTCAAGGTAGTACATCGGATTCTTAGCGAGAGCTTATTTGCACGGACAGAGACTCCACAAAAGCTCAAGGTTGACGAGCTTTTCATTCTCTACTGCATGACATCCACCACCATTCCCGACATCTCTACCATGCTTGCTGACTATCTAGGAAAGATAGCCAACAAAGCAAAGGGCAATATTTGTGCTGGAGGTCTTGTCACTCATGTGGCTAAGACGATGGGATTAGACTTCTCTGGATGCACTCTAGCTGAGAGTGCCCTTCCATTAGGCTCACAGCGGTTGGTTGTTCGACAGGTCTTGATTCCTCGAGGGAGAGGAACACTTCATGTGCCCATGCCATGGCATAGGGATCCGAAGAAGAAACCATCCGAGATCATATGGAAGTCCGAATACACTATTCGGAACAAGAGGAACTGGAAGGAGACGTTCGAGTCGATGCTTGAGGAGTTCTCTCCTCCTACTTACTATGATGATGATGTAGGTGATTGTGAGGAGGAGGATGAGGATGGAGGACAGGGGACCATGCTCGAGTTTGAGAGTGACACTCATAGCGGACATGCTACGGATGCCATGGACACCGACACTCATGGTGCAGGACCTAGCCGGACTAGTAGAGGCGATGAGGAGACGGAGGATGACATGCAGCCACCTCGCCGCTCATTTGCACGTGCTCCAAGACATGGACGAGGACGTCGCCCTCCCCGTCACTTTAGGGAGCTAGTTTCTAGTTTCCAGAGCCTCAGCACCGACTATCATGCTCTCCACACCGACTACGAGACCCTGAACACTCAGTTCAGGAACTACAGGCAGGAGACGGACGCTAGGCATTCATCCTACGATGGCCAGATGAGAGATTTATACTACCACCAGTTCGGTCACTTCTACGATCCTAGTGCACCGATGTATCCTTATCCACCACCTCCACCACCGACAGAGGATTGAGCTGCCACTTCTTTTACATTGTAAGTATTTTTCTTCATCTCACGCTTGATTTTCACATTGAGGACAATGTGGACGTTAAGTATGGGGTGGGGGTACTTACAATACCTTTTGTTTCATCTTAGCACTTTATGAACTTTGCACTACTCTTGATGATTTGTCTTGTAATAACTCTTGCACTACTTGCTTTCCACTATGACATTTGCATTTTCATTTTTTTTCTCAAATCCTATGAACTTTCAAAAAATTTTTGTGCTTCTTATGATGGAAATGACCTCTATGATGAGAAATGTGTATGTGGATAGGCAAAAAGATGCTTAGTGGTGTTGAGATGTTAATCATAGCATGAATGAGTTTACTTTTGTTACCTGAACGCATGAATAAGTTATATGATTTAGTTGTTTTGATAAGAGAATGAAATAATAGTCGAAGCTATATGGCAAGTTCTTTTACATCATATAAGGATGACTAAGGCAATTCACTTCTTTTCTTTTCTCACATCTTGATCATGCTAGCCCCTCAATGAAATATGTACCCCTCCTTTTACCATCCGGGAATTAGGATAAGTGATAGAAAAAGGCATGTTTGATGTGGGAGGGCCAAGAAAAATGTATTAAAAGAAAGTGCAGAAATTCATAAGTTTGGGGACGTTGAACATGAGGATGAGTAACTCGGCACCATTCACATAGCCGGGTTTTTGTGTCTTGCCAAAGTCCGATTGAACGAAACGTCCTAACGGGATATGGTATGTGCATCAAGGGTTTGAGGCATCTCGAAATTGAGAAACGCTGATCTCCTAGGCTTCGGTTTTTGTGCACCGCTGTCCATACTCTCAAAAAGTAAAGTATAATGAAAGCAAAGCTTTCTACATGCGAAGCATGTGCGGTGAAGAAAAATCTTGAAGGTATTATGTGTTCCTCTTTCCCGGATTAGCACCACAATTGCCAAAAAGAATTCCTTCCCTTAATACGTTTTTTGAACCTTTTATTTGATTAGAAGACCTTGAGACTTTTATGCATGTGTTTAAGGCTTCATGGCTTAGATTTGTTTGACTTTGATTACCTCTACACCTTTATCATGTCCTTTATTTGTGTTTTCAAGAAAGAAAAGGAAGTTAGTTCATCTTATAGTTATCATTGATACATACTTTGCCTTTTTATGCCTTGAAATATCACTTTGAGGGTGATCCAATAAGAAGAAGCACTACCAAAAGAAAAGTTTTTGAGTTTTAATACATACATAATCCATGACATCTTGTATTCTAAATTTGAGTCTTGCTTAGGGAAAATCAAGGAGCAAGTATGGGGTATTTTGATGACATGAATTATGTACCATCATATTCATGCATATTGTAGAAGATTGTCTCAGTTTACCCTGCATTTAGAGAGATTTTGTGTACCTTTGATGTTCTATTCAATCATTTTTCGGAAATAGAGGTCTACACGAGTTTTTGATGAATTATAGGTAAATGGAGTGGAATTGGAAGCGAAAGCGGAGCAAGGAGCATCTAAGGATGTTAAGGAAGCTAAAGGAGTCTTAAAGGGGTCATAAAGAGCTAAGGAATTGCAAAGGAGAAGCATAGAAGACGAGCCAAGAGAAGAGCACTTTCTGTTGAAGAAAATCGTGTCAAGATGCATATAAATCGGACGATTTTCTCCCCTAGAAATCGAACGGTTTTGTGTATAAATCGACTGGGTCGATTTCTTCTGTTTTTCGGCCAAATGAAAAGACGACACAAAGCCCAATTCTTTTAGGCTAGAAGAGAGATTTGCCAAACAGCCCATTTGCAAGAAACTATAAAGGAGAACCCTACGAACGAAAACGAAAAGGCCGCAGCGGGAAATCTTTACACGTTTAAGAGAATTTGGAGATTCTTGGAGGAAGATTGAAAGACTCTTTGCCGGGAAGCAAATCTTGATTCTTGTTTGTGAGATTTCTTTATCCATTGAAGTGATAGTTGTTTTTGAACACGAATTTGAGTTACTCAAGAGATACATTGATTAGTTTTGACGATTGTTTACAGATTTGAAGGTTATTGAATTTTTATTCAAGATTCGGTTTCTTTGCGATATTTCACTCAATCTTTAATTTGATTCGATTTTGAAAATGGTTGGCTAAAAACCTTGTGATTCTGGGGAGAATAGTTGATGATTAAGGCTTAGATGATGATAGACTGAACTCATTCAAACATTAGGACCCTGAGAGTTTAGATTTTAGTTTTGCGACAACAGGAAAATCGGACTGTTCTTGAGTAAATCGGCCGATTTTCTTATGAACAACCCGATTTATTCTTCTGACGAACCTTAATTGAATTAATCTTTAACCAAAACTAATCCTTGCCTAAATCCCAACCTTGATTAACCTTTTTACCCTCTAATTGAATGTATGAAGACACTTCAAACCTGATTCTACATTTAATAGATTAAGATTTCAAGATTTGGGTAGTAAAGAGACTCAACATCCTTTATTAAGATTCTAAGTGTGCTTTCTATTCTTGCTTTGGAGAGTCATATCTTGGAGTTTTAGATAGTTTGTTTGAACATAATTCTTGTCTTTAGATCTTTCTATATTGCAGCCTCAACAACCCTTATAGAGAGAACCTTTAGATTAGTTATATAGGTTTCGGAACTTCACCGTACGATATCTACCTTTGAACATTTAATCTTGGCAATATAAACTCTGCCCTATATCTATACAAGTGTCTTGAATCTAAAGCCGAAATCAGATACTTGAATCCTTGGAATCATTTTACCCTTATTTGATCACAAAAGCTTTTGCATTTTCGCTAGATAATTGAAGTTGAATTTATTCTCACCAAATCCCTGAGTTCGACTCTGGAATTCTTACCTTACTACAACTGATCCGTACACTGCGGGTTCGCTTTGCTTTGAGTTCTAGATATAAATTTAAGACTTTGACGCATACACCTTTTGGGGCGAACAAAGACACACTCAAACCTAATAAAGGATGAACCTTTATTACCTAGAACTCATCATCTTTGACAACCAAGCAAGGGAATCATCGGGTAAGTCTTCCCAAACTTGGATATAGGTTAGGAAGGTTCAACAAGGCTAGAGTTTAGGAAATCTTTAACCAAGGCTTAAGGATAAAACATGAAAGGTACGATAGAGGAAACCACGGTTGGATCTTGGTGAAATCTCAGCAGAGATTCTCAAGAACAACCCATGGTTTGTCCCTGTGAAGGTAAAAATACAACTCTCAGAGTCCAACTTGTTTGTAAAGGTCAATCTATCATCATCTAAACCACAACCTTCAACCAATCACCCTAGAATCGCAAGAGTTTTAGCCAACAACACACATATTCAAATCAAGATATATATATATATATAATCAAGAACCGAAAGCAACCAATGAAACCAAAAGAAACGTAAGAAATACTTAGCAAGGTGTCTTCTAATATCATAAACTAAACCAAATCAATAACAAATATCCGTTCTTGTGTTCCAAAGTAAAGAAATCAAAAACCAAAATAATCTCACAAAGAATCTAGACGTATCTCTCAACCGCTAATGTTGTTGTCATACGGGTTGTCAATCCGTGTCCAAGTTGCATTCCAAAGGCTTTCTTGCTGCAATGTAGAATCAATCTCTAGTGGGGTGTGTCCTTTCGTTCTTGTTGCCTTCTCACTTATAGAATGAAGCTAGGGTTTGAAAGGTTGCGTTTTGGACCAAAATATAAAAACCACGGCCAAACCCGAAGAGAATCTGAGACGAGATTTGTTGTCCTTGTCCGAGATTTCTTCTCTGAGGCGTGTGATCTCTTTGATTTTTCTTATATCGCCCAAAACTAGGCATTACCCTTCTTTTAGGTTCCGGAATGCTCATATGTGGTCCGCCCTGATTCATTGTCCATGAATACTCCATTTACGCTCCAATTCTCGCCAAATCACCTACAGTTGTAATAACACCTGTGTAGATCTCAATTCTAACCAGATAGGCGAATATAAACCATAATTTCCATGAATGTATGTCTATATATGCAAAAGAAAGGGAAAAACTAGCTATATGTACATTTATACTAAGGTCATATTTCATGTCATCAAAATACCCTATACTTGCCTTTTGCTTGTCCCAAGCAAGGTTTAAACTTAGAATATCAAGTTGATATGAAATATGAACATGCAAAAACAAAGAAAAACTACAAATTTTTTTGGTTTTGTACCTCTATTCATAGATTACTTTTTAAGGATTGCTTCATAGCTAATGATAACCATCACGCGAACAAAAGGAAATATATTATAAGAAGAATAATCACACCTTGCACAAATTGAAAACATGCATCATAATTTGAGATATATCAAAATCATTCATGAAAATCCAATTTAAACCACAAAGTCAAATCACATGCTTAAAGATCTTAAGGGCTTTCAAATGAAGGTCAAGAAACGTATTGGGGATAAGACGTATATAGGGAATGTGGTGCAAATCCGGGGAACGGATAGAAACTCCACAACTACAAATAAAATTTAACATCCACCAATAAGCTCTTTTTCACTTTTTTTTATCTTGTTTTCACTTGAGAACATGGACAGAGGTGCACAATAATTGAAGCCTCGAAGATCAGCAAACCTCTTATTTTTCGAGGTGCCTCAAACATGATGCACATACCAGGACTCGTTAGGACTATCAATCAATCATACTTTGGCAAGACACATACACCCGGCTATGTGAATGGTGCCGAGTTAGTCATCATCAAGATCAATGTCCCCAAACATATTTTTTTCTATACATAACACACTTCAGTTTTCAACTTCACCAAACATTTGCTTTTCACTAACATGCTTCCTAACTCCCTGATAGGTAAAAGGGAAGGCAAATATAATATGAGGAGCTAAAAGCACGATCAAGAAGAAGAAAGAAAGAAATCGAATTGCCTTAATCATATCAAAAAAATATGTAAGAACTTATAGCGCAATTTCAACCTTCAGATCTCAAAATGATTTAGATAAAAATAAATTATCAAACATGCATGAAATTCCAACAAGGCATTCAAATCCCGTACATTCCATAATTAAATTTAAACACATAAGGATTGTCATAGCCATTCCACAAAACAATATCATCATCGAGGTTGTTTCCATCCTAGAGGCACAAATTTTTATTTTTTTAAAAAAAGGTTTTATGAATGCAAAACTGTAAGAAAACGTGTAACAAGAATTAAAAAGTGCAAATGCGATAGACATAAAAACAAGGCAATGTATGACAATAGAGTTATTACAAACCAAATCCACCCCATACTTAGATTACACATTGTCTCTATTGTGAAGTAAAAGAGAAAGAAAAGAAAACTCACAATGTTTCAAAGGAAAAATAAAAGAGAAGGCGTTGAAGATGAAGTTGGATCACATGTCCGGTGGCGGTGGTGGGAATGGGTAGTAGGAGGGATCGAATGTACACCCGAACTGCTGGCGGTACATGTCCTCCATCATCCGGGTTTGTCGTCCCACCTAACCATGCAAGGAAGAAATGGAAGTCTCCATGGTCTTGAGCCTCCT
The DNA here is from genome assembly GCA_033239125.1 of Fagopyrum homotropicum. NCBI lineage: Eukaryota > Viridiplantae > Streptophyta > Magnoliopsida > Caryophyllales > Polygonaceae > Fagopyrum > Fagopyrum homotropicum. The sequence continues at coordinate 104,971,972 of BSWB01000007.1, forward strand.
AATCACCTTGGGAAGACAATATGTATATGCTCTACGCCGGGAACTACGCTGAGAGCGGTGGGAGGTCGACCTCCTTGCCGGCATCTCCTACCATCCCAAGTAAGCATCCTCGGTGATAGGATCCTCGTAATCCGTGACCTCCTCATCACAACTACACCACTAGGACCTGCATCCGTCCATGTGTCCATCGCAGCAACATCCTCCTCCTTAGCAGCAGCACATCCCTCAACCTCCTGCGGCACCTCTCTAGCATGCATCATCATAAAATCGTACTTCCAATACTGTGGGTCACGAAGGGTGTAGTACGAGCTCCAAGGAATGCCTCTAGCTCCCTTGCCTTCCCAAGGCATGGCCACGTAGGGTGCGCAACGTCCTCGAGGAACAAGGATACCTCTAGTGATGAACTACTGCAAACCTAAAGGCCTCGCCTCCGCAGCTAAGGTGCAAGCCAAAAAATCTAGTCCTAGAGTCTTGGCGACGTGCGTCACCAATCCTCCTACACAAATATCACCTCTAGCCTTGTTGGCTATCTTCCCTAAGCAACCGGAAAGCATTGTAGATGTATTTGTCCTTCGAATCCCCCTGTTGTCAACGGTCTCCCCCTCACTCTCAACCATAGCAATGCTCTCCCAAAATCCTTTCGGATGGACGTTCCTAGGGAACGTCCCATTTATAGTCTCCCCAAAGCCAAACATGCTCCCAAACTTAATAATAGAAAGCTCAAAGTTTTTGTTCATCAACCTAAACTTCACACTCCTCTCCCTCAGATCATGCTTAAAGGAGCTAAGGAACTCTAGCGTAATTTCCTCATACGCACCCTCACAGATGCCAACAAAAACCACAAGGCTCACTCTCTCAATCAGCCATCTCAAATCAGCCATCTCAAATCAGCCACAACATGCATACACTCAAGTTCATTAAGCACTAAGTACCTAGGAGCAACAATAGTTCGAGGTATTCGTTCGTACTCATTTTTTGACATTCTAGGATGTGTGGGATTGTTGGAGGAGATGGTGGTGGTGAAGCTTTCTAAGAAGTGGAAGAACCCCTCCTTGTAATAGTCTTTCATGATGATCTACGTGTTCCTTCCATTTCAGAGGAAAATCTCGGGCTGTTCTTGGGAAATCTCGGCCGAGAATTCTGGGCTTGACCGAGATTTTTGTCGTTTTTATCAAATTTGGCAAAATTTTAACGATTTTGCCAAACTAACTCCTTTTCTTCCTTCCTAGGACTCAGTCGATATCAAATACACCAAGTTTTTGCACTAATCAACTCAAATAAACTCAAATCGAAGGTAAGAGATAAAACTTAGTGTTTGGATTGAAAAATCCAAATGGAGCCCGATTTTTCTGATTTGTGGTGTTGTTGATGCACAAAATCTTCAATGTCGTTGAGAGATCTTAAGTTTTGGAGGAAGAATGGAGCAAATCGATTAGAAAACGGGGATTTGAGGAATTTGGGGCCGACTGTGGTTTAGGGCGTGGAATTGAGGTTGGTTTTTGCTGAAAAATGGTGAAGTGTTCTTTATATACCCTCGTTGAGTTTTGGAAAATCTCGGGCGAGATTTCATCCGTGGTTTCCGTCCGACCAAGATTTGTTTAAAGTTGCTTGCGACATGGATTTTCACGGGTGGAATCAATAAATATCAGCCGAGATTTTGTGTACTTGACCGAGATTTTTGGATGTTTGTTCCCCATCGACAACTTGACTTGTTTCTACATTTTTGAGGAATTTGGGACCCACTGTGGTTTAGGGCGTGGAATTGAGGTTGGTTTTTGCTGAAAAATGGTGAAGTGTTCTTTATATACCCTCGTTGAGTTTTGGAAAATCTTGGGCGAGATTTCATCCGTGGTTTCCGTCCGACCAAGATTTGTTTAAAGTTGCTTGCGACATGGATTTTCACGGGTGGAATCAATAAATATCAGCCGAGATTTTGTGTACTTGACCTAGATTTTTGGATGTTCGTTCCCCATCGACAACTTGACTTGTTTCTACATTTTTGAGTTCTTTTTGAGAATTACCTAGGTACTGTCATCCAAAGACACAAGAAAATCGGAACGTACCAAAGAAAAACAAAAACTATTCTAGTCTATCTAAGAAAGGGAAAAGAGAAAGACAATACCTTAGGTTGCCTACCAAGTAGTGCTTTGTTGAAGTTCGGTAGCTGAACCTATCTGCGTTGATGATCATCTAAGGTGGAGAGGTGCGATGCTCTCAACCAAAGCTTCCGGTGTATACTTCTTCAGACGATGTCCATTGACCTTTAAGTTTCCGCATTGCTCACCCCATATTTCAACTGCACCATGAGGAAAGACATGTTTTATAACATAAGGTCCTGTCCAGCGAGATTTGAGCTTACCCGGAAATAATCGGAGTCCAGAATTGAAAAGAAGGACGAGATCTCCTTCTTTCAGCTCCTTGGAAATGATATGTGATAGCATGAATTATAGTCTATATTTTGAGGTTTGTTTGGACGTTTTATCTTTCATAATCTGCATGTTTGTATGTATATTATGTGATTTTACTACCATTTCATCTACCTTTGCAAGAATCGAGGTCTACACCTAGTTTTGTTGTAATTGCAGGTAAAAGGGTACGTTTCGCATCAAAAAGGAGCAAAAGGAGTCATGAGTCATTTGGAGCTACATCCAGGGAACATAGCTATGGATTAAAGATTTACTTTGGACCAGTTTTGAGAGATTTTACATTCAGTTGTGACTCACCTCGGTTGACCAGAGATTCATCTCGACCGAGGTGATCCAGAGACGCCGACTCGACCGAGGCGAACACCTAGGACGCGGCGAGAATATTTTATTCTTGGCTGAGATCTTTTAAAATTGGAAAGTGATCTTATATTTTTGGGCTTGGCTCCTGGAAGGAAGGAGATATGCAGAATCATATATTTTACCTATATTTATGGGAAAATATCTTTCTAAGATTTATTATCTTTGGAGGGTTATTTTCTTATAAAAGGGGTTGGATTTCCACAAATCCGAGGGGCCGCTACATCCGCTTACGGCTGGACATCTTGCTTACGAGAAGATCACGCAGCAGCAGCCTACTCCAGTTAGGAGAGATTCGAAGAACCTTTTTGAAGGTTGAAGGAAGGTTGAAGTCCATAGCTTTTATAGCTTTTTGGAGGGTTTTTGTAAGATTGTCTTCAATTCCCTCACTTGTTGTCTTGTCTTGTTGGATTGCTATCCAAGGAACGCTTTGTTGTGATATTTGATTCAGTTATTGAAGTCTTTTCATTAAATTCTTCTTGTTCAAGTATTCATCTTCTTCCCATATATTTAATACTTTCATAATGATGATGAGCGGCTAATTTCCTTGTGTGATTCTAGGGTGATTAGCTGAAGGTTGTGGGAAAAACAATGATAGAATAATCTTAGATTCCAGTAGGATCCTGAAAGTTCGAGTCTTTAACCTTAACCCTAAGCATCTCGCTCAGTCGATGAACATCTCGGCCGGGGTGGAATCTGGCTGACCGAGGTGACTTATCTGATCCTAAACTGAGAGTTAAGTGTTAGAGTTTGCCAAATCCTATTCTTATTACACCTTTCCTGGTTCAAAGCAAGCTTAGGATGAGACTTACCCGGTAATTCCTTAGTTTGTGTACCAACGATCATAAGTGTAGGTAATAAAGGTTTATCCTTTATTGGGGTTTGAGTGTGCTTCCATCCCATCTTTGTGAGTTAGCCTGAGACTTACCCGGTAAAGGTTGATTCTATTCCCTTAGATGGTGCGTTAGTTTGAGGTTATAGTTCTTTATCTTGATTCCTTGAGACTTACCCGGTAATAGGAGTTACGGTTTAGGATTAGTGTGTAGTGAGACTTACCCGGTGATCTACTCCACTTTAGTAACACCTTCCCCACACAAAAATCTCAGCTTTGTCCGCTTATCTATAGATCTTGAGTTGGAACCACAACTAGATGCTTTAATCCCTAGAATTGCATGTTTGCTTTATTGGCTTCTTATTCATTTTTGATTGTGTTAATTGCTCTTTGTGGTTAGTATTCACGAAGCTTACCGTTATTGACATTGTTTCACCAAGTCCCTGTGATCGACCCCTGGAATTTTCTCGCTTTTTACTACGATTGAACCGTACACTGCGAGTTCGCATCCTTGTTTTAAGCTTAAGTCTAGGGTTATAAATTTAAAGCTTGCACACACCGTTTGGAGCGAACAAGTTTTTGGCGCCGTTGCCGGGGACTTGGTCTAGACCGAGCCGGTACGGTTTGCTCTTGGGGCGCTTGCCCCGTTTCATCTAACCACTCTACTTGAGTGACTTTTGCAGGTTCTTTCTTATGTATATGCGAAGAACCCGCGCTGGGAAGGAAATCGTTCCTTACGATCCCGAACCAGAGAAGACATACAAGCGACGCTTAAGAGAAGCAAAGATGGCCCAACAAGACGATCGCGATCTTGCGGCCGAATTGAAAGAGGCGCTAGAGCTGCTACGCCTCAGCAAGGAAGAACTTAGACAAGAGAAAGAAGAGAATCGCACCAAGACTGCAGCAATCGAAGCTGAGATAGCAGTCATACGAGACCAGATTCTACTTCGACCGAGGGAAGATCCCCCTGTTGATCCTCGACCGATGCAGGATCCAGTAGCTGATCTTCGACCGAGGCAAATTCCAATACCTGTCGCCCCGGCCGATGTACCTCCACCTCAGATGCCAGTCCGAGATGTTCTTCTTGCAGGAATCCCACAAACCCTAGGTCAAAGGATGGACCCTAATCAACAACTGAGGCGTCCAGGAGTGAACCTAGGAGATCCAGCAGATCATGACTACGAACTTCGACCGCAAGTTCTAGCCATGATTCGCCAATGCCAATTCGGAGGGCTAGAGAAAGAGTCGCCGCATCAACATCTTCAAAACTACGAGATCTTGATGGAAACCTTGCGACCTCCCAGAATTGAGAATAACAACTACAAGCTAAGACCTTTTTACTTTTCTTTAAAAGATAGAGCTCTTACTTGGTATCAATCTCTTCCTCCAGGAAAAATTAGCACATGGGAGGAGATGACTACGGAATTCTTGACCAAATTCTTTCCCCCCTCAAAGACCGCTGAAATGAGAGGGAAGATCAACGCTTTCATTATGAAGGACAAGGAGAGCTTGTCCAAATCTTGGGAGCGGTTCAAGGATATCCTCTTGGATTGCCCACATCATGGGATTCCAAAGATCGAGTTGTTGGAGATCTACTTCAAAGGACTGGACGGAAGCACCCAGTTCAATCTCCAACTACTCTCCGCCGGTACCTTCATGGACATGGCGATAGATGAGGCTTGGGACTTCATTGAGAAGCAAGCCTTGCACATGGAGAAATACACCCATCAAGGAGCTGAAGGTGGAGTTAAAAGAGTCAACTTTCAAGAGACTCAACCCGACAACAATCAACTCACGTCTTTGAAGAATGACGTGAAGCAATTGAAGGAACTCTTGATGGCTCAAACTAAGAAGGAAGAGCAAGGGCAAAGGAACAACCACAACAACGGGTACCGTAACAACAACAACGGTCCCCGAAACAACAACTACAACAACAACAATAGAGGATCCAATAGCAACAACTGGAGGGCGAATAACCAAAATCACGGTAACAATCATTCAAACTCCAACTCTAATGATTCCTCTAACCCTTTCCTCTCTTCTCCTTCTTCTTCTTCTTCCACTCCATTAAAGAGCCAAGGGCAAGGATCAAGTTCGTCTCAACCAGAAAAGAAAGACGCAGTTCTGGAGGCTATCTTGATCAAGCTTAGCGCTATGGAGAATTCTATGACTTCATTTTCGAGGGCCCAAAAGTCCTTCGAACAACAACTTGCTAGTAGGGTGAATGAAGCGCCAAGAGATCCAGGGAAGCTTCCAGCAAAGACGGAAACTAACCGTAAGGGCCAGTGCATGGCCATAACAACGAGGAGTGGACTTAAAACTGCAGATCCAGTACCTCGCTCGACGCAGACCACCTCGGTCCAGATCCAGTCGAAGAACACCTCGACCGAGATGCCAACCGAGGTGGAGCAACAGAAAGCAGGAGGGACAACTGAAACTTATACTCCACCTCCTGCATACAAACCACCACTCCCATTCCCTCAGTCCAGAGCCAGAGCACATCTAGACAAGCACTTTGGTAAGTTTCTTGACTTGATGAATAAGCTCCATATTAATATTCCCTTCCTTGATGCTATTCTAGGTATGCCCGCCTATGGGAAGTTCTTAAAAGAAATCTTATCAAGGAAGAGGAAGCTGGAGGATGTTGGTGAAGTTAGGATAACATCTAAATCCTCGGAGCTTATCAAGATCATGAAGGAAAAGATGCCACCTAAGTTGAGAGATCCCGGCTCGTTTTGCATCCCCATTCAAGTTGGGGATGTCACTTGCGAAGCCCTTTGTGATCTAGGAGCCAGCGTGGGCATCATCCCGCTGGAGCTATGCACGAAGATCGGTCTTGGAGAGCCCAAGCCGGTCAAGATTCGACTTTATATGGCGGATCGCTCCATTACCCATCCCGTGGGCATCTTGGAGGACGTTCTGGTCAAGTTAGGTAACTTCTATCTACCTATAGATTTTGTTGTACTTGACATTCCCGCAGATTATCCTGTTCCTATTATTCTCGGGAGGCCATTTCTAGCAACTTCAGGTTGCAACGTGGATTGCAAGAACGCCAAGTTGAAATTCAACGTTGGTGGCGATGAGGTGGAGTTCGCACTACTTGCAGCCATGAAAGGGGAGCAACTAACTGATGATATCTTTAACATCTACGATGAAGAAAAATCAAGAGAATAGGTGAGCTCTATCCTTATTAACGATCCACTCGAAAGAGTTATTAGCTTCAGTTTAATGGAGGAAGGTATAGATGCTTCTTGTGATGCAGATATATGGAGCTTGAAGGCACTGGAAGAAGATCCAGGAGCTAAAACTGAGAAGCTAATTCAGGAGACGAAGATCTCCAGTCTCGGGCCCAGTAGCAGCACCTCGACCGAGGCACCTTCTGGACTGAGCGAGGCGACTGAAGAACATCTCGGTCAACGCCTCTGCGCCTCGACCGAGATCGAAGGCGAGATGATTCTAACTGAGACTTCATCGAGTCCAGTTTCTGATACCACTCCACTGGAAAGAGGAAGCATGGATCCCCCTCAGAAAGCACCCCCAGTCGTGGAGCTTAAACAACTCCCCAGTCACTTGAGGTATATCTTTCTTGGACCGGATTCTACTTATCCCGTTATTGTTAGTGCTTCCCTTTCCGAATCTGAATTGTCTAAGTTAATGCATGTCCTGAGAAAGCATCGAAAGGCTATAGGTTATACCACGGATAATCTTATTGGCATTAAACCTTCTTTCTGCATGCATAGAATTCTAATGGAAGATAATCATAAGACTTCACGGGAACCTCAAATACGGTTAAATCCGATCATGAAAGAGGTTGTGAAGAAGGAAGTTCTTAAGTTGTTGGATGCAGGTATTATTTATCCTATCTCGGACAGCAAGTGGGTTAGCCCGGTGCATGTCGTTCCGAAGAAAGGAGGGATGACCGTTGTGACGAATAAGAACAACGAGTTAATCCCAACAAGGACCGTTACGGGCTGGAGAGTTTGCATCGATTATAGGAAGCTGAACACGGCGACTCGGAAGGATCATTTTCCGCTTTCCTTCATCGACCAAATGCTCGAACGATTGGCCCAGCATTCACACTTTTGCTACTTGGACGGCTATAGTGGATTCTTCCAGATTCCTATCCATCCGGATGATCAGGAGAAGACCACTTTCACTTGTCCATGGGGGACATTTGCCTATCGGAGGATGCCGTTTGGATTGTGCAATGCACCCGCTACCTTCCAGCGATGCATGATGGCTATCTTTTCCGAGTACATAGAGGAGATCATGGAGGTATTCATGGATGATTTTTCTGTATATGGTTCCTCTTTTGATGATTGCCTATCTAACCTTTCTCTAGTGCTTAAAAGATGTGAAGACACTAACCTTGTTCTGAATGGGGAGAAGTGTCATTTTATGGTTAATGAAGGCATTGTGCTAGGACACCTCGTTTCTAATCGAGGTATTGAGGTCGATCGAGCTAAGATCGAGACTATTGAGAAACTCCCTCCTCCTTGTTCTGTTAAAGGTGTGAGGAGTTTTCTCGGGCATGCAGGTTTCTACAGGAGATTCATCAAGGACTTCTCTAAAATTTCTAAACCTCTAACTAACCTCTTGAATAAAGATGTTGTTTTTGAGTTTTCACAGGAGTGTCTTGATGCCTTTTACAGGATTAAGGAAGCGTTGATCTCCGCTCCCATTATCCAGCCTCCTGATTGGACCTTGCCCTTTGAGGTCATGTGTGACGCTAGTGATGTAGCCGTAGGAGCGGTGCTTGGACAGAAGAAGGATGGACGGACCACCGCCATTTATTACGCTAGCAAGACGCTAGATGAAGCACAACGCAACTACGCTACCACCGAGAAGGAGTTATTGGCGGTTGTATATGCCTTCGAGAAGTTTCGTTCCTATCTAGTAGGGGCAAAGGTCATTGTCTACACCGACCACGCAGCCATGCGTTACTTGTTGGCTAAGAAAGACGCCAAGCCGCGCCTTATTCGATGGATTCTCTTGCTCCAAGAGTTTGACCTAGAGATCCGCGATAAGAAGGGATCCGAGAATTCAGTTGCGGACCACCTCAGCCGGCTACCAGAATCTTCCCGCGAGACGGATAACCCACCCATAGACGATTCATTCCCCGATGAGCACTTACACTTGTTGGAGCGTTTGATGGATTTACTCACTTCAGCCCACGATGGAGGTGAAGTATGGGGTGAGGTTGCACCAATATACCTCGTATGAGACGCATTATGGTCCAGCTAGCGACCTTAAACCAAGCGCTTCTTGGGAGGCAACCCAAGGTATTGCTTTCTTTTTCCCGTTTTCTAGTCTAGCTTAGATAGTTTTTGTTTTTGCTTTGCTTTGCTTTGCTTTTGGCGTTCTAGACAGACAACAGGGAATATCTAAGGAAGGAGCATAACTGGAAGGACAGAAGTTCGAGATTTTGAGAAGACAGAAGCATCTCGGTCACTGTTAGAGCATCTCGACCGAGTTGATTCTTGAGCAACCGAGGCGACTAGGGTTTCTGCAGAACCACCTCGGTCCGTACCACCTCGGTCCAGTCGAGACCATCTCGACCGAGGTGACAGCAGATCCAGGAACAGTATAAAAAGAGGAAAAATTTATTTTTCACTTTTTTACCCACCTCGACCGCGGCGACAGTCCACTTCGCTCTCTCTCAGATCTTGCTCGTTTTCGAAGATTTCCGCTTCTAAACCGAGATTGAAGGGTAGAGGAACCTTTTGCAACAACAGATCTGCAAAGAAATCGAACGAATCGACCGAAACGAGGTAAAATAAGTCGAAACCCTAACTCGTTCATTCGCTTCGATTTGGGCTTTGGTTGCCCTTGATTCTGCTGAGAAAGGATTTAAGTACCCCATAGGAAGCAATTGTAGTGATTTTTGGGGGAAAAGAACTGAATTTCCGAGAATTGGAATCGTAACTGCTGCGCCTCGGTCCGGTCGAACTGCATCTCGACCGAGGTGATTCTTGAGGCTTGTCAGTGACCGAGGTGGCCTGACAGTGTTGAGTGAAAATGAGTTCCGATCGCCGCCTAGCCCTGAGAGACAGATCCTCACCCTCCCCTTCCTCCTCTTCCTCCCGTCCTTACCGCCCGGTTATCCACGAGAGATGCCGGGTAGACTATGAGCGCATAGCTAGCCGTCCAGTTATCGCACCTCGATTTCTGGACGTGTCGGCTTTTGATTGCCTAGGGTTAGATGCTGACCTTAGGAGGATGATTGCCACTGTTGGGCTGGATCAGTTTACTGAGATCCGAGCCCCAACTTATTTGGAGCCGATTTTAGAGTTTGTTAGCTCCTTCTCCTACCTTCCCACAGACCAGTCTGTGAAGTACCGGTTGATGAACCGGAACTTCATAGTTCATTTAGAGATATGGAGAGAGATTTTTGGCTTTTCTGAGCCCATCGCCACCGACTTCCCCTCTCGATCCGTAGCTAGGGAGTTCTGGGGGCAGATTGCCCATATTACCGAGCATGTAGACAGATGGCGCCCTAGAGATTCCAGGGAGAAGGTCATCTTCCATCCAGCCTTCAGACTAGCCCACAGGATATTTAGCGAGACACTTCTGGCGCGTACTGAGACGCCCCAGAAAATCCGACAGGGCGAGCTCTTCAGCCTCTACTGCATGGTTACAGGAGGCTTCCCAGACTTTGGCTTGTTCTTGGCAGAGGATCTGCACAAGATCAAGGCCAAGGCGAAGGGAGACATTTGCTGCGGAGGTCTAGTCACCCATATTGCTACCTATCACGGGATGGACCTCAGTGTATGTACGATGGCGGCGGCTCCGAAGCCGCTTGGATTGCAGGAGATGATCACACGGAGGATTTTGGTTCCTCGTGGTTTGACCACTCCATACATTGCTATGCCTTGGGAGCGGACTGCGCCACAGGGGATCCGCTGGTCTGCTCAGTTCACAGTCTTCGATCCGCATTACTGGCAGACAGCTTGGGCTCCACAGATGGAGGATCATAGAGAGGCAGCAGCTGCCCCGGCTGAGGAGGAGGAGGATGACGACGACGAGGAGACGGTGGATGAGAGAGATGGTGGAGTCCCGATGGATACAGGGACAGATACTGCAGGGACGAGCGCACCACCGATCATAGATTTGGATGATGAGGAGGATACTGAGCCTGCACCTGCTGCACCTCCTGCTAGATCTGCTAGGCGTCGGACACGCCGTCATAGAGACACTGAGGCTCATCGTCGGATCGATGATCTGACTGACCAGATGATAGATTCTTATGCTGCCCTTACTGTGGACATGCATGAGAGATTTGCCGCCCAGCACCGACACCTTGACAGCTGGACTCAGCAGATGTTAGAGGGGCAGCACTATCAGCGTAGGATGATGGAGCTACAGTTCCAGCAGACCATGGGGTATCCATTCGACCCGACACAGTATCCGTACGTACCACCACCACCACCGCCGGATCAAGATTACTGAGGAGCTGCAGGATTTTCTTATTATATTTTTTATGCAGTTCAGCTATTTATCCGGTCAATTCTCTCATTTTCAGACTTATATTTGACCCACTGGGACAGTGTGTCCCAAGTATGGGGTGTTTGTACTTATATGACTACTTGATGTATTTGACTACTTTTGATGTATTATATTTCATCGGATATTTTATTTATGCATCACTTCTGCATTTATATGATTATCTGATATTACATGCATACCTACAGGTTATTTGATTGAGAAAAACGTTGAAACTGAAAAAAAAAAAAAAAAATTTTTAACCTCGACCGAGTCAGTCTTGGCCAAACGAGGCATTTCACCTCGGTTGAACCAAGAACACCTCGACCGAGGTGTGTTAACTGAAAGTTTTCGAAAACGATTTTGTGATTTTGTGTTACTTATTTGGATATGATCTCAGTGAAGATCTTGTTTACTGACTGGTTTTGAATCCTTTATGTGTTTGAAAGATTTTATAATATGTTTAAGTTGCTAAATGCTTTGTTTGAAATTATTAGCATGTTTAATACTTTGTTTTTATCCAAATTATGTTGAATTTGAAGGTTGACACTGCAGGTTAAGTTCTCTCACTTTCTTCTTGGAAAGACCAAGGCAATTCATTCTCTTCTTCTTCTTCTTCTTGATCATGCTTAGCCCCTCATATACATTTTGCCTCCCTTTACCTATCCGGGAATTTGGAAGCAAGCGAAGTGGTGAAAGCAAGTGAAGTTGAGAAGTGGCTGGAAGTGAAAGTGTTAGAAAGCAATAATAGGTTTGGGGAAGTCAATCATGAAGATGAGTAACTCGGCACCATTCACATAGCCGGGTGTTTGTGTCTTGCCAAAGTCGGATTGAGCGATATTCCTAATGGGTCATGGTATGTGCATCAAGGGTTTGATGCATCTTGAGAAATTGATGATTGCAGATTTCCTAGGCTTCGGTTATTGTGCACCTCTGTCCATGCATCCCAAAAAAGTAAAAAAAAAAAAGAAAAAGTGTGAAATAAGCAAAGCTTATTGGTGAAAGATGTTGCAAGTCAAAGTGAAAGTGAAGTTCATCCTTTTCCCGGATTCTAGCACCACATTACCTTACACACATCCCTACCCTACACGTTTCTTGACTTTTCTTTTGGGAAGCCCTTGAGACCTTGAGCTTGTTGATTGACTTAGTGGTTTAAACTAGATTATACATGATTAATTTTGATAATTATGATTTATTATGCATTCTATGATTTTATGCAAAGATGAACAACTTTCCTATATTTATAAAATGTTTTGAGCATATTGAGTTTTTAATTCCATGAAGTATTCTCTTAGAGTGATCTATGATAGTTGCACACCATAAAATGTTTTTGAAAGACTTTTTTTATTGATTTTCATGATTTATAATCCATTCTATCTTGATTTCTATATAAGGAACTTGCTTGGGGACAAGCAAGGGCTAAGTATGGGGTATTTTGATAGCATGAATTATAGTCTATATTTTGAGGTTTGTTTGGACGTTTTATCTTTCATAATCTGCATGTTTGTATGTATATTATGTGATTTTACTACCATTTCATCTACCTTTGCGAGAATCAAGGTCTACACCTAGTTTTGTTGTAATTGCAGGTAAAAGGGTACGTTTCGCATCAAAAAGGAGCAAAAGGAGTCATGAGTCATTTGGAGCTACATCCAGGGAACATAGCTATGGATTAAAGATTTACTTTGGACCAGTTTTGAGAGATTTTACATTCAGTTGTGACTCACCTCGGTTGACCAGAGATTCATCTCGACCGAGGTGATCCAGAGACGCCGACTCGACCGAGGCGAACACCTAGGACGCGGCGAGAATATTTTATTCTTGGCTGAGATCTTTTAAAATTGGAAAGTGATCTTATATTTTTGGGCTTGGCTCCTGGAAGGAAGGAGATATGCAGAATCATATATTTTACCTATATTTATGGGAAAATATCTTTCTAAGATTTATTATCTTTGGAGGGTTATTTTCTTATAAAAGGGGTTGGATTTCCACAAATCCGAGGGGCCGCTACATCCACTTACGGCTGGACATCTTGCTTACGAGAAGATCACGCAGCAGCAGCCTACTCCAGTTAGGAGAGATTCGAAGAACCTTTTTGAAGGTTGAAGGAAGGTTGAAGTCCATAGCTTTTATAGCTTTTTGGAGGGTTTTTGTAAGATTGTCTTCAATTCCCTCACTTGTTGTCTTGTCTTGTTGGATTGCTATCCAAGGAACGCTTTGTTGTGATATTTGATTCAGTTATTGAAGTCTTTTCATTAAATTCTTCTTGTTCAAGTATTCATCTTCTTCCCATATATTTAATACTTTCATAATGATGATGAGCGGCTAATTTCCTTGTGTGATTCTAGGGTGATTAGCTGAAGGTTGTGGGAAAAACAATAATAGAATAATCTTAGATTCCAGTAGGATCCTGAAAGTTCGAGTCTTTAACCTTAACCCTAAGCATCTCGCTCAGTCGATGAACATCTCGGCCGGGGTGGAATCTGGCTGACCGAGGTGACTTATCTGATCCTAAACTGAGAGTTAAGTGTTAGAGTTTGCCAAATCCTATTCTTATTACACCTTTCCTGGTTCAAAGCAAGCTTAGGATGAGACTTACCCGGTAATTCCTTAGTTTGTGTACCAACGATCATAAGTGTAGGTAATAAAGGTTTATCCTTTATTGGGGTTTGAGTGTGCTTCCATCCCATCTTTGTGAGTTAGCCTGAGACTTACCCGGTAAAGGTTGATTCTATTCCCTTAGATGGTGCGTTAGTTTAAGGTTATAGTTCTTTATCTTGATTCCTTGAGACTTACCCGGTAATAGGAGTTACGGTTTAGGATTAGTGTGTAGTGAGACTTACCCGGTGATCTACTCCACTTTAGTAACACCTTCCCCACGCAAAAATCTCAGCTTTGTCCGCTTATCTATAGATCTTGAGTTGGAACCACAACTAGATGCTTTAATCCCTAGAATTGCATGTTTGCTTTATTGACTTCTTATTCATTTTTGATTGTGTTAATTGCTCTTTGTGGTTAGTATTCACGAAGTTTACCGTTATTGACTTTGTTTCACCAAGTCCCTGTGATCGACCCCTGGAATTTTCTCGCTTTTTACTACGATTGACCCGTACACTGCGGGTTCGCATCCTTGTTTTAAGCTTAAGTCTAGGGTTATAAATTTAAAGCTTGCACACACCGTTTGGAGCGAACAATATGCTTATCATGCCATCTTTTTCTCCTCTCCTTGTAAATCTGTGCATTCTCGTATGCATTCAAACAGATTTCTTCTAACTCATTGATGTCCAGAAGGAATTTTTCTCTAGCTTCCTTGATAACGAAGTTTAGCCATTTGATTTCCCAATTAGCCTTGTGTTCTAACTTCACCGGAAGATGACAAGACTTCTCATAGACAAGATAATAATGTGTTGTGCCTATGGGAGTCTTGAAAGTGGTCATGTATGCCCAAAGTGCATCATCTAGCTTCATTGACCAATCCTTCCTTGTCCTAGAGACGGTTTTCTCTAGAATGCTCTTGATTTCTTGATTTGAGATCTCCACTTGCCCGCTTGTTTGAGGATGGTAAGTAGTAGCAATCTTGTGAGTTACCCCATACTTCGACTATAGAGTTTCAAACTTACGGACTGTGAAATGCGTCCTCCGTCATTAATGATGATTTGGGGCGTCCCAAACCTTGGGAAGATTGTTCTATTGAAGAACTTCACTACCACTGTTGCATCATTAGTAGGAGAAGCAATAGCTTCAACCCATCTAGAAATATATATTCTATAGCTAGGAGTATGTATAGGTTTCCCCAAGAAGTAGGAAGGGTCCCATGAAGTCCAATGCCCATAAATCAATGATCTTAACCTCTTGGATATTGTTAAGAGGCAATTTATTCCTTCTGGATATGTTTCTTGTTCTTTGGCAAGCGTCGCAAGAGACAACAAAGTTTTACATATCTTTAATAATTGTAGGTTAAAAGAACAGGATTGGAGTAGAGGTTCATTCCAATAGTAATGCTGGACATCCTTGAAAAACTTATTCCTTTGAGCGTAGGATAATCTTCGAGGTATTTCCTGACAAACCAAATAATTTACGATATCAACAAACCATGGTTCGTTACCTCTTGAGATTTGAGGAAGGCAATCCTCGATTTCATGCAGCTGCTCGTCAAGAAATGAGTCATTTATGGGCAAATCGTCCTTCTTGCTTGTGATGTGAGGGAGTCGACTAAGATGGTCCGCCACCGAGTACTCAGATCCTTTCTTATCCGGGATTTCTAAGTCGAACTCTTGCAGGAGAAGGATCCATCTAATAAGCCCCGATTTTGCATCCTTTTTAGTGAGCAAATACCGTATTGTTGCGTGGTCGGTGTAGACAATCACTTTCGCTCCAACAAGGTAGGACAAAATTTTCAAAAGCATAGACCACCGCAAGTAATTCCTTCTCCGTCATAACGTAGTTGAGTTGAGTTTCGACTAGCGCCTTGCTAGCATAGTAGATGGGATGGGGCGTCCATCCTTCTTTTGTTAGAGTACCACTCCTACGGATACATCATTTTCATTACACATTATCTCGAAAGGAAAATTACAATCCATAGGTTGAATGATGGGGGCGGATGTTAAAGCTTCCATTATCTTGAAAAAGGAATCTAGACAATCCCTTGAAAACTCAAAAACCACATCCTTCATTCTAGGTTAGTCAATGGTTTAACAATCTTATAAAAGTCTTTTATAAACCTTCTATAAATTCTTGCGTGTCCTAAAACTTCTTACCCATTTTACCAAAGATGGTGGAGGTAACTTCTCGATAGTTTCTATCTTCGGACTGTCAACCTCAATGCCGCGGTTTGAGATCAAATGCCCTAAAATAATTCCTTCCCTAACCATGAAGTGACACTATTCCCAATTCAAGACAAGGTTAGTGTCTTCATATCTTTGAAAAACTAGAGAGAGGTTAGCTAAACAATAAAACCTCCGTGATGTTCTCGATATATTCGGAGAATATGACCATCATGCACCTTTGGAAGGTGGCCGGTGCGTGGCAAAGTCCGAACGGCATTCTTCTATAAGCGAATGTACCCCAAAGGGACGTAAAGGTGGTCTTCTCTTGATTGTCTGGGTGGATGGGGATTTGAAAGAATCTTCTATACCTATCCAAGTAGTAGAAGTGTGAGTGTGGTACTAATCTCTCGAGCATTTCGTCGATGAAAGGAAGAGGGAAGTGATCCTTCTTCGTTGCAACGTTCAGCTTTCTATAATCAATGCACATCCTCCGTCCCGTTACTGTTCTTGTAGGAATCAACTCGTTATTTTTGTTAGTCACAACGGTCATTCCTCCCTTCTTGGGTACCACATTGACGGGGCTCACCCACTTGCTATCAGAAATTGGAAAGATAATTCCTACATCAAGTAGCTTAAGGATTTCTTTCTTCACAACTTCTTTCATGATCGGATTTAACCGTCTTTGAGGTTCTTGTGAAGGTTTATGATTATATTCCATCAAAATTTATGCATGCATACCAACAAGATCATCTATAGTATAGCCTAAACCTTTCCTACGTAGTTTCAATTCATTCATGAGCCTACTTAGTTCATATTCACTTAAATTAGCGCTAATTGTGACCAAATATGTAGAGGTTGGTCCTAGGAATGCGTACCTTAAGTGTTTGGGAAGAGGCTTCAACTCCAAAGTAGGAGTCTCCTTGGTTAAGGCATTGTGGCCTTCCGAGGCATCACGAGATGATTCCATAGCTGTAGAAGGGGTGGGGAGACGTCCGGGAATGCTTCTAAGAAGCTTTGGAGAGGTTTCAAAATTTCTAGGAATCTCGACCTGCCCTTGAAAATCTCGGGCGAGATTTTGGTTTAGGTGACAATCGGCTAGGTTTTCCACTGGTGAATTAATTAAAATCTTGGTCGAGATTTTCTGTCCTTGACCGAGATTTTTGGCATTTTCCGTGCTATCCTCTAATTCTCCAAATTCAAGCTTAGGATCTTTTTCCAACTCTTCTAAAGCTCGAACTTTAGAATCGCAGTCCTCCTTTATTCCCTCTTCAATAATGCTCATACTTATGACTTTTTGTAGCGGATCCTTGAGCAAAATAGAACTCACTATCTCCCTTGAATCTTCTTCATCATAAACGTTAAAAATATCTTCTCCTAGGACTGGCTCGTTGATCATAGCTGCCAACTGAAACTCTATACTCTCTTCGCCTATGTTGAAAGAGAGTATTGCATTCTTGCAATCCACCATAGAACTAAAAGTTTCAAGGAATGGTCTTCCAAGAATAATTGGAATCGGATGATTTGTTGGAATGTCTAAAATAACAAAACCAATGGGGATGTAGAACTTACCTAGTAATACGGGAATGTCTTCGAGAATTCCCACCGGATGTGTTAATGATCTATCCACCATGTAGAGTGTCATCTTTCCTGGTTCTAGCATTCCGAGTCCTACTTTCTCACATAACGCAAGTGGTATGATGCTCACACTTGCTCCAAGATCGAACAAGGTTTCAAAAGTTGCCTCTCAAACTCCTATGGGGACGTAATAAGATCAGAGATGTAATAACCCGAATCCGCGGGACTCGGGATGCTACGGGCAAGACCTCAAAAATGGGTCCCGACCCTTAGCCTGACAACAATTTCACCGGACCTTTCCAATAAGACACAAATAAAGGCAAACTCAAACCGTTTATAATGTATGCGAGAAACTAAAATGTAAAGATACAAGGTGGAAACTCAGCCGAGTCCTAAAAACGACACACAAACTCTGATACACAAACATCCGAAACGTACAACATAAACATAAACCAACAACATAACAAAACCCAAAAAGTCCCCGGCCTATAATGTACGGCGACCCCCGGCTGTCCACTCCTCAACCTCACTCGGCGGCGTACCTAACCTACAGGGCATCTACACAAACGGTTTAAAACCGTTAACTCATATTCGAAGCATTAGAAGCAAGGTGAAGACACATACGCACCGATACATAAAAATATCACATAGCATGCTCTAAAACACACAAGTCCGGTTTATTATCTTTTATTATTAAGTCATATCCCGTTCTAATTTAACTTCTTTTGTGACACAAGAATCTCCCGAAACTCGCCTCGGTCCCCACTTACCGGCATGGAATGGTACTGGTGCATCCGACCGTCTACCAACACGGGCTAGTCGCCAAGAACCTCCTACCTCAACGCAAGAGCTAGACAAGTTGACACCGCCCGTTATCATACACTAGGGCCAAACTATATATATATATATATATATATATATATATATATATATATAGGTTGGTTATCCTATTTCCGGTTTTGTTGTTATAAAGCAATAATAAAACACACACCACCAAACATGCATCAAAGCTAATACAAAGAATATGAGCTAAGTAACTCTGGAGACTTACCTCGCCTCAACTCTCAACTCAAAACACTCTAGCTTCCTTTGGGATGAAGCCCCCAACCCGCTCACAAGAAGATACGTATCAACACATGCTCACGCTCAAGAAGTCTTAGACTTCACTCGAGTGATCTATGCAAGATCACCTAACCCTCAAGCTAGGAACGCATCCTAGAAACCAAGATACACACCACACTCTCAGCACATGACTGCAACTCAAAACAGTCCACTACCTCACAAGATCAAAAACCGCAGCCAAAGAGGAATTTACGATCCTAGTAAGTCCAACATGCTCAACGTACTCAAAGCTATCAACTACATCGCGTCTTAAGGGCTCCTAGGTTGTCAACCACTGGGTGACATTCTCAAGCTACTCTAGGCCATCCTAGCATGCTACTAACAAGACATAACCTCAAAGCTAAGGAAGGAATGAAGAGAAAGGGAGAAGAGAAGCCTACTGGTGAAGAAACGCAGCCGCGGAGTCAAGATGTTGCCTTTGGGAAGCTCAGTGCCGCCCCTACTGTCTCCTTGCGCCGCCCCTGAAGTGGTCCTAATCCGCCCCCGCGTCTCTAATGATCTGCCCCCGCGGTTTGAGAAGCAGAAGGTCGTCTTCTTCGTCTTCGACTGTTGATCTTGGGCTCCAATGTCCTCCTCTTCTTGTTGAGTCTTCTCCAAACACCAACCACTGATCTTAGACTCCTCTCTACGACCTAAACGAGCTAAGAACATGCACATGCAACGATTTGAGGAAAAAGCTTTCTTAAGAGCTTCATCCATGACAATGGATGAAGGAGGGGAGAAGAAAGGGTAAATAGCAAAGGAGGAGAAGGGAAGAAGAGGAAGAAGCTTACTAAATTGAATCTTGAATCTCCTCTACTACAGCTCACACATAAGCAAGATCTCCAAGAGAAGAGAGGAAGGAAGCACAAGAGAGAAGTAGGAGAGAAATGAAAAGCGTGAAAACAAAAGTGAGGAGAGAGGGAGCGTTTGGCTGAAAAGGCGGGAGGGAAACAAGGGGTCAGCTGACCTCTTGTCACCTCAGCTAGGAACGAGGGGTCGGAAAGCGAAAAGGGGAAAACGAAGGGTCGGCACAGGATTTTGGGAATAAATCCTAGTACTCAACACCTTGTGCCTGCGGCAAAACTGAACCGCTAACACGGAAAGATCGATAAAACGCTCCAAGGCCGGAATTGAAAATTCTGGATGTTACAACTAACCCCCCTAAAAACAAGTTTCGTGCCGAAACTTGCTAAACGCAGCACTCTCGGCCAAACATGTCTCGTAACCACGCGGAACTCATAAAACGTCAACTTTCGGCCTATGCCTAGACTACGGATAAAATCACATCAAGACCTCACAAGTTACTCATATACTCATACGAACTCACATAACACGTCATGACATAAACACATAGCACAAACAAGGGAGAATTTCGGGACTAACCCGACGGTCCTATCGATGTCGCTAAACCTGCATAAAACTCGGGATAGTTCCTCCGGATACTATCATCCGTCTCCCATTTAGCCTCATTGGCTCCTTGTTTTGACCACTGCACTCTTAGCATCGGTATCTCTTTCGATCGAAGGCGTCTCGTACACCGCTCTAAAACTGCTATCGGATGCTCCGCAAAAGTATGGTCCGGCACGACCACTCGGTCCTTGTGGCTAATGATATGCCTCGGGTCGTGGATGTACTCTCTCAACTGAGATACATGAAATACCGGATGCATACCCTCCAACCGCAGTGGCAATGCTAATCTGTATGTCACCTCACCGACGCTCTACACTATCTCGAACGGACCGACATATTGGGGGCTTAACTTCCTATTAATGCCGAATTTCCGGACGCCCCGCGTCGGTGATACCCTCAACCACACCTGAGCTCCTACCCTGAACTCGAGACGTCTATGCCTCCTATCCGCATACGACCTTTGACAACTCTGTGCGGCCATCATCCTCTCTCGGATCAAAGAAACCCTAGCCATGTTGTCTTGTACCTGATCTGAAGCTACAACGCTAGAACTCCCCGGCTCGTCCCAGCGTAAGGGAGTGCAGTATCTCCGCCCATACAACGCCTCATACAGTGCCATCCCCATCGACGCATGTCATCTGTTATTATACGAAAAATCCACCAATGGGAGGTGGTAGGGCCATACCTGCCCCCAATCTAGCACACATGCTCGTATCATGTCCTCCAAGGTCTGAATAATCCGCTCGAACTGGTCGTCGGTCTGTGGATGATATGTGGTGGTGAAATGTAGACTTGAACCTAGGGCGGCGTGTGCCTGCTACTAGAACCTCGAGGTAAAACTCTCATCCCTATCCGAGATGATGGTACTCGGCACTTCATGTAATCTCACAATCTAACGGGTAAACTCCTCGGCTAAATGACTCACTTGGCAGGTCGCGCATCCAGCCATATATCTAGCTACATCGGGCTTGAGCCCGCCCCAACAGTAAGATCTCCTGATATCCCGGTACATCTTACCCGTGCTTGGATGCACCGAGTAAGGTGTAGAATGTGCCTCGTGCAAAATCCACTCTCTCAGCTCCTAATCTCGGTACACAAATACGCCCCTGGAGTCTCAATACTTTGACTGCCCCTACGGCAACTGCAGTGCCTCTCCTCGGGACATCCTATCCCGGATGCTCATCAAAATGAGACATCCCTCCGTCTTCTGCCGGATCTCTCCGGACAGGTCAGGTAATACCTCTAACTCGGACAAACGACAATCCGTATCCGGGAACCGGATATCCAACTCCAACTCTATCAAATCCCTCTACAATTGTGGCTGAACCGTAATTCGACCTATAGCCTCCTCTCAAGGTGTCCTCCTACTCAAAGCATCAGCGATTACGTTCGCCTTCCCCGGATGGTACAAAATCTCCTAATCAAAGTCCTTAATCAGCTCTAACCATCTCCTCTAGCGGTTATTCAACTCCCGTTGAGTGAATATATACTTCACACTCGTATGGTCTGTGAAGATCTGACACGTAGCCCCGTACGAGTAATGTCGCCAGATCTTTAGGGCATGAACCACTGCCGCTAGCTCAAGATCATGAGTAGGGTAGTTCTCCTCTTACGGCTTCAACTGCTGGAAAGCGTACGCAATAACCCTACCCCTCTACATCAAAATGCACCCAAAGTCTAGCTTGGAGGGGTCACTATACACTACAAAATCCTCTACGCTTTTAGGCTGGGCTAAAACGGGAGCGGAGGTCAACCTCCTCTTCAACTCCTCGAAGCTGCGTTGACAAGGCTCGGACTAGACGAACCTGGTAGACTTCCTCAAAAATGAAGTAAGCGGCCATGCAATCACAAAGAAACCCTCAACAAATCGGCTGTAGTATCCCGCTAAGCCCAAGAAATTGCGCACCTCCTTGACCGTCCTTGGAGGCGGCCATGAAGATCGGACTTTATCATCTCCGGGTCAACTATGACACCCTCAACGGAAACTATATGACCCAGAAATGCCACCTCGAACATCCAAAACTTTCACTTAGAGAGCTTAGCGTAAAACTCTCTATCTTGAAGGACTCGAAGCACCGTCCTCAAGTGTCCAGCATGTTGCTCCCTACTCCGGAAGTAAACCAAGATGTCATCTATAAACACTACCACGAACTGGTCCACAAAGTCGATGAAGATGCCGTTCATAAACTCCATGAAGACGGCGGGTGCATTCGCGATCCCGAATGGCATCACGACAAACTCATAATGGCCATATCTCGTCCTGAATGTCGTCTTCAGCACGTCCTCCTCTCTCACCCTCAACTAGTGATATCCCGACCTCAAATCAATACGTCAAAACACGGAGGCTCCCTGTAACTGGTCCAACAAATCATCAATGTGCGGTAACGGGTACTTGTTCTTGATTTTGACTTTGTTCAGCTCCTGGTAATCAATGCATAGCCTCAAAGATCCGTCCTTCTTCCTGACGAAGAGGACTAATACACCCCAGGGGGAAATGCTCGGATGTATGAAACCTCTCTCGGTTAACTCCTCGAGTTGCTTCTTCAGCTACAACATCTCGATCGGCGCCATGCGGTATGGATGCTTGGATATTGGCCTCGTGCCGGGCTCCAACTCAATAGCAAAATCAACGCTCCTCTACAGGGGTAGTTTGGGTGGCTCCTCGAAAACTTTCTCAAACTCTCATGCCACGGGAATCTCCTCCAGCGATGGTCCCATCTCCTCCTTCATGGCATAGCACGAGAAGGCCTCACATCCCTACCCGATAAGTCTCGCGGCTCGGACCGTGCTAATGACAATACCGGCCTTCCCGAGGTCCCAACCTCAGAAAATCATCTCATGCCCCGTCTCCGTGGTAACCGTCACGGTCCTCCGGCTGATGTCCAAAACGGCTCGATGGCGGTCCATCCAATCCATCCCAAGGATGACTTCTTCAAGCACTAAGTGTATGACATAGAAGTTGGCTAACCAATCATGGTTTCCCAAGCGTATGGGACAACCGTGTACCTCCGGGTACCACTAACCCTACCCCATCGAGTAACCCTATAATTAAGTGTCTTCCCTCTATCGTAACTAAGGACAACCTAGTTACATAGTCATCGGATATAAAAGAGTGTGTGGCACCCGTATCAAATAAAACTCGGACCGGAAAGCCGTGAATCTGAATCCTACCTGTGGCTGCCGGCACCGCTGGATCAACAACATTCCTCAACTCAAATATCCTAACCTGTGTGCCTCTGGTCTCCTGGTGCCTCCACCACGGCCTCTACTTTGGCCCTGCCCCTGGGTTGATCCCTGTGTACAGCAGTGAGGCTGGGAAGAGTTCTCCAATCACTGCAGCAGTAGAGCCAAGCCGAACCCTCACTTTCCTCCTCCTGATCTGTCACGCCGAGGAAGCCGGAGGGCCAGCTGGAACGTCTGAAGGCGCCTCAGTCCAGCAGCGGTTGAAAAGGTGAGCCATCTCTTTTCTGCAGTCCAATTCTTGCCCTCTAGATGTTATAATCGTATAGATGATATGTGTTTTCGGTTTCGTTATGAACGGAGATCAAGCCAAGGAAATGGAGGGATAGTAAGTGAGTTTGTTGAGGTCTCCTGTAGGTCCAATTGATGATAACTAGATGATAATGAGAGTAGTTTAGACTGCCCTAGAAATAGAAGTGAAAAACTCATTTTAGAACTCAGCATGGTAAGTGAGTAATGGTCAATGTTGAGGATTAATGTTTGAGCGTTTGGATAAAGATCCACTGTTGAATTTTGGATATGTTGTAGACGGTTATACGTAGTATAGGGTATAAAAATTTGAGAAGAAATGAACGGTCGGATTAGAAGTTAGAGGCTTCCGAAGTTGGGTAGTTGAGCAGTTTTGTAAACCTTAGAATTTTGGCTAAATATAGAATTTGTAAAGGGAGTAGTCAACTTTAGGAATTTTTATAAAACTGTTGAATGAACAGTTTGGAGAAATTATTTCTCTTAAAGTTAGATAGGACATCATAGATAATCTAGGGATTTAAGTCGGAATTTTTATAAGCGGTTACGAATTTTATATTTGGAATCGAAGTTAGACCTTTACGATCTTCCGGAAAATAGAAACATAGGAAAAATGTTAGCTTACAACCAAACGAAGCTTTGGGAGTTAGAATATGATTTTAGAATCTCAAATAGGAGTTTAGACATGAATTTTAGAATTTTCGGGAATTTCGGGACCAAGGGTAAAATGGTCATTTTACCCTAAATTAATACTGCAACTAGTTATGTCTTAATACATTATTCTATTTTAGAAGTCTTAGACTTCTAACTACGTGGGAGTGTGCTAATGCACTTATCCCCTTTGGCAGGCAACTGAGTTGCTACAGTTTACAGAGCGAGTTGGTTTACAAAGAGTCAAGCTTTATATCAGGTAAGTCCTTTGGGCTTACTTAGCTGACTTCTGAATATGAGCATGAATGATGATAGTGGCGTGTGATTGAGATGTTTAGAGTTATAGGTTGTGATAGATAATTACCGACCTATACTTGGCCTAAGAGTAACGGGCGGTGGCATTCTGCTCAGTTAGCTTGCGAGCGCTGGGGGTTTCTTTAGGGACTAGTCCATACTCGGTTTGTAGTGATGCTACCGGCGGAGGTCAGCTAGACCTACACCCAGTTGGATAAGGAACGGAGGCGAGAGCTGTTAATAGCTCTCGTACCACAACTTAAATTGAATAATGTGAATCACTTAAATAATAGATAATAAACGGTTGAGTGCCAGCATGATGTTTGTTTATTTTGTTTCTGCTTGTGTTTGTGCTGTTGTCATTCTTCTTATATTTGGATAGTTAGCTAACTGTTGATATGTTGTGTAGATTTGCCACAGGTTAGAGCAGATGCCGAGTGATCCGGACGGTAGTGGTCAGCCGGGGTGTCGTACTTTAGGACGTTTTATAGTTTCTCCATTTGTGGGTTTTTCAGTTGGACTTTGTTTCTTGTCGTTCTTTCCGTACTTTGTTACATCACGTTTTCCGGCTGTTAGTTGTTCTGGTCACATTCATACATTGTTAAGAATTATTTCATGATTTCTGGTTTTCCTTATCTGTGCCTTGTTGTAAGATCTTGTTAAGTTGTTGTCAAACTAAGGTCGGGACCCACTGTGCGGTCCTCACCAGTAACTTCCCGAGTTGTAAAATTTGGGGTGTTACAAAGCATATTTTATGGCCAAATCATCTTTTTTCATTTAATTTGTTAAATGCTCAAATCACGTAGCCTCCAATTTCCCTTCTTTTGCTCATCTTTTGATTTCAAAACTAAATGAGCCTTCAAATGGCGTAAAATTTGTGACTACAGAATCTCTGCTTTGCTTGAATCCTCTTAAATTTATTTTATTTATTTAAATCTTCATCTCAGCAAATTTTTAGATTTGAATTGAAAATCAAATCTATTTATAAGATGAATGGAAGAGTCTTATCAAGAGAAAAATAGTATACAATAAAGCTCAAAAGTAGTAAAGAGGGAGCCAGAAGGGACGTTTGTGAAGGCATCCATGTCTACCACGTTTATTGTGCAAGCCGTGACAACTTACAGATTCGGATGTATATACTTCCGGTCATTACACCAAATTTTATGGTTGTTTGGAATCAAACGATTCTACCGCTACCAAAAAAAACGTAGTCGGCTGAAACTAATTTGTTTCGCCGCTACATCAATGCCCATGCTTGGCTTGGAACCAGTTGGTTTCTACGTTCGATCATGGAGGGATCGAGTCTTTGAAGTTGAATCAATACAAACTTGCAAAGAAGAGTTTAGCCAAGGATGAAGAACAATTGCTCTACTATCTACCTTAAAAAATGGTAGAAATAAAATTTACAAAAATATTTGTATGGAAAAGAATTTAAACAAAAAATAAAAGGGATGAGTATATTTATATAAGTAAAATTTCCTTCAAATGAAAGTTCTGTAAAAAGGAAAGAAGAATATATCCTACCAATTAATTTGGAGATTTAAATATGTTTTCTTTCCATCTAAATATCTAATTTCTCAGTTAAATAGCTTCAAACCATATAATTTTTTCATTACAAAAAAGGTGATTAAGTCATTAACTCTCAATTAATGGGTAGTTGAGGAGATTAGTCTAATCACCTAAAATGCTACGTGACTCCTTTCTTTTAAAATAGAGAAAGATGTAGAGTTTTGCTGGGACATTAATTTGATCCATAAAATGGTTAATTAGAGGGCTATTAATTTGGTCTATAAACTGATTAATGAAAAAGACTATTAAATTGGTCTCCCTTCACAATATGGTCTTGTACGATTTACAAAATTAAAAAAATACAAAGACAACAAATTCAACTTAAACTCATTGAGTTCGAATCGTAATGGTTGAGGCAAAAATTGTTGTTGTATAAAATGGTAGATGGTGTGAAAATAAATATTTTCGCTACTACATAATATCCGTAGTTGGTCGAAAGTAAATACTTTCGATCGCTACACAAAACTTGTAGTTGGTCGAAAGTAAATACTTTCGATCCCTAAAAAAATCCCGTATATAGTTGGTTGAAACCGATGGGTTTCTCCGCTACACAAGTATACGTAGTCGGGTGGAAATGATAGTCAAGGTTAAAAATGAAGTAGCACTTGTAGTACACAAAGCGAGCTCATTTAGCAGTGCTTGCAATAGAAGATACCGTTTGTTTTGTAGAGGGATGAAGATGAAGTCTACAGGAAGGTTTAATGGAGAAGGATTAATAAAAATTGTTATTTACCTTAATCCTTTTCTAGTCAAATTAACATCATAATTTTGACGATTTCCTCCTAAAATTAAGAACAAAATCAATAAGTTTCCTTATTTAAGAATTCTACAAAATAACAAAGAAAGATAATTGTCTTTTTTTTGTACGGATGGATGATTTTCTATTAGCACTCTTGGTAGGATTTAACTCCTTTTAAATAGGAATTAATTACTCCATTTAATTGGTGGTTAATTAATATTCATTTATTATTAAGGATGGATAGTTCGATCACCTTCAACATCTTGGAACATTTTGATACCTACAATATAAGAGATCAATGTTTATTTTAAGAAACACCATTTAGAACTACGTAAAGAGTTGACGCCATTTTAAAAGGCTACGTAGGTAACTCGATATTAAGTTTAAAATATATCGTGTACAGTCGCAAATCAAATTCAAATTTTATGCCAAATGAACTACGAGTGGTTTGATCTCTTTTTATAAGAGTACGTAGGAAACTCGATTAATAAATTGTCGAGTTCAACCGCAAAAATTAAATTAACTTTTATGTAAATGTAAAAGACAGAAAAGAACTATGTATGATTTGATTCCGTTTTCTTTTACGGATACGTAGGAAATTTGATACAAAACAAAAACGTATTAAATTCAATCACAAATATATATATTTGACTTTTATATGAAATGAAAGTCATAAACTTAAACTCCAAATATTCTATTAAGAACTACGTACGACTTGATTCCTATTAAAAGGATACGTAGGAAATTTGGTAAATTAAAAACCGAATTCAGTCATAAAATTTAAAATATAATAAAATAAATAACCTAACACTTTTCTTGATCATGCGCGTGATAGTAGGATAAGTTAAGCAACCCTTCCTAGAAGGTGGGTTTAATTTAATTCTTTGATGCATGGCCGAGATATAAATGTCATGCAAATGATAGTTGGATCATCGTCTGGGCAACCCTTCATAGAAGGTGGGTTTGGACTTTGATTCTCTGAAGCATGAAAACACTGCACGGAACTACATGAGACTTGATCCTTATTAAAAAGGTACGTAGGCAACCCGTCCAAAAACGGGTTCAGTCCAAATCACCAAAACCAACCAAATATCGGTATCTATATAAGTTAGAATCAAAAGGTGAAAAAGAGAGGGTCGAACTCAAATAAAATAAATAAATAAAATGTGTTCTGTAAATTTGTATAAAACATAAAAAAGGCGTTTTGTAAATTTGTGTACATTTTTACTCAACAATGATCAAAGAATATACACCCATACATCTAGATTTATGAAGATAAAACGTTCAAACCAATCCCAAAATATAGACTATAATACATGCTTTCAATATACCCCATACTTGTCCCTTGCTTGTCCCCAAGCAAGATTCAAATCTTAGATACAAGATAGAATGGACTATAAGTCATCAAGAAGATCAATGAAAAACATTTCAAAACCTTTTGGTGGTGCGCTCCATTCATAGATCACCCTAAGAGAATGCTTCATGACAAATAAAATCAAAACATGATCAACATATTTTATAAATATAAGAAAGTTGTTCATCTTTGCATAAAATCATAGAATGCATAATAAATCATATTTATCGAAATCAATAATGTATAATCCAATTTAAACCACCAAGTCAATCATCATACTCGAGGTCTCAAGGGCTTCCAAAAGAGATCAAGAAACGTGTCAGGGTGGGATGTATATAGGGTAATGTGGTGCTAGAATCCGGGAATAGGATCTTACTTCACTTTCTTTAAATCACAACATCTTCCACCAATAAGCTTCAATTATTTTCACTTTACTTTACTTTTTGGGAACATGGACAGAGGTGCACAACAACCGAAGCATAGGAGATCAACAATCATCAATTTCTCGAGATGCCTCAAACCCTTGATGCACATACCATGACCCGTTAGGACTATCCATCAATCCGACTTTGGCAAGACACAAACACCCGACTATGTGAATGGTGTCAAGTTACTCATCATCAAGATCAACGTCCCCAAACCTAATTTGTTTCTTTCTACACTTCCAGCCAAGATCTCAACTTCACTTCACACGCTTTTCGTCAATTGTGTCCAAATTCCCGAATAGGTAAAGGGAGGAAAATATGCATATGAGGGGCTAAAGCATGATCAAGAAGAAGTAGAATAAGAGAATGAATTGACTTAGTCATCCCAAGAAGAATGTGAGAGAACTCATAATGTGGTGTCAACCTTCAAATCCAACATAATTTTGATAAAAACAAAGTATTAAACATGCTAGAATTTCAAACAAAGCATTTAGAAACTTAAACATATCATAAAACCTTTCGAGCATATAAACAATTCAAAATCAATCTGCAAACAAATATCTTCATCGAGGTCATATCCAAAAAAGAAGAACAAAACGTTTCGAATATCTTTCAGTTAAAAACCCATCTCGGTCGAGGTGTTCTGACGTTATCCGAGGTGTTCAACCAAGATGTGCCTCGTTTTTCACGACCTCGTTTGGTCAAGAACGTCTCGGTCGAGCTAAAAAAATTTTCAAACTGGTTTTTTCTCAAACAGAAACCTGTATGTATGCATGTGATGATGGATAAGCACATAGACCAAAATAAAAGATAATATACAGCAGGAGTCATAAAAGCATAGTCAAGTAGCTCAAATAATACACCAAATACCCCATACTTGGGACACATTGTCCCAATGGGTCAAATATAAGTCTGAAGGAACAAAGTACTCACCGGACCTAGCCGAACTACATAATAAAGATAGAAAATAAATCTATGAAGCTCTCAGTCCTAGTCTGCTGGCGGTGGTGGTGGTGGAATGTGAGGATGCTGGGAAGGATTGAATGGATAGCCCATCGTGTGCTGATACTGCAGCTCCATCATCCGACGCTGGTAACGCTAGCTCTTCTCCATACGATGCGTCCATCCCTCAATGTATATGTGCGAACATCGAAGCGCTGGGTGATGTCAACTGTCAGGGCGGCGTAAGAGTCTATAATCTGCTAAGTAAGATCATCGATCCGCTGATGTGCCTTGGGATCTCTACGGAGGCGGGCTTGTCGCTGTTGAGGTGGCGGTGGTGCAGGTGCATCTCTCTCGTCCTCCGTGGCCTCGTCGTCAATGTCAACGGTGGGAATATTGGTCCCGCTGGTATCAGTACCGGTGTCCATAACACCTCCATACCCAACATCATCATCCTCCTCCTCCTTAGCTACCCCTCTAGCTGCAACATCCTACATGTAAGGAAACCATTCAACCGACTAGAATTTGCGATCATAGACAGAGAACTGGGAAGACCAAAGAATGCCCTGAGGAGACTTCGTTTCCCATGGCATGGCAACATAAAGTGTGTCAAGGCCACGGGGAACGAGAATGCGCCGTGTGATCATCTTCTGCAACCCCAGCGGCTTCGGAGCCGCAATTAACGTACAACCAGATAAGTGAAGTCCCATGGAAGTGGCGATGTGGGTCACCAGCCCACCACAATAGATATCGCCCTTCGACTTTCCCTTGATCTTGTGAAGGTCATTTGCCAACATGGTAGCAAAATCTGGAATTCCTCCGGTGACCATACAGAAGATCCAAAGGAATTGCATAGTTCCTATTCAACAACCTATACTTGATCTCTCGATGCTCCGGCACATAGGTAACTGATCTAAGGAACTCCAAGGTCGGCTCCAAATAAGCCGGCACTCTAATGGCCAAGAAATCCTCCAGACCAACCATAGAAATCATCTTTTTCAAGTCCTCCACCACGTGGAGGCACTTGAAGGCATCAACTTCCAGGAATCGTGGGGCAATGATGGGGCGCCCACAAATCCGATCGTAATCCCGCTGATATCTCTCATGAATCACCGGGATGGTGAGCTGTACTGTAAAAGAAGGGGAGGAGTGGTGTGAACTGGTGAGCCTATCTCTCAAGGCCAACTGACGATCAGATCTGCGTGAACTGCTCATGACTGGAAGAACACCTCGGTCGGCCAAAAACACCTCGGCCAAGACACAGTTGAGTCGACCGAGGCGAAGTGCTGTACGAAGCGAACTCTGAAATCTGCAAGATTTTTCCCCCAAAATCACTACCAAAAGCCTCCTGTGGGGTACTTATATCTTTTTCAGCAGCAAACTATGGCAACCAAGGCAAGATCTATGCAGAATCGAGAAAAATAGAAGGAGTTAGGGGTTATGTCAAAATACCCCTAAATCTGCAGATTCAAAGCGTTTTCTGTGTTGTTTGTTGCTCGGAAATTGAATCTCTTGCTTCCTCTCGTGATTTGGAGTCAAGAATCGTGGAAAACGATCGAGAATGGAGAATTTGAGTGTAGAGGGAGCTACGGTCGAGGTGAGTGAAGAGAGGGAAAAGTGAGAGGAGAGAGAAACCGTCGCAGCTTTTTATACCCCTCGCTGAATTTGATTACACCTCGTTCGAGATGTTCTTGAGCGGACCGAGGTGTCAGAGTAGATGTCAGACCTAAGCATCTCGGTTGACGGAGAACATCTCGGTCGAGGTGCTGTGACAGCAACCGAGATGTGTCTCAGTCAAACTTCGTCTTCTCAATTTCTCAAACTTTTGTCCTTCCATGTAGCTCTTGAGTTGTAATTTCTTCTTATAGAATACCTGATTCTTGTCTAGGAGGACACAAAAATCACGAAGCAAACTATATAAACTAAACTAGAAAAGGGAAAAAGAAAGCAATACCTTGGGTTGCCTCCCAAGAAGCGCTTGGTTTAAGGTCGCTAGTTGGACTGTACGTCATCCTCAAACAAGGTATAATGGCGCAATCTTTTCAGCCGAGACTTCCGGTCGATACTTCTTCAGCCTATGACCATTGACTTTAAAGATTCCGCTAGCTTCGCCCCATATTTCAACTACACCGTGGGGAAAAACATTTTTCATAATGTAAGATCCTATCCATTGAGATTTTAACTTACCTGGAAAGAGGCGGAGGCGGGAGTTGAAGAGTCAAACAAGATCTCCTTCTTTGAGCTCCTTAGGGACAATATGCTTGTCATGCCATCTCTTTGTTCTTTCTTTGTAGATTTTGGCGTTCTCATAGGTGTTTAAACACAACTCCTCCAGCTCATTAATGTTGGAGATTTGGGTTAAGTCTTCATTGTAACCGTTGAGCTTGTCTTGAGACAAGGTGCAATGAGTTGTTCACATGTGTGTCACTATGGTCCGGGTTGCGGGAGGCAAGCCAAGTGACCGGCACTAAGAACAACTAGTATTATAAGGGGAGTCGAATCAAAGCAAGGTGATTCACGACAAGGTCAACTTGTGCTAGCTTTTAGAAGGCCGACGTTTGGGGCTTTTAGCCACATTTTATCGGCACACCTTTGGTTCTTAGGCCTTATATTGGCTAAAGAATATGTGGTTAAAAACTGGGAGCAATCCAAGCTCAAATGCTTAGTGAATGTCAATGAAGCAGCTAGTGAGCTTCTTAAGGAGCTACACTAGCTTGAGCTAAGATATTGAGTATTTGAGTATCTTGGAGCTTACCCTAGCTATATTAAAGTGAATGAAGCTCATTGGAAGTGTTTGGACCAAGAAAAATAAGCTAGCTCTAAGCTAGCTCCGGGGAGCGGTTTTGGGCTCCCTATGTGGGCCTCGGGCCTCGGGCTTTCTAGGGCTTCAAGGCCCATCTTCCAAGTAACTTCCAAGTAACTTCCATAACCGTTTTTAACCGCTTTTAACCGCTTTTAACTTCCCAAAACCGTGGCCCCCTATGCCTATAAAAGGGAGAGCCATTTGCACTTGTTTCTACATTCGTTTTTGCAACAATAAAGCTTCTAGTTCCATTGTATTGACATTGGATAGGCCTTCTTATAAGCTTGTTTGCAAAACTCGAAAGACCAGTATAGTTCCTTTGTATTTACAAAGGATAGGCATCCATCTTAGTTTGGTTTTGTATTGACAAAACCTAGGAATACCCTTTCTACAAAGTAAGACAAGTAAGTCTCTTACTTAGTCTTTGTAACGTGTAACGTTTTATCCCACTAAGGTATTTGGATATTCCCGGTGTAGGGGAGAATACACTTAGAAGGAAAATTCATTTATGAATAACTCATTACATTATCCAAGTCAATGGTTTTAACATATAACAACCGGTTTATAAGACGTGTAATTGAACTTAACTTCTATTAGAGTTTTGTCAACTCCTTTTTGGAGATTACAAACTCTTGCTTGAGTTTTGTCTACTCCTTTGGAGACTACAAACTCTTGATTGAGTTTTGTCTACTCCTTTGTGGAGATTACAAACTCTTAGTTGAGTTTTGTCTACTCCTTTGGAGACTACAAACTCTTGATTGGGTTTTGTCTACTCCTTTACGGAGATTACAAACTCTTGGTTGGGTTTTGTCTACTCCTTTGTGGAGATTACAAACCCTTGGTTAATAACTAGTTTTAGTTCAAGATAATTATATAATTTGTTTGGCAATTGGGAGAACCGTCTACTCACATAAGTGAGACTACGGCCCTTTGGTCTAAAACCGGACACCGAAATTCCAACAATCTTCTAAGTGTATTTATTGTTAATTGTTTTGTAGGATTGGATTGATCAATAATGAGTAAGACGTTAATGACAGAAATGACTTCTCGTTTTGGGAAGTTGGATAAGTTTGAGGGTGTAGACTTTAGGAGGTGGCAAAAGAAAATGCACTTCCTCTTGACTACACTAAAAGTCGCTTATGTACTCACTACACCTAGACCGGCCGAGCCGGTTGATGATACGGTGGAGGAGATAGAGGCTGTCCGACGAAGGAGCAAATGGGATAATGATGACTATATATGTCGTGGTCATATTCTCAATGGTATGAGTGATGCATTGTTTGATGTCTACCAAAGTGTAGAGTCATCAACATCAATGTGGGATCAACTGGAGTCTAAGTACATGGCGGAGGATGCTTCATCTCGCAAATTCTTAGTCTCGGATTTTAACTCATATAAAATGGTGGACTCAAGGCCGGTAATGGAACAATACAATGAATTGCTCCGGATTCTTGGGAGGTTCACTCAACATGCCATGCATATGGATGAGGCCATTGCGGTTTCGTCTATAATGGATAAGCTCCCCTCTTCGTGGAAGGACTTCCGCCATGTGCTAAAGCACAAGAAGGAAGAACTCACGTTGGTGGAACTTAGCTCTCACCTTCAAATTGAACAAGGCCTTAGGGCACAAGAAGGGGGACTCAAGAAGGAAGATAAAACTTCTACTTCCCACGAGGCCAACATGATGGATGGCAAGGGCAAAAGGAAGAGGTTCAAAGGAAAGGACAAAGGCAAGGACAAGGGAAATAAGTCCAAGAAGTCCAAAAAGGATAATGTTGACGAGAAACCAAAAGGTTCTTGTTGGAAGTGTGGCAAGACTGGCCACTTCAAGCGGGATTGCAAGGTTAAGGACGATGGATCCAAGGGTGGAGGCCAAAGTGGCCAAAACCTATTAAACCAAGGTGACTCACTTATGAGTCTTGATTCTAACTTTGATATAAATTCTGATTTGAATTATGTGTCATTGACTTTTGAATGTTTGTCCATGCAGGATGATGACCTTGGATGATGGGTGGACTCGGGTACAACAACTCATGTTTGCAAAGATCGGCGTTGGTTCAAGACATACGCTGTTGCAAACGATGGAGAACTCATACATATGGGAAATGAGTCTACCACCCCCATTCTAGGAAGAGGACGGGTTGATCTGTATTTCACAAGTGGCAAGACTCTAGTCTTGTCAAATGTACTACATGCACCGGCCATTAGAAAGAATGTGGTTTCTGGTGGTGTACTCAATAGGCTTGGCTTCAAACAAGTCATAGAAGCCGACCGCTATGTATTATCTAGGAGAGGAACATTTGTAGGCTTTGGCCATTGGAACAATAATATGTTTCTTCTCTCTTTATGTAATAAACTTTCTAATAGTAATATAAACAAGAACAATTTGTTTACATTGTCTTCTTCTTCTTCTTCTTCCAATTGTGATTTTGTTAAATGGCATGCACGACTTGGACATGTTCATTTTAAGCGTATGAATGACATGACTAAGGATGGTAGTTTACCTAAACTTGACTTGCCAAAAGACAAGTGTAAAACGTGCATGTTGACCAAGATAACAAGACTTCCATTTCCTAGAGTTGAAAGAGAACAATCAATGCTCGGCTTAGTCCACTCGGATCTAGGCGACTTGCACTCTACTCCTTCATTAGGAAAGAAGAAGTATTACGTAACATTCATAGATGATTACTCTAGGTATTGTTACGTATATCTACTTTTTGCAAAGAGTGATGCCTTAGACAAATTCTATGTATTCAAGAATGAATCTGAGTTACAACAAGGTACCTTAATAAAAAGACTACGCACGGATCGTGGTGGTGAATTTATGGATAAGGAATATTTTGAGAGTGTCGGGATCATACATGAGACCACGGCACCTTACACACCACAATCAAATGGTATGGCCGAACGAAAGAACCGAGTGCTTAAAGAGATGGTCAATGCCATGTTATCTTACTCGGGTCTTAAGCATTCGTTTTGGGGTGAAGCTATGCTCACGGCAAACTACTTGCTTAATCGTGTTCCAAACAAAAGAAGCAAGAAGACTCCTTATGAACTATGGTTCAAAAGGAAGCCAAACCTACATTACTTACGAGTTTGGGGATGTCGAGCCATAGTAAGGCTCAATGACAACAAACGTAAAACTTTAGGTGAAAAAGGTGTTGAGTGTGTGTTCATTGGCTATGCAGAACACTCCAAAGCTTATAGGTTCTATGTGATAGAACCAAATGACTTCATCTCGGTTAATACCGTAATAGAGTCTAGGGATGCCATCTTTGATGAAGATCGCTTCACCTCGGCTCCTAGGCCTAGGGAAGTGATCAACATGACTTTAGATGAGGAACACCCAAACAAGCATCGTAGGATTCAAGATGAATCCTGGGAAGCGTCTCACGGGCTTGACTTGCCAGAGATTGCTCCTATGAGCAATAATTTGTCCCAAAAATCAATTTTCCAAGTGTTCTTGGTTGAAGGGTCAAGGGATAATGAAATGGATCGTCACTCTTACTTTCATATGGATGAGGATCCAAAGACATTTGATGAGGCCATGAAGTCTCAAGATGTTGCCTTTTGGAAGGAAGCAATCCAAGAGGAGATGGACTCCATTATGGGCAATCATACATGGGAGTTAGCCAACCTTCCTTCCGGTTGCAAACCTTTGGGATGCAAATGGATCTTCAAGAGGAAGATGAAAGTTGACGGTTCCATTGACAAGTTTAAAGCACGCTTGGTCATCCAAGGCTTTAGACAAAGGGAAGGTGTCGATTACTTTGACACATATGCTCCGGTGGCTAGGATTACAACCATTAGGTTATTAATAGCTATGACGGCTATACATAATCTAGTGATTCATCAAATGGATGTCAAGACAGCATTCCTTAATGGTGATCTAGATGAGGAAGTGTA
This sequence comes from Fagopyrum homotropicum, assembly GCA_033239125.1. NCBI lineage: Eukaryota > Viridiplantae > Streptophyta > Magnoliopsida > Caryophyllales > Polygonaceae > Fagopyrum > Fagopyrum homotropicum. The sequence continues at coordinate 105,008,093 of BSWB01000007.1, forward strand.
TATGAGACAACCTGAAGGGTTTGTTTTAAAAGGACAAGAGCACAATGTATGTCGCTTGGTCAAATCCTTGTATGGACTAAAGCAAGCTCCAAAACAATGGCATCAAAAGTTTGATGATGTTGTATTGTCAAATGGATTTAAGATAAATCAAGCTAACAAGTGTGTCTATAGTAAGTTTGATCATACCGGTCAAGGTGTGATCATATGCTTATATGTTGATGACATGTTGATCTTTGGAACAAACCAAAGACAAGTAGATCTTACTAAGGATTTCTTGTCCACTAAGTTTTCTATGAAAGACTTAGGTGAGGCGGATGTGATTCTAGGCATAAGAATCAAACGTGATGCTAAAGGCTTAAGCCTCACGCAATCACACTACATTGAGAAGATTGTCAAACGCTTCCAATGTGATAAAAGTACAATTGTTAGTACTCCTATGGACTCAAGTGAGAAGTTGATGCCCAACCAAGGATCAGCTGTCTCTCAACTTGAGTATGCACAAGTAATAGGATGTTGCATGTATGCAATGACAAGCACTAGGCCAGATATTGCTTTTGCTATTGGTAAATTGAGTAGGTACACAAGTTGTCCTAGCTCACAACATTGGAAGGCACTAAGGCGTGTGCTTAGGTACCTCAAGGGGACCATGGGTTTTGGCATCTTGTACAGTAAGTATCCTTCAGTGATAGAAGGCTACTCGGATGCGTCATGGATCACTAATCTAGATGATCACTCATCCACCACAGGATGGGTTTTCTTGTTAGGTGGTGGTGCCATTTCGTGGGCTTCAAAGAAGCAAACATGCATCACAACCTCGACCATGGAGTCCGAGTTTGTGGCACTTGCCGCTGCCGGCAAGGAAGCTGAATGGCTAAGAAATTTGGTTCTAGAAATTCCTCTATGGCCAAAACCGGTTTCTCCTATCTCGATTCATTGTGATAGTGCAGCTACGTTGGCTAAAGCTTATAGTCAAACGTACAATGGGAAATCAAGACATCTTGGTGTGAGACATAGCTCGGTTAGAGAGCTCATAACTCACGGTATAATATCGGTCGATTTTGTGAGAACCCACAATAATCTAGCCGATCACTTAACCAAGAGCTTGGCTAGGGACTTAGTTCAAAAGTCAGCCAAGGGGATGGGGTTAACGACCTAAATTGATAACGACTTGTCGTGGGACACCCAATTCGCCTATGACTTGATGTCTTAGCCGAATTCAATGAGGAAATCCCATTCCAAGAAGTTGTGAGCATAAAATGTCCATCCAAGGTAATGCTCTGTGCCTATATAATATGTATAGTTTGAAATATGTAATTTCTTAACAACTCTTTTGAAAAATTGCAATTATAGGTGCAAGATCAAAAGAGAGTTGGCTACATGAACGTGAAGTGTCAAGGCTTCTTCGAGGGAGTAGATGGTCGACTCGCCTATATGTTCATTAAAGGATTAGGACACAATAGCCTTTAAATGTGTCATTTATTTGTAAAGGAAATGTAAATTTCGTGTATGTTGCCTTCATGTACTTAAATAAGTTGAGTGGTTCAATCCATTAGGACACCACAATTCTTTAGTACAGAATGTGTAATTATACTAATTCAATAAATTCAATCGAAAGACATTTATGATTATGCGAATATTTTGTTTGGATGTATGTCTATTAAAAGTTTCTTGACTTTGCTCAAATGGGGGAGGAATGTTGGAGATTTGGGCTAAGTCTTCATTGTAACCGTTGAGCTTGTCTTGAGACAAGGTGCAATGAGTTGTTCACATGTGTGTCACTATGGTCCGGGTTGCGGGAGGCAAGCCAAGTGACCGGCACTAAGAACAACTAGTATTATAAGGGGAGTCGAATCAAAGCAAGGTGATTCACGACAAGGTCAACTTGTGCTAGCTTTTAGAAGGCCGACGTTTGGGGCTTTTAGCCACATTTTATCGGCACACCTTTGGTTCTTAGGCCTTATATTGGCTAAAGAATATGTGGTTAAAAACTGGGAGCAATCCAAGCTCAAATGCTTAGTGAATGTCAATAAAGCAGCTAGTGAGCTTCTTAAGGAGCTACACTAGCTTGAGCTAAGATATTGAGTATTTGAGCATATTGGAGCTTACCCTAGCTATATTAAAGTGAATGAAGCTCATTGGAAGTGTTTGGACCAAGAAAAATAAGCTAGCTCTAAGCTAGCTCCGGGGAGCGGTTTTGGGCTCCCTATGTGGGCCTCGGGCCTCGGGCTTTCTAGGGCTTCAAGGCCCATCTTCCAAGTAACTTCCAAGTAACTTCCATAACCGTTTTTAACCGCTTTTAACTTCCCAAAACCGTGGCCCCCTATGCCTATAAAAGGGAGAGCCATTTGCACTTGTTTCTACATTCGTTTTTGCAACAATAAAGCTTCTAGTTCCATTGTATTGACATTGGATAGGCCTTCTTATAAGCTTGTTTGCAAAACTCGAAAGACCAGTATAGTTCCTTTGTATTGACAAAGGATAGGCATCCATCTTAGTTTGGTTTTGTATTGACAAAACCTAGGAATACCCTTTCTACAAAGTAAGACAAGTAAGTCTCTTACTTAGTCTTTGTAACGTGTAACGTTTTATCCCACTAAGGTATTTGGATATTCCCGGTGTAGGGGAGAATACACTTAGAAGGAAAATTCATTTATGAATGACTCATTACATTATCCAAGTCAATGGTTTTAACATATAATAACCGGTTTATAAGACGTGTAATTGAACTTAACTTCTATTAGAGTTTTGTCAACTCCTTTTTGGAGATTACAAACTCTTGCTTGAGTTTTGTCTACTCCTTTGGAGACTACAAACTCTTGATTGAGTTTTGTCTACTCCTTTGTGGAGATTACAAACTCTTAGTTGAGTTTTGTCTACTCCTTTGGAGACTACAAACTCTTGATTGGGTTTTGTCTACTCCTTTACGGAGATTACAAACTCTTGGTTGGGTTTTGTCTACTCCTTTGTGGAGATTACAAACCCTTGGTTAATAACTAGTTTTAGTTCAAGATAATTATATAATTTGTTTGGCAATTGGGAGAACCGTCTACTCACATAAGTGAGACTACGGCCCTTTGGTCTAAAACCGGACACCGAAATTCCAACAATTAATATCTAAAAGTCTCTTCTCTCTAGCTTCCTTGATGTCAAAATTCAACCACTTGATTGCCCAATATGCCTTGTGCTCCAGCTCAACGGGTAGATGACAAGACTTCCCATATACCAAATTGTAAGGGGTGGTACCAATGGGAGTCTTGAATGCGGTCCTATAAGCCCAAAGAGCATCATCCAGCTTCATGGACCAATCCTTCCTTGTCCTTGAAACGGTCTTCTCCAAAATTGCCTTGAGTTCTCTATTCGAGATCTCCACCTTCCCACTAGTTTGAGGGTGATAAGGGATTGCTACCTTGTGGGTTACCCCATATTTCGATAAAAGTGCCTTGAACTTCCGGTTGATAAAATGTGTCCCTTCATCGTTGATGATGATATGCGGTGTTCCAAAACGTGGAAAGATAGTTCTATTGAAGAACTTCACAACCACCATGGCATCATTAGTGGGAGAATCAATGGCCTCCACCCATCTAGAGACGTAATCAACAACTAAGAGGATGTAGAGGCTCCCCGCGGATGACGGGAAAGGTCCCATGAAATCAACTCCCCATACATCAAAAATCTCAACCTCTTGAATATTGTTGAGTGGTATCTCGTTCCTTCTAGACAATTCCCTGTTCTTTGGCATGCATCACAAGAGACAACAAACGCTTGCACATCCTTAAATAATGTAGGCTAAAAGAAACCAGAACGCAATACCTTAGCGCATGTTTTGTGAGCGCTAGCATGTCCTCCACAAGGGAGTAAGTGGCAATGCCGTATGACACTAATAGCTTCATCCTCCAGAATTCATCGTCGAAGCATCCCATCCGGAACCCTATTGAAGAGTAGAGGTTCATTCTTATAGTAGTAGCGTACATCATTGAAGAACTTCTTCCTTTGAGTGTACGTCAATCCGGGAGGTACTTCTTGACAAACAAGATAGTTGACAATATCAGCATATCAATGCTCTTTACTATCAGAAACTTGGCAAAGCCAATGCTCCACCAACTATGAGTGATCATTAGAGAATGAATCATAAATGGAGAGATCGTCTTCCTCAGTTGACTTCATCTCGCTTACTGTCTCGGTCGTGGTCCGAGATGGGTGACCGAGGTGTTGTTCAAATAAGATCACCTCGCTTGCTCCGGAAAGTGTTTCGGTCGAGGTACTGGAACTAGGACTGAAACCTAATGTGCTTTTCTTCTCCTGAATCAGTTTATCAAATCTAGCTCGTGGATCTGCTTCCAATGTTTCCAAGCTTCACACATCTGCATCACACAAGGCATCTATACCTTCCTCCATCATACTAAAACTTAAAACTTTCTCAAGAGAATTTTTAATAAGGATAGAGCTCACCAATTCTCGAGAATCTTCTTCATCATAGATGTTGAAGATATCATCTTCCAAAGGCTCTCCCTTCATTGCAGCCAATAGTTCAAACTCCACATGATCGCCACCAATGATGAATTTCAACTTGGCGTTCTTACAATCAACGTTGCAACCTGATGTTGCTAGAAATGGTCTTCCGAGAATGATAGGGATGGGATAATCTACGGGAATGTCCAATACAACAAAGTCTATAGGTATGTATAAATTACCTAACTTGATGGGAACGTCCTCCAAGATACCAACGGGACGGGTAATTGAGCGATCCACCATGTATAACGTCATCTTCATGGGCTTGGGATTTCCAAGGCCGACCTTCTCACATAGTTCTAGAGGAATGATGCTCACACTAGCTCCTAGATCACAAAGTGCATCATAAGTCACATCCCCAACTTGGATGAGAATGCAAAACGAACCGGGATCTCTCAATTTAGGTGGCATCTTCTCCTTCATGATTTGACAATATCTCTTTCAGAAACTTCCCATAGACGGATATTCCTAGGATAGCATCAATGAAAGGGATGTTAATATGTAGTTTATTCATAAGGTCAAGAAACTTACCAAAGTGTTTGTCTAGATGTGCCCGCGATCTTGACTGAGGGAACGGGAGTGGTGGTTTATAAGCAAGTGGTAGAACATAAACTTCAGCTCTTTCTTTCGCTTTCGAGGGCTCCATCTCGGTTGGCACCTCAACCGTGGTGTTCCTCGTCTAATCGTGGTTCGACCGAGGTACTGGATCTGCAATCTTCAATCCACTACGTGTTGTGATAGCCATGACTTGCCCTTTTTGGGTTGTTCTCTATCCTTCCTGGAAGTTTTCCAGGATCTCCTGGCACTTCATTAGCCTTGTTGAAAAATTGTTGTTCTAAGGCTTTTTGTGCCTTCTAAAATGAGTTCATAGAAGTCTCCATAGCGTTGAGCTTGATCAATATAGCCTCCATCACAACGTCCGGTTTCTTGGGTGGCTGGGACGACCTTGATGACGAGTCCTGGCTTCTCAATGGAGTAGAAGAAGAGGAAGGGGTGTTAAGAGCATTTTTAGCATGAGAATAAGGGTTACCGGAATTTTGTCGATTTGATCTCCAGTTGTTATTGGAATTTCTGTTGTTGTTGTTGTTGTTGTTGTTGTTGTTGTAATTATTGTTGTTCCACAACCCTTGATAATTTCCTCTTCCTTGGTGTCCAGCATATTGCTCCTTCTTGGTTTGAGCTACTAAAAGCTCCTTCAATGCCATGACTTCATTTTTGGGCGAGGTGAGTTGAGCTGCATTTGATATTGTATCCTAAAAGCTAACTCGTCTTGCTCCATCTTCAACTCTTTGATGGGAATAAAAAGCTTGCTTTTCTATGAAATCCCAAGCTTCATCTATCGGCATATCCATGAAAGTGCCGGTGGAAAGTAATTGGAGTTTGAATTGAGTGTCTCCATCCAAACTCTTGAAGTATATTTCCAACAACTCGATCTTTGGAATCCCATGATGACGGCAATCCAACAAAAGGTCCTTGAATCTTTCCCATGACTCGGACAAACTTTTTTTTTCTTTCATGGTAAAAGCATTGATCTTACCCCTCAATTCAGCTGTCTTTGATAGTGGAAAGAACTTAGTAAGAAACTCCGTAGTCATCTCTTCCCAAGTGTTGATTTCTCCAACTAGAAGAGATTGATACCAAGCAAGTGCCTTGTCTTTCAATGAGAAGTAGAAAGGCCTCAACTTGTAATTGTTATTCTCTACTCTTGATGGTCTCAAACTCTCCATCAGAATCTCATAATTTTGTAAATGCTGACGTGGAGATTCTCTCTCCAAACCTCCAAACTTACATTGTCGAATCATGGTTAGAACTTGAGGTCGAAGTTCATAATCATGCTCAGCTGGATCTCCTAGATTGACTCCTGGATGCCGCACTTGCTGATTCGGGTCCATCCTTTGACCTAGGGTTTGCGGAACTCCAGCAAAAAGATCACCTCGGTCTACCCTCGCCGGCATCCGAGGTGGTGGGTGTATCTCGGCCGGTGCAACTAGGACTGGATCTTGCCTCGGTCGAGCAACTAGGACCGGTCGAGGTAAAATCTGAGCTCGTAAAGCGGCCATATCAGCTTGAATCTCTTCAGTTCTTGCACGAGTCTCTTCTTTCTCTCGTTGTAATTCTTATTTACTGAGGCGAAGTTGTTCCAATGCCTCCTTCCATTCGGCTTCAAGATCTCGATTATCTTGATCGGCCATCTTAGCTTCTTTCAATCTTCTTCTGTATGTCTTTTCTGGTTCGGGATCGTAAGGAACGATTTCCTTTCCAACACGAGTTCATCACATAAACCTAAGGAAAGATCCTGCGAAATCACTCAAGTAAAGCAATCAATAGCAACAAGGGCAACATCCCCAAAAGACAACCGAAACCAAACTTGGTCTTGACAAAGTCCCCGGAAACGGTGCCAAAAACTTGTTCACTCCAAAAGGTACGTGCAATATTTAATATTTATACCAAGAATAATTGCAAAAAAGTGAACCCGTAGTGTACGAATCGATTGTAATAAAAGCAAGAATTCCAGGGTCGAACACAGGGACTATGCTGAAACAAAGATCGGTAATTCAGGTTGTCAATTAAAAACAAGCAACAAAGCAAAGATATCAAAGATGATGTAATAACCAGGTAAAGAGAATGCGGATTCTAGAAATTAAAGCATCTAGTTGTGGTTCCGACTCAAGATCTCAAAAGATAATGTGGACAAAGATGAGGTTTGCAAGTAAGTTTCACTACTCACTATCCCAAACCAAAGATCCTCTCACCGGATAAGTCTCAATGTACTAAGGAAAGGAACTATAATCTTAAACCAACACACCAACCAAGGGGATAGAACTAACCTTTACCGGATAAGTCTCAGGCTAAATTTTAAAGATGGGATGGAGGCACACTCAAACCCCAATAAAGGATAAACCTTTATTACCTAACGCTCATGATCTTGGGTATACAAACAAAGGAATCACCGGGTAAGTCTCATCCTAGGCTTGCGTTAAACCAGAAAAAGGTATAACAAGGATAGGATTTGGCAAACCGAAACCTCAACTCAAATAAGGATCAAGAAAGGTCTCGCCTCGCTCAGTTAGTATCCCATATCGGTCGAGATGTTTAACGACTGACCGAGGTGTTCGTCGGTTAAGGTAAAGTGATAGCATGAATTATAGTCTATATTTTGGGGTTTGTTTTGACGTTTTATCTTTCATAATCTGCATGTTTGTATGTACATTATGTAATTATATTACCATTTCATCTACCTTTGCGAGAATCGAGGTCTACACCTAGTTTTGTTGTAATCGTAGGTAAAATGGCACGTTTTGCATCAAAAAGGAGCAAAAGGAGCTATGGAGTCATTGGAGCTACATTGAGGAACATAAGGAACCATCCAGGAAGCATAGCCATGGACTAAAGATTCACTTTGGACCAGTTTTGAGAGATTTCACATTCAGTTGTGATTCACCTCGGTTGATCACAGATTCATCTCGACCGAGGTGATCCAGAGAAGCCGACTCAACCGAGGCGAATACCTAGGACGCGGCGAGAATATTTTATTCTTGGCTGAGATCTTTTATATTTGGAAAGTGATCTTATATTTTTGGGCTTGGCTCCTGGAAGGAAGAAGATATTATAGATCTTATATTTTACCTATTTTTATGGGAAGAGATCTTTCTAAGATATATTATCTTTGGAGGGTTATTTTCCTATAAAAAGGGTTGGATTTCCACAAATCGAGGAGGCCGCTTACACCGAAATACATCCCGCAGATCCGTTTACGCAGCAGCCATACTCCAGTTGGGAGATTTGAAGAACCTTTTTGAAGGTTGAAGGAAGATTGAAGATCATAGCTTTTATAGCTTTTTGGAGGGTTTTGTAAGATTGTCTTTGATTCCCTTCCTTGTTGTCTTCTCTTGTTGGATTGCTATCCAAAGATTGCCTTTGTTGTGATATTTGATTCAGTTATTGAAGTCTTTTCATTAAATTCTTCTTGTTCAAATATTCACCTTCTTCCCATATATTTGATTAATACTTTCATGATGATGATGAGTGGCTAATTTCCTTGTGTGATTCTAGGGTGATTGGCTGAAGGTTGTGGGGAAAACAATGATAGAATAATCTTAGATTCCAGTAGGACCCTGAAAGTTCGAGTCTTTAACCTTAACCCTAAGCATCTCGCTCAATCGATGAACATCTCGGCCGGGGTGGAATTCGGTTGACCGAGGTGACTTATCCGATCCTAAACTGAGAGTTAAGTGTTAGAGTTTGCCAAATCCTATTCTTATTACACCTTTCCTGGTCCAATGCAAGCTTAGGATGAGACTTACCCGGTAATTCCTTAGTTTGTGTACCAACGATCATAAGTGTAGGTAATAAAGGTTTATCCTTTATTAGGGTTTGAGTGTGCTTTCATCCCATCTTTGTGAGTTAGCCTGAGACTTACCCGGTAAAGGTTGATTCTATTCCCTTAGATGGTGTGTTAGTTTGAGGTTATAGTTCTTTATCTTGATTCCTTGAGACTTACCCGGTAATAGGAGTTACGGTTTAGGATTAGTGAGTAGTGAGACTTACCCGGTGATCTATTCCACTTTAGTAACACCTTCCCTATGCAAAAACCTCAGCTTTGTCCGCTTATCTTTAGATCTTGAGTTGGAACCACAACTAGATGTTTTAATCCCTAGAATTACATGTTTGCTTTATTAACTTCTTATTCATCTTTGATCGTTTTAATTGCTCTTGTGGTTAGTAATTACGAGGCTTACCGTTATCGGACTTTGTTTCACTAAGTCCCTATGATCGACCCCTGGAATTTCTTGCTTTTTACTACGATTGACCCGTACACTGCGGGTTCGCATCCTTCTTTTAAGCTTAAGTCTAGGGTTATAAATTTAAAGCTTGCACACACCGTTTGGAGCGAACAAGTTTTTGGCGCCGTTGCCGGGGACTTGGTCTAGACCGAGCCGGTACGGTTTGCTCTTGGGGCACTTGCCCCCGTGTCTACTAACCACTCTACTTGAGTGACTTTTGCAGGTTCTTTCTTAGGTATATGTGAAGAACCCGCACTGGGAAGGAAATCGTTCCTTACGATCCCGAACCAGAAAAGACATACAAGCGACGCTTAAGAGAAGCGAAAATGGCCCAACAAGACAACCGCGATCTTGAGGCCGAGTTGAAAGAGGCGTTAGAGCTGCTATGCCTCAGCAGGGAAGAACTAAGGCAAGAGAAGGAAGAAACTCGCACCAAGACTAAAGCGATCGAAGCGGAGATGGCAGTCATACGAGACCAGATTCTACTTCGACCGAGGGAAGATCCACTAGTTGATCCTCGACCGATGCAGGTCCCAGTTGCTGACCCTCGACCGAGGCAGGTTCCAGTACCTGAAGCCCCGGCCGATGTACTTCCACTTCGGAGGCCAGTCCGAGATGTTCTTCTTGCAGGAATCCCACAAACCTTAGGTCAAAGGATGGACCCCAATCAACAACTGAGGCGTCCAGGAGTTAATCTAGGAGATCCGGCGGACCACGACTATGAACTTCGACCGCAAGTTCTGTCTATGATTCGCCAATGCCAGTTCGGAGGGCTAGAGAAGGAATCACCACATCAACATCTTCAAAACTATGAGATCTTGATGGAAACCTTGAGACCTCCGAGAATTGAAAACAACAACTACAAGCTAAGACCTTTTTACTTTTCTTTAAAAGATAGAGCTCTTACTTGGTATCAATCTCTTCCTCCAGGAAAAATCAGCACATGGGAGGAGATGACTACGGAATTCTTGACGAAATTCTTTCCACCCTCAAAAACCGCTGAAATGAGAGGAAAGATCAACGCTTTCATTATGAAGGACAAGGAGAGTTTGTCCAAGTCATGGGAGCGGTTCAAGGACATTCTTTTGGATTGCCCACATCATGGGATTCCAAAGCTAGAGTTATTGGAGATTTACTTCAAGGGACTGGACGGAAGCACCCAGTTCAATCTCCAACTACTCTCCGTCGGTACCTTAATGGACATGGCGATTGACGAAGCTTGGGACTTCATCGAGAAGCAAGCTTTGCATATGGAGAAGTACACCCACCAAGGAGCTGAAGGTGGAGTTAAAAGAGTTAACTTCCAAGAAACTCAGCCCAACAACAATCAACTCACGTCTTTGAAGAATGACGTGAAGCAATTGAAGGAACTCTTGGTTGCTCAAACCAAGAAGGAAGAGCAAGGGCAAAGGAACAACAACAACGGATACCGTAACAACAACAACGGTTTTCGGAACAACAATTACAACAACAACAACAATAGAGGATCCAATAGCAATAATTGGAGGGCGAACAACCAAAATAACGGTAACAACCATTCAAACTCCAACTCTAACGATTCCTCTAACCCTTTCCTCTCTTCCCCTTCTTCTTCTTCTTCTACTCCATTGAAGAGCCAGGGGTAAGGATCAAGTTCGTCTCAGCCGGAAAAGAAAGACGCAGTTCTGGAGGCTATCTTGATCAAGCTCAACGCTATGGAGACTTCTATGACTTCATTTTCGAAGGCCCAAAAGGCCTTTGAACAACAACTTGCAAGTAGGGAGAATGAAGCGCCAAGAGATCCAGGGAAGCTTCCAGCAAGGACGGAAAGCAACCCTAAGGGCCAGATCATGGCCATAACTACGAGGAGTGTACTGAAGACTGCAGATCCAGTGCCTCGGTCGGTGCTAGTACCGACGAAGACCACCTCGGTCCAGGTGCAGTCGAAGAACACTTCGACCGAGATGCCAACCGAGGTGGAACCACAGAAAGTGGAGGGGAAAATTGAAGTTTATATTCCACCTCCTGCATACAAACCACCACTTCCATTCCCCCAGTCAAGGGCCAGAGCACATCTAGACAAGCACTTTGGTAAGTTCCTTGACTTGATGAATAAGCTGCATATTAACATTCCTTTCCTTGATGTTATTCTATGAATGCCCGCCTATGGGAAGTTCTTAAAGGAGATCCTTTCAAGGAAGAGGAAACTGGAAGATTTTGGTGAAGTTAGGATGACATCTAAATCCTCGAAGCTCATTCAAATCATGAAGGAGAAGATGCCACCTAAATTAAGAGATCCCGGCTCATTTTGCATTCCCATTCAAGTTGGGGATGTCACTTGTGAAGCCCTTTGTGATCTAGGAGCCAACGTGAGCATCATCCCGCTGGAGCTATGTGTCAAGATCGGACTTGGAGAGCCCAAGCCGGTCAAGATTCGACTTTATATGGTGGATCGCTCCATCACCCATCCCGTGGGCATCTTAGAAGACGTTCCGGTCAAGTTAGGTAACTTCTATCTACCTATAGATTTTGTTGTACTTGACATTCCCGCAGATTATCCTATTCCTATTATTCTCGGGAGGCCATTTCTAGCAACTTCGGGTTGCAACGTGGATTGCAAGAACGCCAAGTTGAAATTCAACGTTGGTGGCGATGAAGTGGAGTTCGCATTGCTTGCCGCCATGAAAGGGGAGCAGCTAACTGATGATATCTTCAACATCTACGATGAAGAAGAATTAAGAGAATTGGTGAGCTCTATCCTTATTAACGATCCACTCGAAAGAGTTATTAGCTTTAGTTTAATGGAGGAAGGTATAGCTGCTTCTTGTGATGCAGATATACGGAGCTTAAAGGCACTGGAAGAGGATCCAGGAGCTAAAACTGAGAAGCTAATCCAGGAGACGAGGATCTCCAGTTTCGGTCCCAGTTGCAGTACCTCGACCGAGGCACTTCCTGGACTGAGCGAGGCGACCGAAGAACATCTCGGTCAACGCCTCTGCGCCTCGACCGAGGTCGACGGCGAGATGATGTCAACTGAGACTTCCGAAAGTCCAGTTTCTGAATCCATCCCACTGGAAGGAGGAAGCAAGGATCCCCCTCAGAAAGCACCCCCAGTTGTGGAGCTTAAACAACTCCCTAGTCACTTGAGGTATGTCTTTCTTGGACCGGATTCTACTTATCCCGTTATTGTTAGTGCTTCCCTTTCCGAATCTGAATTGACTAAATTAATGCATGTCCTGAGAAAGCATCAAAAGGCTATAGGTTATACCACGGAAGATCTTATTGGCATTAAGCCTTCTTTCTGCATGCATAGAATTCTAATGGAGGACAATCATAAGACTTCACAGGAACCTCAAAGACGGTTAAATCCGATCATGAAAGAGGTTGTGAAGAAAGAAATTCTTAAGTTGTTGGATGCAGGTATCATTTATCCTATCTCGGACAGCAAGTGGGTTAGCCCGGTGCATGTAGTTCCGAAGAAAGGAGGGATGACCGTTGTGACGAATAAGAACAACGAGTTGATCCCAACTAGGACCGTCACAGGCTGGAGGGTTTGCATCGACTATAGGAAGCTGAACATGGCCACATGGAAGGACCATTTTCCACTTCCCTTTATCGATCAAATGCTCGAGCGGTTGGCCCATCATTCACACTTTTGCTACTTAGACGGTTATAGTGGATTCTTCCAGATTCCTATCCATCCGGATGATCAGGAGAAGACCACCTTCACTTGTCCATGGGGGACGTTTGCTTACAGGAGGATGCCATTTGGATTGTGCAATGCACCCGCTATCTTCCAGCGATGCATGATGGCCATCTTTTCCGAGTACATAGAGAATATCATGGAGGTATTTATGGATGATTTTTCCGTATATGGATCCTCCTTTGATGATTGCCTATCTAACCTTTCTTTAGTGCTTAAAAGATGTGAAGACACTAATCTCGTTTTGAATTGGGAGAAGTGTCATTTTATGGTTAATGAAGGCATTGTGCTAGGACACCTCGTTTCTAATCGAGGTATTGAGGTCGATCGCGCTAAGATCGAGACTATTGAGAAACTCCCTCCCCCTTGCTCTGTTAAAGGTGTGAGGAGTTTTCTCGGGCATGCAGGTTTCTATAGGAGATTCATCAAGGATTTCTCCAAGATTTCTAAACCACTAACTAACCTCTTGAACAAAGATGTTGTTTTTGAGTTTTCGCAGGAGTGTCTTGATGCTTTTTACAGGATTAAGGAAGCATTGATCTCCGCTCCCATTATCTAACCTCCAGATTGGACCTTGCCCTTTGAGATCATGTGCGATGCTAGTGATGTAGCCGTAGGAGCGGTGCTTGGGCAGAAGAAGGATGGACGGACCACCGCCATTTACTATGCTAGCAAGACGCTTGATGTGGCACAACGCAACTACGCTACCACCGAGAAAGAATTATTGGCGGTTGTATATGCTTTCGAGAAGTTTTGTTCCTATTTAGTAGGGGCGAAAGTCATTGTCTACACCGACCATGCAACCATTCGTTACTTGTTGGCTAAGAAAGATGCCAAGCCACGCCTTATTCGATGGATTCTCTTGCTTCAAGAGTTTGATCTAGAGATCCGCGATAAGAAGGGATCCAAAAATTCTGTTGCGGATCACCTCAGCCGACTACCTGCATCTTCACGTGAGAAGGACGACCCGCCCATAGACGATTCCTTCCCCGATGAGCATTTACACCTGTTGGAGCGTTTGATAGACTTCCTTACTTCACCCCACGATGGAGGTGAAGTATGGGGTGAGGACACCTCCCATTACGTTTGAGACGCATCATGGTCCAGCTAGCGACCTTAAACCAAGCGCTTCTTGGGAGGCAACCCAAGGTATTGCTTTCTTTTCCCGTTTTCTAGTCTAGCTTAGATAGTTTTTGCTTTTGCTTTGCTTTGTTTTATTTTTGGCGTTCTAGACAGATAACAGGAGACATCTAAGGAAGGAGCATAACTGGAAGTACAGAAGTTCGAGAATTTGAGAAGACGAAGTTTAACTGAGGCATTTCGGTTGCTATCAGAGCACCTCGACCGAGATGATTCTTGAGCAACCGAGGCGACTAGGGTTTCTGAAGAACCACCTCGGTCCATACCACCTCGGTCCAGTCGAGACCATCTCGACCAAGGTGACAGCAGATTCCAGAAAGGGTATAAAAGGGGGATTAATTTTCTCTCTCTTCACTTTCAACCCTCCTTGACCGCGGCGACAGATTCACCTCGCCTCCTTTGCTTCTTGCTCGTTTTCGATGATTTCTGTCTCCAAACTACGATTGAAGGATAGAGGATCGCGTTGCAAGTACAGATCTGCAGAAAATTGAACCGATTCGGCCGAAACGAGGTAAAACGAACCGAAACCCTAACCTCTCCGTTTCGCTTCGATTTGGGCTTTGGTTGCCCCTGCATTTGTTGAGGAAAAGCTTAAGTACCCCATAGGAAGCAATTGTAGTGATTTTTGGGGGAAAAGAACTGAATTTTTTGAGGAAATTAGATCCAGTTTTTCGCCTCGGTCCAGTCGAGCTGTGCCTCGGCCGAGGTGATTCTTGAACATTGTCAGTCGACCGAGGTGACCTAACAGTAGCTGAGTTGAAAATGAGTTCTGAGCGATGCCTCGCCCTTAGGGATAGATCCTCACCTTCCCCTTCTTCCTCTTTTTCTCGACCTTACCGCCCGGTAATCCATGAGCGACACCGGGTAGATTATGAGCGTATTTCTAGCCGTCCAGTGATTGCACCACGCTTCCTGGACGTGTCTGCTTTTGATTGCCTCCAAGTCGACGGAGACCTTCGGAGGATGATTTCTACAGTTGGGCTGGATCAGTTTACTGAGATCCGAGCCCCAGCCTACTTGGAGCCGACCCTAGAGTTCGTCAGCTCCTTCACCTACCTTCCCACAGAGCAGTCTGTGAAGTACCGGTTGATGAACCGGAACTTCTTAGTGCCACTTGAGTACTGGAGAGATATTTTCGGCTTTCCGAAGCCCACCGCTGTTGACTTCCCATCCCGATCAGTAGCTAGGGAGTTTTGGGGGCAGATTGCCCATGTTGTTGAGCACGCAGATAGATGGCGCCCTGGAGATTCCAGGGAGAAGGTCATCTACCACTTAGCCTTTAGGTTAGCCCACCGGATCTTCAGTGAGATGCTTATGGCGCGTACTGAGACGCCCCAGAAGATCCGACAGGGAGAGATTTTCAGTTTGTACTGCATGGTTACTAGGGGTTTCCCGGACTTTGGCTTGATGCTGGCAGAGGATCTGCACAGGATCAAGGCCAAGGCGAAGGGAGACATCTGCTGCGGAGGGCTTGTCACCCATATAGCTAGCTACTAGGACATGGACCTTAGCGCTTGCACGATGGTGGCGGCTCCGAAGCCGCTTGGATTGCAGGAGATGATCACTCGGCGGATTCTCGTTCCCCGAGGTCTGACTACTCCATATGTGGCTATGCCGTGGGAACTGACTGCGCCACAGGGGATCAGGTGGTTTGCCCAATTCACTGTTTATGACCCACACTATTGGCAGACCGCTTGGGCTCCACTGATGGAGGATTATAGGGAGGCAGCAGCTGCCCCAGCTGAGGAGGAGGAGGAGGAGGAGGCTGATGACGAGGAGACAGTTGATGAGAGAGGGTGGAGTCCCGATGGATACAGGGACAGATACTACAGGGACGAGCGCACCACCGATTATAGATCTGGATGAGGAGGATACTGAGCCTGCACCTGCTGCATCACCTGCTAGACCTGCTAGGCGTAGGACACGCCGTCATAGAGATTCAGAGGCTCATCGTTGGATCGATGATCTGACGGATCAGATGATAGACTCTTATGCTGCCCTTACTGTGGACATGCATGAGAGATTTGCTGCCCAGCACCGACAGATTGACAACTGGACTCATCAGATGTTAGAGGGACAGCACTATCAGCGCAAGATGATGGAGATACAGTTCCAGCAGACTATGGGTTATCCATTTGACCCATCCCAGTATCCGTATATGCCACCACCACCACCACCGGACCAGGACTATTGAGAGCTGCAAGATTTTTCTTGCTTATTTTTATGCAGTTCAGCTTATTATCCGGTGAGTACTTTTATCCTTTAGACTTATTTTGACCCACTGCGATAGTGTGTCCCAAGTATGGGGTGTTTGATGTATTATTTGACTTTGATGTATGACTCTATTGACCGGATATTTATATTTATGCTTCACTTCTGCATTTATATGTTTATCTGAGATTGCATGCATACTTACAGGTTATTTGATTGAGAAAAACGTCGAAACTGGTTTTAAAAAAAAAAAAATTTTGGACCTCGACCGGTGAAGTTCTGGCCAAACGAGGTGTTTCACCTCGGTTGACCTACGAACACCTCGACCGAGGTAGGTTAACTGAGAGTTTTCAAAAACGATTTTTGTGCTTCTTATCTGGATATGATCTCAGTGAAGATCTTGCTTATTGACTGGTTTTAAAATCTTTATGTGTTTGAAAGGTTTTATAATATGATTAAGTTGCTAAATGCTTTGTTTGAAATTATTGGCATGTTTAATACTTCGTTTTTGTCTAAATTATGTTGAATTTGAAGGTTGACACCACATTATGAGTTCTCTCACTTTCTTCCTGGAAAGACCAAGGCAATTCATTCTTCTCTCTTCTTCTTCTTGATCATGCTTAGCCCCACATATACAATTTGCCCCCTTTACCTATCCGGGAATTTGGAAGCAAGCAAAGTGGTGAAAGCAAGTGAAGTTAAAGTTGAGAAGTGGTTGGAAGTGAAAGTGTTAGAAAGCAATAATAGGTTTGGGGAAGTCAATCATGAAGATGAGTAACTCGGCACCATTCACATAGCCGGGTGTTTGTGTCTTGCCAAAGTCGGATTAAGCGATATTCCTAACGGGTCATGGTATGTGCATCAAGGGTTTGATGCATCTCAAGAAATTGATGATTGCTGATTTCCTAGGCTTCGGTTATTGTGCACCTCTGTCCATGCATCCCAAAAAGTAAAGTAAAAAGAAAAAGTGTGAAATAAGCAAAGCTTATTGGTGGAAGATGTTGCAAGTCAAAGTGAAGTGAAGTTCATCCTTTTCCCGGATTCTAGCACCACATTACCTTACATACATCCCTACCCTACACGTTTCTTGACCTTTCTTTTGAGAAGCCCTTGAGACCTTGAGCTTGTTGATTGACTTAGTGGTTTAAACTGGATTATACATGATTAATTTTGATAATTATGACTTATTATGCAATCTATGATTTTATGCAAAGATGAACAACTTTCTTATATTTATAAAATGTTTTGATCATATTTTGATTTTAAATTCCATGAAGTACTCTCTTAGAGTGATCTATGATAGTTGCACACCATAAAATGTTTTTGAAAGACTTTTCATTGATTTTCATGACTTATAATCCATTCTATCTTGTCTTCTATATGCGGAACTTGTTGGGGACAAGCAAGGGCTAAGTATGGGGTATTTTGATAGCATGAATTATAGTCTATATTTTGGGGTTTGTTTTGACGTTTTATCTTTCATAATCTGCATGTTTGTATGTACATTATGTAATTATATTACCATTTCATCTACCTTTGCGAGAATCGAGGTCTACACCTAGTTTTGTTGTAATCGTAGATAAAATGGCACGTTTTGCATCAAAAAGGAGCAAAAGGAGCTATGGAGTCATTGGAGCTACATTGAGGAACATAAGGAACCATCCAGGAAGCATAGCCATGGACTAAAGATTCACTTTGGACCAGTTTTGAGAGATTTCACATTCAGTTGTGATTCACCTCGGTTGATCACAGATTCATCTCGACCGAGGTGATCCAGAGAAGCCGACTCGACCGAGGCGAATACCTAGGACGCGGCGAGAATATTTTATTCTTGGCTGAGATCTTTTATATTTGGAAAGTGATCTTATATTTTTGGGCTTGGCTCCTGGAAGGAAGAAGATATTATAGATCTTATATTTTACCTATTTTTATGGGAAGAGATCTTTCTAAGATATATTATCTTTGGAGGGTTATTTTCCTATAAAAAGGGTTGGATTTCCACAAATCGAGGAGGCCGCTTACACCGAAATACATCCCGCAGATCCGTTTACACAGCAGCCATACTCCAGTTGGGAGATTTGAAGAACCTTTTTGAAGGTTGAAGGAAGATTGAAGATCATAGCTTTTATAGCTTTTTGGAGGGTTTTGTAAGATTGTCTTTGATTCCCTTCCTTGTTGTCTTCTCTTGTTGGATTGCTATCCAAGATCGCTTTTGTTGTGATATTTGATTCAGTTATTGAAGTCTTTTCATTAAATTCTTCTTGTTCAAATATTCACCTTTTTCCCATATATTTGATTAATACTTTCATGATGATGATGAGTGGCTAATTTCCTTGTGTGATTCTAGGGTGATTGGCTGAAGGTTGTGGGGAAAACAATGATAGAATAATCTTAGATTCCAGTAGGACCCTGAAAGTTCGAGTCTTTAACCTTAACCCTAAGCATCTCGCTCAGTCGATGAACATCTCGGCCGGGGTGGAATTCGGTTGACCGAGGTGACTTATCCGATCCTAAACTGAGAGTTAAGTGTTAGAGTTTGCCAAATCCTATTCTTATTAGACCTTTCCTGGTCCAATGCAAGCTTAGGTTGAGACTTACCCGGTAATTCCTTAGTTTTTGTACCAACGATCATAAGTGTAGGTAATAAAGGTTTATCCTTTATTAGGATTTGAGTGTGCTTTCATCCCATCTTTGTGAGTTAGCATGAGACTTACCCGGTAAAGGTTGATTCTATTCCCTTAGATGGTGTGTTAGTTTGAGGTTATAGTTCTTTATCTTGATTCCTTGAGACTTACCCGGTAATAGGAGTTACGGTTTAGGATTAGTGAGTAGTGAGACTTACCCGGTGATCTATTCCACTTTAGTAACACCTTCCCTATGCAAAAACCTCAGCTTTGTCCGCTTATCTTTAGATCTTGAGTTGGAACCACAACTAGATGCTTTAATCCCTAGAATTACATGTTTGCTTTATTGACTTCTTATTCATCTTTGATCGTTTTAATTGCTCTTGTGGTTAGTAATTACGAGGCTTACCGTTATCGGACTTTGTTTCACTAAGTCCCTGTGATCGACCCCTGGAATTTCTTGCTTTTTACTACGATTGACCCGTGCACTGCGGGTTCGCATCCTTGTTTTAAGCTTAAGTCTAGGGTTATAAATTTAAAGCTTGCACACACCGTTTGGAGCGAACATAAAGGCTCGAGCTTTCAAGGTCCACTAGGTAAAGGCTCATTCTTTCATCGTCTTTTCCACAACTTTCAGCCAATCACCCTAGAATCGCATAAAGAACTTAGCTAACAATCATCATGATAATAATAATCAAATATATAAGAAAGGAATCAATACTCAATCAAGAAAACCTTAACACAAATGTCTCAATAACTCAATCAAACAATCAAACAAACAACCAAACTGTGTTCCTCAATCACAATCAGAAAGACAACAAATCAAACCAAACTAAGAAAATCTTACAACTTCCTTAAAAGCTAAATTCCTTGGATTCTTCAACCTTTCAAACTTCCTTCAACTTTCTGATTTGGAGATCAACAACTCCGAGATAATTAATCTCTAGAAAATCCATCTCTTTATATAGGATAATCACCTTCCTAAGATAAAATATCTTTAAAGGCAATTTCCTTCCTTAAAATATCTTCCAATCTTCCAAATAGATCAGCCAAAAAGATATGCTTCCTTCCAAAAATTCATCCTAAAATATGGGAAATTCACTTTCCAAAAATAGAAGATCTCAGCCAAAAATAAAGATCTTATGGCCGTTATAATATTCGCCTCAGTCCAGCCTGTCCTGAAGATCACCTCGGTCGAGGTGGTACTGTAGCCAACCGAGGTGAATCTCAATTGAGTGCAAATCTCTCTAATCTGGTCCAAAATAAATCTTCCATCTCATTTCCATGGTTCTTGAGCCTTTCTTGTACCTCCTCAATGCTCCATAATGTAGCTCCAATGACTCATTAGCTTCCTTAGCTCCATTTTGTTCGAAAATGTGCTATTTTCCTACAATCACAACGAAACTAGGTGTAGACCTCGATTCTTGCAAAGGTAAACAAAACAACATAATTATCAAAGAATATACATCCATACATGCAGATTTATGAAGTTAACATGTTCGAACCAATCCCAAAATATAGACTATAAGACATGCTATCAATCTTGGTGATATCTCAGCCGAGATTCTCAAGAACAGCCCGTGGTTTGTCTATGCGAAGGTAAAAACACAACTCTCATGGTCCAACCTGTTTGTAAAGGTCAATCTATCATCATCTAAACCACAACTTTCAACCAATCACCCTATAATCGCAAGATTTTTAGCCAACAACACACATATTCAAATCAAGATATATATATAATCAAGAACTGGAAGCAACCAATAAAACCAAAAGATACGTAAGAAATACTTAGAAAGGTGTCTTCTAATATCATAAACCAAACCAAATCAATAACAAAGATCTGCTCTTGTATTCCAAAGTAAAGAAATCAAAAACAAAAATAATCTCACAAAGAATCTCAATGTATCTCTTAACCGCTAATGTTGTTGTCATACGGGTTGTCAATCCATGTCCAAGCTGCAATCCAAAGGCTTTCTTGCTGCCATGTAGAATCAATCTCCAGTGGGGTGTATGTCCTTTCATTATTGTAGCCTTCTCCCTTATAGAATAAAGCTAGGGTTTGGAAGATTACGATTTAGGCCAAAATAAAAAACCACAGCCAAGCCCGAAGAAAATCTGCGCCGAGATTTATTGTCCTTGCCCGAGATTTCTTCTCCGAGGCGTGTGATCTCTTTGATATCTCTTATACCTCCCAAAACTTGACTTCATCCTTATTTTAGGCTATGGAATGCTCCTATGTGGTCCGCCTTGATTCATTGTCCATGAATACTCCATTTCCACTCCAATTCTCGCCAATTCACCTACAATTGTAATAACAGTTGCGTAAATCTCGATTCTAACCTAATAGGTGAATATAAAGCAAAATTACCATGAATGTATGTCTATGTATGCAAAAGAAAGGGAAAAACTAGCTATATGCGCATCTACACTAAAGTCATATTTCATGTCATCAAGAACCATCCTCATACGTGGAAGACGTATACATGTAGAGTATGAGGGACTTCACACAATTTTCTACAATTGTGGTAGTTATGGCCAAGTTGTTGAGCGTTGACATTCACTGAAAACCAGTGACGGTTATAAGACAATGGAAAACTGCCCTAATGGAGCCTCTGCTAGTCCCTCGGGTGATGCGCCCAAAGTTTTTAATGGAGAAGAGTCATCAGTACCTATTGAGACACCTGCCCCTATTGAAGCCAGTCTTGGACCTTGGATGAACGTTAATAGACAATGCTGGCAGAGCAAAGTGATGAGCAAAAACCGCAATACCCACAAAGCGAACTCAGAGAGCAACAATCGATTTGCTAGCCTAAGCAACAAGGAACCTCTAGTATACAATCAGTATATTACAACTCAATAAACGTTGGCTGACATCAACACTACTAAAATCCGCCAACCAGCAGTTACCATTCTTCAAAGACAATAGAAGACTAATGTTGGTTGTAGTAATATTCAAGGTCAAGACAAGTGCAAAGCACCAGAACCCACTTTCATTACACCTGCTAAACCTAATACGCCAACTAAGAGAAGTAGATCAGAGACACCCCTATTGCCCAAAGTCATGACATGTTCTATGGAAGTGGATCTGATTTCTACGAGCATCCCTAGTCCAAACCCTAACCTTAATGAGACTGAATATAATCTTGTAACTAAGGAGGGGTCAACCTCAAATAAGGAGCACTCACGATAGTGCCAACCTGGAGAAGAACCGCTCGATGTTATTATGACATTTCCAGAAAGACATACACAATCAGTTCAAATCCAAGAGAAGGCTAGGATTGTAGGGGGTTTTCCCTAATCTTCCCACATAGTCCGATATATGAACACCACCCTCTTCACTACAACGGGTCATAATACAACATTCGGTTTGACACGAGTGATATATAGTTATACTTAGAGTAAGTTATCATAAAAAACTTAGTAGATAAAAAAAATCCGACTTGTTTAATCGGGTTATTTGTGGTTCTCTAAACGGACAACTTCAATAATACAACAAAATTACTTGTAATTTTGATTAACCCACTAGTTTAATAGTGTTGAGCAAAAATGTACGAAATCTGGAAATTCAAAGTCCAAACCCATTCGTGCATAGAGAATCTCTTTTTAAGCTTTTGATTCTAAGTGATACAACTACCGAAATTTTGTGGGTTTTAAAGATTTGGGATGCACATGTTCTTGGACAGGTTGCCTACGTACCTCTTTAAGTGATACAACTACTGAAATTTGGTGGGTTTTAAAGATTTGGGCTACACTCGTTCATGCATCAGAGAGTCAATGTCCAAACCCACCTTCTAGGAAGGGTTGTCTAGACGATAACTCAACTATCATTTTCATGACATTTATGTCTCGACCATGCATCAAAGGATTAAATTAAACCCACCTTCTAGGAAGGGTTTCTTAATATATCACGCGCACGATCAAGAAAAGTGATAGATTGTTTATTGTTTTAATTTATTTTTTGTGACTAAATTAGGTCCTTAATTTATTTCTACCAAATTTCCTACGTATCCTTTATTAGGAATCAAGTCATAAATAGTTCTTAAATAAATATTTTGGAATTTAACTTTATGATGTTCATTTCACATTTTTGGATCACTTATATTTAATCTACAAACATATGACCCTCGGTCAAGAGATAATTTAAAAGTAACTTTGACTTAAAAAAATTGATTGCAAATGCAAATGTTTTAAAATCGTAACTAATAGCCATGATATGCTAACTTCTTTTTGAATTTCAAATTGGACTTATCTCTTTGAATATAAAGGGAACACAAATAATAAGCTTCTTTATAATTTATACAAGACCAAGGTGTACTTAGAAAGCACAATCACCTTGAGAAGCGTACATCCAACAATTAAGCATGGCTTACTATACCAAAGTGGGATACAAATCTACCAAGCATTTTATAGCTTTAATATCGAGTCACGTAAGTCGGTCTTCGCTTCTTGTACTTTAATTACAATTTTCTTAATATCATATGAATTCAAAAACTCAATTTTATAAACGGAATGATCAAAATAGATAATCTTGTTTGTTCCTACAGTGAAATCAAATTCAAGGGGAAAAATCTCAATTAAACGCAAGGCTACGCGATATTGATTAGGTTTGTATCTTTTCCCTTAGTATGATCATGCTAAATTTATTTTGCGACACATAGTTTGTGTTGTCGAAGCTATGTTAGTCTCATGCTTCTGTAACAGAGATATTTATCATTTTATATATATATATATATATATATATATATATATATATAGAGAGAGAGAGAGAGAGAGGAACATCTACATTTGAACTTATTTGTCGACTCAATTGTAATTTTGCTCTCTAATAGTTCATAACCTTGAAAAGGCCTTACATTAGGTGGTTACGAACTATTTTTGTAGTATCAATTCAGTGACAATTTTGATCAGATCTAATGAATACATTACTTTAGAATATTTTGTATTCTGTAAATGTATGCACTTATGGCAAATAAAGAGTTTAGCTTCCATGAGCCAAAAAAATTGATACCACTAACTCATGCCAAGATCCATTTTCATCTCGCAACCAGAGTTGTAAATATCAATGAAGTATCAATTTCATTCAATCCATCAACTAAATTCCACGAGTCCATCGATAAACAACGTTGATTCTTAAACTCATGTCAAGATCCATTTGCATCTGAAAGCTACAATTATAGAAATCAACAATGTTTTTTGCTTGCATTCATGAACCGACAGATTCATTTGAATGCATCAATCGATAATATAGACCCGTAGACTCATGCCAAGATCCATTTGCATCTCATGTAACAATCGGAAATTTTGGTTACAAAATGAAAGTGTTGCTAGAGGTGTTTGTGGTTGTGGAGTGTAAGTCACCGCCCCTGCGGCCTAGGAGACCCGCGGTCGCGGCCATCTTGTAATGCTGCGGTTGCGGCTATTTCTGCCACATGTGCGGTAAGGTGGAAATCGGGATGAGGGACCTGTTTGTTTCCGACCTTTCGTTCTTGGATCCAACCTCTCATTCCTTGATCAGACCCGTGGTGACCTCTGACCGTTGCTTACTCTCAGCTGAGTGCGTATCTCTCTCCTCATCTATTCACGTTCTTTATTTTCCTCCGACCTTCTCTTCCTCCATCTTCTCTTTTTCTATAATCTTCCATGGTTCTTCTCCTTATGAGTTGCTCATCATGTGTGGGGGCTATAGATCCGAGTTGATAAGTGTCTTCTTCTTCTTCTTCTTCTTCTTCTTCTTCTTCAACTTCTTACTTCTTTCAAACCTAGTCTGAGAGCCTTGGGCTCACTCAAGATTGTTTCATGCTTGTGTGGTTGTGTTGATCTTGTCTAGGTAGTGAACTAAGATTGTGATCTAGTGGTGAACGTCCAGGACCGAGCAAGCCAGCCAAGAGGCACCGGAAAGCTTGTTACACATCGAAGGGACACCCACAATTTGTTTGCTCTGGATCTCGACCGCATGCGCGGCATGAACTAGTTGCGGGTGCGCCCTCATCACCACCAACCGCAGGGGCGGCTCCACCGGCACCAGGACCCATGGGGTGGTGCTCCAAGCCACAGGTGCGGCTCCACTGACACTTGGCCCCGGGTGCGACTCCTGCAGCCACGGATGCGGCCCCTTGTTTTGGTCGTACCTCCTCCTTTCCGCGGTCGCGCCTTCTCGTTCCGCATTCATGAATTTCCTCCAATGAGTACCCTCTCCCTCAATCTAGTGATCCTTCTCTTATCCTAGTGATGTTTAGTAGTAGTATCATGCTAGGTTGGATCTATCATAACCTAGTGAGAATGTCAAGTAGTGGTTGTGGACCCTTAGGTGAGTTTTGAGGATTTGATGTTGTTCTAAGGTGATAATTCCACATTAGATATTAAATGTTTATTTAGATGATGGAAGACTTAACATATAAATGCGGTTTTATAAACTAACAAATATTGATTATATTTCTAGATTGCTTGTCTTGATTTGTTTGCAAAAATGTTAGTAGGTCTTGGATAGCGTAAAAAGGGAAGATCTCGGCCAAGAGATTTATTACAACAAAGGATCTACTACAACCAAAAGAGAAGATCTAGGAGAAGATCTTGAACGACAACAAACCAACCAACCAAGAAGATAGACGTTTGAAGATAAGAGAAGATCTCGGGTGAAGATTGCTTGAAGAAAAGATCTTGTGAGAAGATTTCGGCCGAAGATTTCAAACGAATATGAAGATCTCAAACGGCTATAAACGTTTGTTGAGGAGAAGATTATCTTGAAGATATCCAACAACTTTCAAGTGAAGAATGTTGAAGAGAAGATCTTGGAAACAAGATCTTCTTTGCAATGGCTACTTCTCAAACAACGTGAGAAGATCTCGCTCAAACAAACATCGGATTCTATGGAAGAAAGAAGACGTTACAACGGCTACAAGACAACGGCTTGAAGAAGATCTCCATAGAAGACTATGAAGGAAGAAATCGATTGAACATGAAGACAAAGCTTACAAGTGAAAGTATCCAAACCTTCCAACGATCATACAAGTCATCTTCATCGATCCAAAAGTTTATCTTCCTCTTTGAGCATACTTTAGTTGATCCTTTTAGAGTGAGATAAACACAAGAGCTCCATTGGAATATCATTTCAGTGTTATACTCAAGAACATTACTCTGCGAGGTAACTAGACTACTTTTGCTAGAATAGAGTTGACTAGATCGTAGCATTGAGGCTACATTGAAAGAAGAAGGGAAGTTCTTCTAGGTTGTATCTATGACTCACAACAAGAAGATAATAGATAGTTAGAATCCTAGGGTAAAAAACCCTAGCGGAGAGTAGGATGTTAAGGCCGAACTTCGTAAACATATCATCGTGCCGATCTTTTACATTCTGCACTTTACATCGCGTTTTATTGTGACTAACAACTTTCTGCAGGTTTCGAAGTCAAGGCCTTGAGATCCACTTCAAAGCCTCGAGAAACATTTTTATCACTAAGTGCAAAGATCGTCTTCAAGGCATTGAGATTAGTTTCAAAGCCTTGATATACGATATTGTGAAAAGTTCCCATACTCTATTCAACCCTCCTTCTAGAGTATTATATCCTTATTAATCCCCTACTCAGTTTTTCAATTAGTATCAAAGCTAGACTTACGTATATTGATTTAACCATCAGTGAGACTAATTGTTCACCCCTTAGCGTGCGTGCAATCAAGCTTTAAATTTATAAAACTAGAATAAAAGCAAGCGAACCCGCAGTGTACGGATCGGCGTAGATTAGCAAGTATTCCAGAGTATCGAACACAGGGATTTGGGGAGAATAAATTCGATCGCAGATTATCAAGCAAGTGTATATAAGAGCTTTGCAAATTATTGGGAAAACAACAATCCTAAAGATCCAAGTATCTAGCTGTGGCAATCGATTCAAGATATACTTAATGATATATAGACAGAGTTGAGATATGCAAAGGTATACTAATGTAAGGTAATCGTACGGTGAAGTTCCAAAAACCTTATATGGCTCACCTACAAGACACTCTCTATACAGGTTGTTGAGGCTTCAATATAGAAAGGTTCCAAAGGCAAGAATTAATATCAAATACCCAAACTTGTAATCCAAAGATCAAAACTAACTTAACCGATTAAGGTTGCGACACTCACAATCGAGGTAGAGGTTGTTGAGGCTTCACTACCACCTAGAAAAGGCAAGCCAAGACTAAGTTAAAGCTAATCTTTAACTTTGGATTAAAGTAAAAGCAGGTTCGTAAACTTAAGGGAAATTACGGGCAGATCTTGAGATTCCACGGTCGTGGAACTCAAGAACAAACCGTGATTTAGGGTTCGTCGACGATTCTCTCCAACTCTCAGGATCTAATCTGTTTACGATCGATCTATCATCATCTTAGCCACAACTATCAACCCTTCACCTTAGAATTGTTAAGGGTTTTTAGCCAATAACAGTCATGTTGATATCAAATTCAAGAATTAAAAGATTGAAAGATGAAAACTTCCGAAAACTTCCAATAAACTCCAAACCAATCTCAGAGTCACAATCAAGAACAAATAATATCACTAATTCCAGAATAGAACAATTAACACAAACTTAGGTAAGAAGGGAGAACGGGATGTCAATCCGTCTTCTAAATCAAACCTAATCAAGAAGAGAAGTCTTCTTGCAATAATCCTCCGAATCTTCCGTAAATCCGGGAATCTCAATCACAATCTCCACCAAAGTGCGAGATTAGGGCAAATCCAAGCGCGAACGTAGATCTCCAATGAGATGTAAAAATGCGTCCAAGCGGCTATCGCAAAAGATCTCTAAGCGGCGGTGTAAGTGGGTGTAAGCGAGGATAAGTGCCGCTAAGCGAAGGTGACGGAATCTCCCTTCGTCCGTCTTTTTATAGGGCAAGATAAAATATCGGCCCGGCCCAATCTTCAAAAGATCGTGGCTTCAAAGTGTGGCGAAAAAGATCGCCAAGATCACGGTCGTGGAAGGTTCCACGACCGTAATTTAGAGCGTGGAAATCAACACGGTTTGAACCATGGATTCCACGACCGTAAAAGCTTTTAGAATGAACCACGCTTCTTCTACAGGGTTCCACGGCCGTGGAACTGAACGTGGTTTGTAGTACGGCCGTATTTTAGAGCGTGGTTTAGGGCAAGAACGTGATTCTTCCCTAGCCTCGTGTATTCCTGAAGTTGACATCCATTTTGCTCCTAAAAATGCCCTTAATCCATGGACATACTCAATCAACTCGTCTTTGCCCGATTCCGTTCGGAAATGGCTCTTAATCACCTATAATCAACATAAAGCTTGTGTAGACATCTATATCGACAATATAGGCAAACTAGCTCACAATTGCAACAATGCTAAATCAAAGACTATCAATATGAATCAAATACACTTAGAAAACGTGCCTAAAATATCACAATATTTCATGTTAACACTAATCAAGAACTCTGTAGGTGATGGAGGATTCTCTCAAGGAAGATCCACATCTCGATCACCCCTCTTCTGCGGTTACAACTTTGCCCATTGGAGAGCACTAATGCAAATGTTCATTATTGATCAGGACATGAAACTATGGAGCACTCTTCAAACTGGACCAAAAATCCCAACCACCGCGGTTGAAGGAGTCCAAGATTTAAATACGGAAGCTGACTTCACTCAACCGGATTTGGATAATGTGTCTAAAAACTTTAAGGCCATGAACCTGCTCTATTGTGGATTGGATGCTAACGATTTCAATCGTGTTTTTCATCGTGCAAAAGTGCAAAGGAAACATGGGACAAGTAAATAGTTACGTATGAAGGGATAAGTCAAGTAAAGGAGACAAAGATTAGCATTTTCCTCAGGCACTACAAGTTATTCAAGATGACTTCAAATGAGACGGTCATGGAGATATTCACAAGATTCACTGAGATTGTGAATAATCTCGATTCACTTGGAAAGGTCTTCACAAATGAAGAAAAATAAAGGAAAGTCCTAAGAAGCTTGCCCAAATCTAAGTGGGGACCAAAAGCTATTGTCGTTGAAGAAGCTCATAATCTCACAACATTACCTCTCGATGACCTACTTGGAAAACTAATCACCCATGAAATGGTTCTTGGTGAAGAAGATGGAGAGCTATCTTGAAACACAAAGAACCTTGCCCTAAGATCCAAGAAGGATAACATTCCATCGGATGATGAAGAGAGTGATGATGAGGATGAAGATCCATTTGCCTTGATTTGAAGAGGTCTTGTAAGAATTCTACAAATGAAGAAGAAATTTACGAACAAAGAATATCCACGATCATCAAGACCCAAAGGTAAGTTTTCTAACCCTAATAAGAAAACTAAATTATTGACTTCTACAAATGAGTTTGATGATGAAAATGATCAAGCAAACTTATGCTTAATGGTTGACCAAGAAGAGGATCCAAACTTCTACGTCGAAGGAGTGGTAAGAACCCTAATGTCTCAATCTAACCAAGAACATGCCGAGTTTCTTAAAGATATTATCATAAGAGATAAAGAACATAGAGTTAGGAGAAGTATCTTAAGAGAAAGGCTAATCAAACAAGAGAAATGAGTAAGTGATTTGTCTTTGGAAGTTGAAAATCTCAACACTGAAAAGTTAGACTCTGGTGACAATATCAAGGCCTTGGAATCGAAAAGTGCGATTCTTAAGGAAAATCACTTTGTTCTACTTCAAGATTATACTAATCTAGAGAAAGAAAAGATTGATCTAACCATGAAGTGTATAGACCAGAAGGTTGCACTTATTCAATTCACTCGCTCGAAATCTAATCTTGAAAGAATGATAGGTGAAAATAATCCTCACTTTACAAGAGTGGTATTGGTTATTGCAAAACCCCAGATTTGGCCTTCACAGCTCCCGCGGTGAAGAGATCCGCTCCTGCGGCCAGCCGCGGTCGCGGCCGGGTCAGCCGCCCTTGTGGCTGACTCTAGATAGCGCCCGATCTGTTTTTATTTCTTTCCTATCTGACAAGATCTGATCTTCAAAGTTATGGTCAGGCTTTCCTTTGATCTTCTAACCCTAAAATCAAGCTTCCTTTATCTTTTCCAGCCGTTCTCTATAAATTCCCGTATTCTCTTCCGTTTCTCTTTTCTTGCTTACGTCTTCTTCAACCTTGAGCAAAGTTGCGGCCTTCTTCCTTGTGATCTTCTACCAAAACGTGTAAGTCTTCAACACTTTGATCCTTCTACACGTTCATGAACCTGCAACATGCTTTCTTCTTCTTCACGTATTTCTTCTTCTTCTTCTTCTTTCCATGAATCAAGATTGATTCTTGATTCTCGGTTATCCTTAGTTGATGATGACTTGTGTTTCCAGGCTCTTCAGTTGAGTGTTGACGTGTGTGAGGATTGAAAGAATCGAGCTTTGATCCCTTGCCGAGTTCCTACTGTCAAAAGAGAGGACGCAATTTTTGTGCAGAAACTGCCCACACACCTGGTTTGTCTCACCCCCACAACTACAAGCTTCGCTGCCCCCGCGCCCCTGTCCGACCGACCCCGCGGTTCTTCTACAGTGACTCCCGTTTTTGGTGAGTTGCTTCCTTCCTTGCTTCCTTTGCCCTTTCCTTATGCTAGATCATGCTAGGTTGGACCTAGATGATTAGTGTAAATGCCACTTAGTGGCTTATTGATTCCCATGAGTTTGTTACGCCCTTGAGTTGTGTTGTTGTTATCGTTCCTTGCAAACCTTGAGACTAGGAATCCTTCTCCTACCATGTGAGATCTATAGCGATCATTGAGACTAGAAGTAGGGAACTTCTAGCATGTTGCAATAGATCTAGTAATGATCATTGAGACTATAAGTATGTAGACTTCTAGCGTTCATTCAGTTTTTTATTCACAATGCCTTGTCTGAGCAGGCATTCTTCCTTTCTTTCAGGAAGTTGAGCAGTAGCGGATTTCCAAGTTTACCTTCGAGTGAAGTAAGTCCCTTGGACATACATAGTTGTGTTCCATATATTGGTTTGACCGTTTTGGTGGTGTTTGGGTTGTTTATCATTATAATAGAAAACCAGATTAGGATGACCTTATACTGTAATTGGCTCAAGTGTATTATAATCGGGCGATGACCACTTGTTCAGTTCTATAGGAGACTGGAAGGTGATTTTGCGACCCAGGCCTACAAGTAACGGATTGTCGGCAGACGAAAGCGGAGGCGAGTTCGGGAGATTCTCGTATGACAAAAGAAGTTGAATTAGTAATGTATAACTTAATAAAAAAGAATAATCGTTTGTGTGAGAGCATGATATGTGTTCACCATCTTATGTGTGTTTGTGCATTTACTGTCTTTCTGATAACTAGAATGTTAGCTAACCGTTTATACCGATGTTGTAGATGCCCTACAGGTTAGAGATGCGGTTGAGTGATCCGGATGGTGTGGTCATCCGAGGTTCCCATACATTATAGGACGAGGTCGGGTTTATATTTCTGTTGTTGTTCTTTCCCTTTCGTTTTGAACATGGATATAAGTCTTTGACGCTTTCCGTTGTTGTACCTTTGGTTTTTATAACAGTTTTGGTTTTTATTTATTTGTGTCTTGTTGCAAGATCCGATGTTATTGTTGCTACTTTGAGGATCGGGACACATTGTAAGGTCCTAGCCCGTAACGCTTCGAGTTCCCAAACTCGGGCGTTAGCCATGATGGATAGTACGAGCCCAGTGTTGGAGGAGATTCCGGTAGCATGCGAGTTTACCGACGTTTTTGAGGAGCCATCAGGTTTGCCTCCATAGAGGATTGTAGACTTTGGCATTGAATTAGAGCTCGGGATGAGGCCGATCTCGAAGGCTCCTTATCGCATAGCGCCTATCGAGATGCTTGAGCTTAAGAAGCAGCTCGAGGAGTTAGATGAGGAGGGCTTCATCTGCCCTAGTGTATCTCCTTGGGGCGCACCAATACTCTTCGTCAGGAAGAAAGACGGGTCGATGAGGTTATGTACTGACTACCGAGAGCTTAACAAGGTGAAAATCAAGAACAAGTACCCATTACCCCGTATCGACGATCTGTTGGACCAGCTACATGGAGCTTTAATGTTTTCGCGGATCGATTTGAGATCCGGATATCACTAGTTGAGGGTGAGAGAGCAGGACATAGCCAAGACGACATTTAAGAAAAAATACGGTCACTATAAGTTTGTGGTGATGCCTTTCGGGCTCACGAATGCACCCGCCATGTTCATGGAGTTGATGAACAACATCTTAATCGATTTCCTAGACCAGTTCGTGGTGGTCTTCATCGATGATATTCTGGTATACTCTCGTAGCTGAGACGAGCATGGAGGAAACTTGAGGATCGTACTCCAAGTCCTACAGGATAGAGAGCTTTACACCAAACTCTCTAAGTGAGAGTTTTGGATGTCTGAGGTGGCCTTCCTTTCTCACATTGTCTCTACCGAAGGGATCAAGGTAGATCCGGCGAAGATCGAGTATGTAGCATCTTGGCCACCTCCTAGGAAAGTCAAGGAGGTACGCAGCTTTCTAGGCTTGGCTGGTTACGACCGTCATTTCATGGAGGGCTTTTCAGTTATTGCCCGACCACTCACTTCCTTGCTAAGGAAGTCTACGAGATTTGTGTGGTCCGAGCCTTGCCTGTAGAGTTGTGTTCTGATGTAGAAGGGTAAGGTTATAACATATGCATCTTGACAGTTGAAGACGTATGAGGAGAATTACCCTACCCATGAGCTCGAGTTAGTTGTTGTTGTTCACGCTTTGAAGATCTGGAGGCATTATTTGTACGGTGATACGTGTTAAATAAGCACAGACCACAAAAGTCTAAAGTATATATTCACTCAGCGGAAGTTGAATAACCTCCAGAGGAGGTGGTTGGAGTTGATCACGGACTTCGATTTGGAGATCTTATACCACTGGGGAAAGGCGAATGTGGTAGCTCACCCCTCATTAGGAAGACTCCCCGGGTGATGGTGATCGCTCGACTGACAACTCAGGCTCACTTACAAAGAGACTTGGCATGGCTAGAGATGGATATCCACTTTCTGGATTCCGATATCCATTTGTCCACCTTAGAGATGTTAGATGATCTGTTGGTA
The DNA here is from genome assembly GCA_033239125.1 of Fagopyrum homotropicum. Lineage (NCBI taxonomy): Eukaryota > Viridiplantae > Streptophyta > Magnoliopsida > Caryophyllales > Polygonaceae > Fagopyrum > Fagopyrum homotropicum. The sequence goes on from BSWB01000007.1 coordinate 105,041,065, forward strand.
GAAATCCGATAGATACAAGAGAGTTACCCGTCTTTGACACGGATCTGAGACAAGATGTCTCGAGGAGAGGCGCCGTAGTTTTCCGTCAGTGCTGATGGAGTTATGAGACGTCAGGAGCGTGTATGTGTGCCCTCAGATCGAGAGTTGAGACAACGGATCTTATAGGAGGCTCACTCTACACCTTACTCAGTGCATCCCGGTGCGAGTAAGATGTATCAGGATATCAGACGCTCTTTCTGGTGGGGAGGTCTAAAGCCAAATGTGACAAGATATGTAGCTCAGTGTGCGACCCGGGTCAAGATCGAGCATCATCGACCAGAAGGAGAGCTCCACCAACTTCCCGTTCCTTAGAGAAAGTGGGAGGAAATGTCGATGAATTTCGTTACCGGTCTAAGACCGAGTCGGGGTTTTGACGCCATTTGAGTGACAGTAGATCGATTGACAAAGACCGTAGACGTGGCCGGTAAGTTGATTGGCAGAGGAGTTCACCAGACAAATAGTGCGACTTCATGGAGTACCTAGGACTATAGTCTTTGACAGAGACAAACGTTTCACTTTGAGGTTTTGGCATTAGGTGCATGCTGCCCTAGGTATGTGTCTACGACTACTTATCATCCCTAGACCGATGGTCAGTCCGAGAGGACAATCCAGACTCTGGAGGATATGCTGAGAGCCGACGTGTTAGACTGGGGACAAGTGTGGTCAAATCACCTTTCCTAGTGGAGTTTTTGTATAACAGCATTTGGCACGCATCGATCTGGATGACTTCTTATGAGGCTTTATACGGACAGAAATGTTGTACCCCGCTATGTTATGATGATCCGAGTAGTGCTAGTGGAGTAGCACCTGAGCAGATACAAGATGATATGGCTCAAGTAGTGATGATCCGAAAGAGGATGCTAGTAGCACAAAGTCACATGCAAGAAGTCTTACTCAGATAGGAGGAACAAACCACTAGAGTTCTGTTCGCTCCAAATGGTGTGTGCAAGCTTTAAATTTATAACCCAAGACGTTTGCTAAAAACAAGGATGCGAACCCACAGTGTACGGGTCAATCGTAGTAAAAGCAAGAAATTCCGGGGTGTCGATCTCAGGGACTTAGGTGAAACCTAAGCAAGTATAGGCAGTCTATGTAATTACTAACCACAAAAGCATTTAAAGCAATCAAAGATGATAAAAAGTCAATTAAGGAAATATGCAATTCTAGAGATTAAAGCATCTAGTTGTGGTTCCAACTCAAGATCTAAAGATAAGCGGACAAAGGTGAGATTTTGCAAGGGAAGGTGTTTCTAAAGTGGAATAGATCACCGGGTAAGTCTCACTACTCACTAATCCCAAACCGTAACTCCTATTACTGGGTAAGTTTCAAGGAATTAAGGAAAGGAACTATAACCTCAAACTAACACTCCAACTAAGGGAATAGAATCAACCTTTACCGGGTAAGTCTCAGGCTAACTCACAAAGATGGAATGAAAGCACACTCAAACCCCAATAAAGGATAAACCTTTATTAACTACACTTATGATCTTGGGTAAACAAACTAAGGAATTACCGGGTAAGTCTCATCCAAGCTTGCATTGAACCAGGAAAGGTGTAATAAGAATAGGATTTGGCAAACTCTAACACTTAACTCTCAGTTTCGGATCAAAAACGTCACCTCGGTCAGACGAATTCCACCCCGGCCGAGATGTTCATCGACTGAGCGAGATGTTCTAGGGTTAAGGATAAAGACTCGAGCTTTCAGGGTCCTACTGGAATTTAAGATTATTCTATCATTGTTTTTTCCACAACCTTCAGCCAATCACCCTAGAATCACACAAAGAAATTAGCCAATCATCATCATGAAAGCAATAATCAAATATAAGGGAATAAGATGAATAATTGAACACAAAAACCTTAAGAACAAGGCTTCAATAAATGAATCAATTATCAAACAAACAAGCGTTCCTTGGATCACAATCCAATAAGACAATCAACAAGAAGGGAATCTAAGAGAATCTTACAAAACCCTTCACAAAAGCTATAAAAGCTATCAACTTCCTTCCTTCAATCTTCCTTCAACCTTCCAAAAATCCTTCCCAATTGTTGGATGCTCTAAGCATGTATTTTCCGGTGATGCGCCGGTTTGTGATTTGTGGAAAATTCAACCCTTTATATAGGAAAACTATCCTCCAAAGATAAGAGATCTTAAAAAGATATTTTCCTAATAAAATATATCTACCTCTCATAAATAAATCCCCAAAATATATGATCTTCCTTCCAGAAATCCAGCCTAAATATATAAGATCCCTCCTTCCAAAAATAAAAGATCTCAACCAAGAATAAAATATATCTCGCCGCGTCCAAGGTGTTCGCCTCGGTCGGGACGCTCCTCTGGATCACCTCGGTCGAGATGGTACTGTAGCTGACCGAGGTGGCTCTAAACTGAATGTGAAATCTCTCAGATCTGGTCCAATGTAAATCTTTAATCCATTTCCATGCTTCCTGGATTCTTCCTTAAGCTCCTGAATGTAGCTCCAATGACTCCTTAGCTCCTTTAGCTCCATTTTGATGCAAAACGTGTCATTTTACCTACGATTACAACGAAACTTGGTGTAGACCTCGATTCCCACAAAGGTAGATGAAACGACAATATAATCACATAATATACATCCAAACATGCAGATTATTGAAGATAAAACGTCTAAACTGGTCCCAAAACATAGACTATAATTCATGCTATCAAAATACCCCATACTTAGCCCTTTCTTGTCCCCAAGCAAGTTCCAAATCTGAAATACAAGATAGAATGGATTATAAGTCATAAAGATCAATGAAAAAGTCTTTCAAAACATTTTAGTGATGTGCTACAATCATAGATCACTCTAAGAGAATGCTTCATGGAATTTAAAATCAAAATATGATCAAAACATTTTATAGATATAAGAAAGTCGTTCATCTTTGCATAAAATCATAGAATGTATAATAAATCATTATTATCGAAATTAATCATGTATAATCCAGTTTAAACCACTAAGTCAATCAACAAGCTCGAGGTCTCAAGGGCTTTCAAAAGAAGGTCAAGAAACGTGTGAGGGTGGGATGTATATAGGGAATGTGGTGCTAGAATCAGGGAAAAGGGATCTTTACTTCACTTCCTTTGAATTTCAACATCTTCCACCAATAAGCTTTGCTTATTTTCTTTTTACTTTACTTTTTGGGATGCATGGAGAGAGGTGCACAATAACCGAAGCCTAGGAAATAAGCAATCATCAATTTCTCGAGATGCCTCAAACCCTTGATGCACATACCATGACCCGTTAGGAATATCGCTCAATCCGACTTTGGCAAGACACAAACACCCGGCTATGTGAATGGTGCCGAGTTACTCATCATCATGATTGACTTCCCCAAACCTATTTGTTTCTTTCTAACTTTCAGCCAACATCTCAACTTTTCTTTCACTTGCTTTTCACTTTCTTGCTTCCAAATTCCCGGATAGGTAAAGGGAGGCAAATATGTATATGAGGGGCTAAGCATGATCAAGAAGAAGAAGAGAAGAGAATGAATTGCCTTGGTCTTTCAAGGAAGAAAGTGAGAGAACTCATAATGTGGTGTCAACCTTCAAATTCAACATAATTTTGATAAAGACGAAGAATTAAACATGCTAGCATTTTAAAACAAAGCAAATAGCAACTTAAACATATCATAAAACCTTTTAAGCATGTAAAGATTTTAAATTCAATCTGCAAACTTTATCTTCACTGAGATCATATCTAGAGAATAAACACAAAAACTTTTTCGAAAACTTTTTTCAGTTAAACCACCTCGGTCGAGGTGTTCTAAGTCAGCCGAGGTGAATCACCTCGTTCGGCCAGAACCATCCCGGTCGAGGTCAAATTTTTTTTTATTTAACCTGTTTTTCGACGTTTTTCTCAATCAAATAACCTATATGCATGTATGTAGTCTCAGATAAGCACGTAGAGCATAATAATATCCGAAAGAGTCATACAAATCATCCACATACCCCATACTTGGGACACATTGTTCCAATGGGTCAAAATAAGTCTAAGGACAAGATACTCACCGAACATAGCTAAACTGCATGAAGAAGGAAGAAACAGCTCCCAGATAGGACCATCTCGGTTGGCAAAGCACATCTCGGTCGAGGTGTTCTGACAGTATCCGAGATGCATCTCAATCAAGCTTCGTTTCCTCAACTTCTCGAAATTCTGTACTTCCAGTGTAGCTCCTGAACTGTGATCCTTCCTTTTGGAATACCTGGTTGTTGTCTAGAAGAAAACAAAGACAAAACAAAGCAACTATCTAAACTAAACTAGAAAAGGGAGAAGAAAGCAATACCTTGGGTTGCCTCCCAAGAAGCGCTTGGTTTAAGGTCGCTAGCTGGACCTTTCCTCATAGAATTACTCAATGTACCTCGAACACTTAGGAGTGTTCATCACATCCATCATAAAACTCTTCCAAAAAGGTTCCGGTTCCTAATTTCACGGCAAATGATAAGATCTCTCACGTACAAGCTTGTACGGTTTGATTCTCACCGGAATCCTTCTATCTTTCCTGCACTTCAATGGGACATAATCTAGCCTTGCGTCCCATCCTTTCCTGGATCGAAAAAAATAGTTTCTCGAGGATTCGAGTAGCTTCCCCATCTTCAGCTTGGGGATAGTACAAGGTCTTTGTCACGTTAGTGACCTCATACTTGAACAAATAACACTTCATTGCCTTAGCGGTGAAGTGCTTGCTAGCTCCACTCCTTTTAGTCCAAGGAGCATTTACTTTCAGCAAATTCAATGGAGGTTTCATCTTGATCTTAGGAGGTTCTTTCGGAAGAGACCTCCAACTCTTCGGTGCATCCCTAAAGAAATCTAGAACTTTAGTAGGAATTTCAAAGGGAGTAAGAGAAGGCACCTTATAAAGTTCTCCAAAGCTTGGGACAAGTTTCATGTTAGGTTGATAATCCACACATGAAATCTCTTCCAACTCAGCTGATCTTTCTTCCAACTTGGCCACAATCTCAGTAATTTGGCCAAGGTTCTCTGCATCTTCCAGTTCTACAGATTCTTCTTCCATCTCGGCCATTCTCTCTTCCACCTCGGCCGAAGTCTCAACAGTTAGATCGAGATCTTCCACATCTTCCTTTTCCTCAAAAGCTTCAGGAGAAACTTCTGGTTCGATTGGAGGAATGCTTGAAACTTTCAGTGCTTCCTTATGCTCCTCTTTCGGCTTAGCATAGGATAGGGTGCTTTCCTTAAGCTCCTCCACCTTCTTCATCAACTTCTCCCATCTTGATTGAAGAGAATCTTCAAGAGGTTGCTCATAAATCTTTCTAGGGACATTCATCTCATCCCATAACGCAAGCTCCTTCACAATGGCCTTTTCTCTTTCCTTTTCATTGTTAAACCAATAAAAGGAGTATTTTTCTTCCAAGTATTCATAATGGTCCGCCCTAGCACTTTGTCTTGCTATCCAGGCTGGATCAAATGTAGTCATCGGATATCCTGAAAACTACAAAACTCATAGGAAAACTTGTTCTTTGGCGAAACTCTGTTCCGTTGAGAACTTCACATGTACCTAAGAACACAAATCTGCAAGAACGCTCAAGTAGAGTGGTTAGTAGCAACAGGGGCAATTGCCCCAAAAGACAACCGCAACCGGCTCGGTCTAGACCAAGTCCCCGGCAACGGCGCCAAAAACTTGTTCGCTCCAAATGGTGTGTGCAAGCTTTAAATTTATAACCCAAGACGTTTGCTAAAAACAGGGATGCGAACCTGCAGTATACGGGTCAATCGTAGTAAAAGCAAGAAATTCCGGGGTGTCGATCTCAAGGACTTAGGTGAAACCTAAGCAAGTATAGGCAGTCTATGTAATTACTAACCACAAAAGCAATTAAAGCAATCAGAGATGATAAAAAGTCAATTAAGGAAATATGCAATTCTAAGGGTTAAAGCATCTAGTTACGGTTCCAACTCAAGATCTAAAGATAAGCGGACAAAGGTGAGATTTTGCAAGGGAAGGTGTTTCTAAAGTGGAATAGATCACCGGGTAAGTCTCACTACTCACTAATCCCAAACCGTAACTCCTATTACCGGGTAAGTCTCAAGGAATTAAGAAAAGGAACTATAACCTCAAACTAACACTCCAACTAAGGGAATAGAATCAACCTTTACCGGGTAAGTCTCAGGCTAACTCACAAAGATGGAATGAAAGCACACTCAAACCCCAATAAAAGATAAACCTCTATTACCTACACTTATGATCTTGGGTAAACAAACTAAGGAATTACCGGGTAAGTCTCATCCAAGCTTGCATTTAACCAGGAAAGGTGTAATAAGAATAGGATTTGGCAAACTCTAACACTTAACTCTCAGTTTCGGATCAAAAAGGTCACCTCGGTCAAACGAATTCCACCCCGGCCGAGATGTTCATCGATTGAGCAAGATGTTCTAGGGTTAAGGATAAAGACTCGAGCTTTTAGGGTCCTACTGGAATTTAAGATTATTCTATCATTGTTTTTCCCACAACCTTCAGCCAATCACCCTAGAATCACACAAAGAAATTAGCCAATCATCATCATGAAAGCAATAATCAAATATAAGGGAAGAAGATGAATAATTGAACACAAAAACCTTAAGAACAAGGTTTCAATAACTAAATCAATTATCAAACAAACAAGCGTTCCTTGGATCACAATCCAATAAGATAATCAACAAGAAGGGAATCTAAGAGAATCTTACAAAACCCTTCACAAAAGCTATAAAAGCTATCAACTTCCTTCCTTCAATCTTCCTTCAACCTTCCAAAAAATCCTTCCCAACTGTTGGATGCTCTAAGCATGTATTTTTCGGTGATGCGCCGGTTTGTGATTTGTGGAAAATTCTACCCTTTATATAGGAAAACTACCCTCCAAAGATAAGAGATCTTAAAAATATATTTTCCTAATAAAATATATCTACCTCTCATAAATAAATCCCCAAAATATATGATCTTCCTTCCCGAAATCCAGCCTAAAAATATAAGAGCCCTCCTTCCAAAAATAAAAGATCTCAGCCAAGAATAAAATATATCTCGCCGCGTCCAAGGTGTTCGCCTCGGTCGGGACGCTCCTCTCGATCACCTCGGTCGAGATGGTACTGTAGCTGACCGAGGTGGCTCTAAACTGAATCTGAAATCTCTCAGATCTGGTCCAAAGTAAATCTTTAATCCATTTCCATGCTTCCTAGATTCTTCCTTAAGCTGCTGAATGTAGCTTCAATGACTCCTTAGCTCTTTTAGCTCCATTTTGATGCAAAATGTGCCATTTTACCTACGATTACAACGAAACTTGGTGTAGACCTCGATTCCCGCAAAGGTAGATGAAACGACAATATAATCACATAATATACATCCAAACATGCAGATTATTGAAGATAAAACGTCTAAACAGGTCCCAAAATATAGACTATAATTCATGCTATCAAGTTTAGAGTTGGAGCACGTATCGGTGAGAGTATCCCTGACACAAGGTGTTAGACGTTTCGACGTCAAGGGGAAGTTGAGTTCTAGATACGTCAGACCTTTTGAGATCCTGAAGCGAGTTGGAGAAGCAACTACAAACTTGCTCTTCCACCGAGACTAGAGGGTGTTCACATAGTCTTCCATGTGTCTTAGTTACGGGAGTACGTACTAGATCTTAGACTCATCGACAATCATGAGGATCTAGTGGTCGAGCCAGATCACACGTTCGTAAAGCATCCGGTAGCCGTCTTAGAGCGTAGTACGAGATGCTTGCGATGAAGGACATACCGATGATGAAGATTCAGTGGCCGATGCGAGGAGCTGATGAGGCAACTCAGGAGAGAGGATAGTATCCAGAGGAACTATCCGGAACTTTATGCTGAGCTGGATGTACCCATAGCGTAGACGTTTGAGTTTCGGTTTCCTTTTGTTGAGTTGTGTACCCGCTTGTGTGATGTTTTGAGTTATGTGTCCCGAGAGGGAATATATGAGTTGAGTTCAGTGTTTCTGCTATGCGGTTGTGTTATCTAGTGGTTGTTGCAAGTTTCAGGGAAAACTTATTTTTAGGGGGATATGATGTAATGTCCCAGTTTTGGCCTTCACCGCCCCGCGGTGAAGAGGGTCACCCTTGCGGCCAGCCACGGTCACGGTCGGGTCACCCGCCCCTACGGCTGACTCCAAATCGCACCCCGATCTGTTTTTATTTCGTTTTTTTATCTGAGAAGATCCGATCTTTAAAGTTATGGTCCGGCTTTCCTTTGATCTCCAAACCCTAAAATCGACCTTCCTTTATCTTTTCCAACCGTTCTCTATAAATTCCCGCCTTCTCTTCCGTTTCTCTTTTCTTGCTTACGTCTTCTTCAACCTTAAGCAAAGTTGCAGCCGTTTTCCTTGTGATCTCCTGCAAAACGTGCAAGTCTTCATCCCTTTGATCCTTCTACATGTTCATGAACCTGCATCATGCTTTCCTCTTCTTTTTCTTCACGTCTTTCTCTTTCTTGTTCTTCTTCTTCTTCTTTATCAAATGAATCAAGATCGATTCTTGATTCTTGATTATCCTTAGTTGATGATGATTTGTGTTTCCAAGCTCTTCAGTCGAGTGTTGACGTGTGTGAAGATCGAAAGAATCGATCTTTGTTCCCTTGCTAAGTTCTTGCTGTCAAAAGAGAAGACGTAGTTTATGTGCAGAAACCTCCCATGCGCCTGGTCTGTCCCCCCGTGGTTGCAAGCTTCGCCTCCACGGCGCCTTTGTCCGACCGCCGCCACGGTTCTTCTGCACTGACTCAAGTCTTTGGTGAGTTGATTCCTTCTTTGCTTCCTTTGCCCTTTCCTTATGCTAGATCATGCTAGGCTGGACCTAGATTATTAGTGTAAATGCCAATTAGTGGCTTGTTGATTCCCATGAGTTTGTTACGCCCTTGAGTTGTGTTGTTGTTATCGTTCCTTGCAAACCTTGAGACAAGGAATCCTTGTCATGGCATGTGAGATCTGTAGCAATCATTGAGACTAGAAGTAGGGAACTTCTAGCACGCTGGAGTAGATCTATTAGAGATCATTGAGACTAGACGTATGTAGACTTCTAGCATTCGTTCAATTTTTATTTGCAATGCCTTGTCTAAGCAAGCATTCTTCCTTTCATTCGGGAAGTTGAGCAATAGCAGATTTCTGAGTTTAACTTTGAGTGAGGTAAGTCCCTTGGAATTACTTAGTTGTGTTCCATATATTGGTTTGACCGTTTTGGTGGTGTTTGGGTTGTTTATCGTTATAATAGAAAACCGGACAAGGATGACCTTATACCGTAATTGGCCTAAGTATATTATAACCGGGCGGTGACCACTTGTCCAGTTCTACAAGAGACTGGACGGTACTCTTGCGACCCAGGCCCACAGGTAATGGATATTATTGATCTATTCCTGTCAGCAAACGGAAGCGGAGGAGAGTTTCGGGAGATTCTTATGTGACAAAAGAAGTTGAATTAGTAATGTATAACTTAATAAGAGATAATAATCGGTTGTGTGAGAGCATGTGTAACACCCGGAAAATTTAATTTCCGTTTAATACCCGATCAAACCGGATTCCGATCCGCCGACCTTTATTTGTTTAAATAAAATAAAGCATTATCAAATTCTATCATTTTTGTGTGACTCTATTTCACCTAAAATGATAAATAGGGAACCCGAATAAAATTATTACATAAATTAAAACCGAAAACCGAAGAGCGGTTCCGCGCGAGTGACGATTTAATTATCAGCCATCTTAGTTAGATGAGCAGGCCCAACAGACCCGGCCCAAAGACATGTCAGCCAGCCCACAATCTAAGTTAACTTAAACGCTAATTGACCTTAACCTACTCTAATCAGCTTCCCTAATCCTATTCTACGCTAAACAATATCTCTCTACCGCCCAACTGCTCACGCCGCTGCCTCCCTTCCTGCGTTGATCTTTCGCCTCGCCTTCATCGGAGTCAGAAAGAGGCTGCACCCGACTTCTGCACAGGCCGCCTAGGTTGCTGCTGCTCCTGACTTCTGCACAGGCCGCCTGGGTGTCACGCCTAGTTGCTCCCTGTCTTCTGCAGCCAGCAAACCAGCCCGCCTCTGCGCTCCAAGGACTGCACGCCTCCAAGGGTAAGCCAACGCTGTTGTTTCTTTTTCCTCTCTTACTGAACGGGCAGTAACGTCCTACTTCTTCTTCCCTTCTGCTCTCGCGTTTTGACAGACAGAGGCAGCTACATCTCGATCCCTGCAAACGAACCGGATCCAGTGTTTACCAGTAGGAGTGCAGGAGTAGTTGTGTCCGAGCCGGCTTAGAACCTCTGCTACGATCACCCGTAAGCCGGGCCAGCTGCAACCTACTGGTGAGTCTCATCTATGCTCTCCTGTTAGTACCATATCAGTGCTGAATAGATTAGAGTGTTGTTTTCCAAATCTTGAACAAGTAAGCAGTTAATTTCAAAGGAAGTATACAAGTTAGGAATTTCAAAAATGGGTGTGTATAGCTGTCACTTAGTTTCGAACCTGATTTGTGTGAGCACAGATTTAAATTCCCAGAATAGTTGACAGTGAGATTTGAACCCAAGACCTCATAAACTCTTGTGCCTAGAATTTTGTCTAGAGTCCATAAATTGTCAAGTTGGGGAATAAATTTCGATACCTTAGGATGAGCATCCACCGTTGAATTTTTAATATATTATAGATAGAAATATGAAGTTTACTGTATTAAAATTTGGGAGAAAGTTAACGGTCGGATTAGAACTTATAAGGACTCAAAGTAGGACAGATGAGCTGTTTTTACAGCCTAGGAAAATTGACTAAGTATGGGAAATTTCAGCTTTTATCTCAACTTTGGAGATTTATGAGAGAGTTGTGGTTAAGTATTTTTCATATATCTTTATTCCTATGTTTAGTATACATATCTTAGAAGTTTTAGAATTTTATTTCAGATTTTGATATTATTAATCCAGCCTTTCACCTTGACCCCAAAGTCGGACCTTAGCAAACTTTCTTGTGAGAACTAGTTATGAAATTAGGTTCCAAAGGAGGATTTGGAACTAGGTTATATCTTTATTTTAGAATGTCCGGGATCAGGGGTAAAATAGTCTTTTACCTTAAAAGAGTTGTATTTTTGTAATTCTCCTCTTGAGATATTACTTCTTAGAAGTTGTAACTTCTAAGAGTATGGGATGTAATTTTGATCCACATGCCTTGTGTAACAGGCATTTGAGTTTCTACGGTTGCGGACCGAGTTGGGACATTGAGAGTGTGATTTGATTCAGGTAAGTCCTTGCGACTTACTTAGCTAGTTGTTGGATGTTAGCTGAGTGATAATAGTGATGTGTGCAATGTGTGTTGATAATAATAACTTGATAAGACGACTGTTATTATTATATTTTAAGGCCCAAGTGTATGTATAATGGGCCATGACATCACTACCCAGCTCTGCCATGAGACTGGGAGGTTCTCTATACCTAGACCATACAGGTACAAGGTGAGATGCATCGGATCCATTCCTGATGGTAACACGGGGGTGGAGGTGAGGTTTGGGAATCCCTCGTGTCACAAAATAAGTATCATTAGTAAGAGTAAATCACCTAAGTAAAGATAATAAATGGATTGTTTGAAAGCACGATGAGTGTTTACTTTTGACATGATGTGTGTGTGTGCTATTATTATTTATCTAATGATTAGATAGCTAGCTAGTGGTTTTTTTGTTGTGTTTTTAGATTCACCACAGGTTAGAGCAGCAGCTGAGTGATCCGGAAGTAGTTGTCAGCCGGGTCTTCGTACTCCTTAGAGTGGGGTTGGGTGTTTACCTTGTGGTTTCTTTCTTCTTGTTAAAGACAGTTAGTCTTTTTGTGGTTTAAGTACTATAGGCTGTTAGACGTTATTACATTCATCTCTTTAAAATACTATTTTATGAATTTCGGTTTTTCTTATTTGTGTCTTGTTGCAAGATCCTAGTAATATTGTTGTCAAACTGAGGTCGGGACCCATTGTGAGGTCCTAATAGTAATGTCCCGAGTTTTGAGAATTTGGGGTGTTACAGCATGATATGTGTTTACCATCTTATGTGTGTTTGTGCCTTTACTGTCTTTCTAATATCTAGAATGTTAGTTAATGGTTTATACCGCTGTTGTAGATGCCTTGCAGGTAAGAGATGTTGTTGAGTGATCCGGATGGTGTGGTCAGTCGGGGTTCCCTTACGTTATAGGACAGGATCGAGTTTATATTTCTGTTGTTGGTCTTTCCCTTTCGTTATGAACTCGGCTGCGAATCGTTAACGCTTTTTGTTGTTGTTCCTTTGGTTTTTATAACAGTTTGGTTTTCATTTATTTGTGTCTTGTTGCAAGATCCGATGTTATTGTTGCTACTTTGAGGGTTGGGACTCATTGTGAGGTCCTTGCCCGTAACACTTCGAGTTCTCAGAACTTGGGGTGTTACAGTTATAACAAGAATTTTACAAGAAAAACGATTACCACTTTTGTTAAAGCTAAAGGGAGTTTACGTACACCCATATGTTTCTATTGTTGTAAAAAGGGACATGTAAAATCAACTTGTCCCTATAAAAGAAATGATCTCTACACCATAAGAAACACTTATCCTCTATGTCTAAGAAATCAGGTAAAGTAAATATGGGTTCCTAAAGGTACTAGACCACCTAACATGATTGAAACTGAGTATAGGCCTAAATATTCCATTTGGTCTACCCAGAAAGTTTGAAGTTTGTTGTTTTGCAGGATATCACTAAGATTAAGGAGCATAAATGGATTTGAAATAGTGGTTGCTCAAGACATATGAGTGAAAAAAGTTCATTGTTCTCAGATTCAAAGAAGCAATCATTTGAAACTATTACTCTTGGTGATAAAGGGAAGTGTACCATCATTGGTATTGTTAAAATCGGTTACAATTCATCAAATTTCATTGATGATGTTTATATTTTTGATGGCTTAAAATATAATTTGCTTAGTATCTCTCAAATTTGTGACAAAGGTAGCAAAGTGATCTTAGATTCAGAAAAATGTGAAGTTCAAAATAAATTATCTAGTGATGTTGTGCAATTGCTCCTCGATGCAACAATGTATATTCTATGAGCACTAACCAAGTTTCAAGAACAAGATTAACGTGTCTCACGGCCTTGAAGGGCGATCCAAAGCTTTTTCATAGACGGCATGGTCACGTAAGCATGCATACGATGAAGAAACGTATTTCAAAGGATTTGGTACGTGGATTACCAAACCTAAACTTCAAGGTTGATGAACTATGTAAGGCTTGTACACAAGGTAAGCAAACAAGAGGTTCATTCAAACCAAAGAAGGTTGTAAGTTCTTCTCGACCTATTGAACTTTTACATATGGATTTATGTGGTCTTATGCGTGTCAAATCTCCCGAGGGAAAACAGTATATCCTTGTCATTGTGGATGATTTTTCTCGTTTTACATGGATCTCATTCCTACGGGAAAAATCGAAAGCTTTGTAGAAGGGCCTGTTTACTTGGAGCTTATTTGTGTTTCATTTAGTTTATAAACCCTGGGTTTAATTTTCGTAGGTGTTTACTTGGGAATTCGTTTATTTCTCCACGAGTTTATTTGGGTTTATAAACCACTGAAAAATAAACTTTTAAGACCAATGTTATTTTTTCTTGGATGGGTTTGTTTTTGTTTAAAACCCGATTTTGGCCTTGTGTTTTCCTATCCCGACATTGTTTGTTCATCCCTGGGTATTCAACGTTATTGTCCGAGTTTTTTAGGGACATGTGTGTCTTTTGAAGTAAAATAAACCAAAAAAATTAATTTCAAGTAAACGGCCTTATGTGGTTTTTCTATATAAATCCTTGGAGAAATAAACCTGGAAATAAACTATAAACTCATTTAGTTTATAAACCCGAAAATAAATCAATCTACAAGTAAACTGGACCTTAAGTTTTCAAAACTTTGTAAGGAGTTGCAAACTTTGAAAAACCTACTTATCGTTTTTATTCTATGTGATCATGGTAGAGAATTTTACCGACTTAAATTTGATTTGTTTTGAGCAAAATATGGTATTTTACACAACTTTTCAGCTCAACACCTCAACAAACGGGGTTGTGCAACGTAAAAACCGCACCTTGGAGGACATGTCCAGAACTATGCTTTTAGAATATAGTTTGCCAAAAAGCTTTTGGGTTGAAGTTGTTAACACGGCTAATTACATCTTGAAATAGATGTTTAATACGCCTTGTTTTGGAAAAGTCTCATTATGACTTCTTTAAAGGACAAAAACATAATATTTCCTATTTTAAATCCTTTGGATGTACGTGCTTTGTCCATAACAATGACAAAGACAACCTTGGAAAATTTGATGCACATAGTGATGAAGCTACCTTTATAGGATATGCTTCAAATAGGAAAGCTTATCGGGTTTGTATCAGCCGTCTTTTTGCCTTCACCCCCACCGCGGTAAAGGGGGGCGCCTGTTCGCTCCAAAATGTGTGCAAATAAGCCTTAAATTTATACCAAAAATCAAGCAAATAATAGAGAACCCGCAGTGTACGGATCAATCGCAATACAAGCAAGTATGTCAGGGTCGAACGCAAGGACTATGGCGAGATCAAGCAACGGTATATATTTATAGGTTGTGTATGCAAATCTCAACCAACAAAGAACAATGATGTATATAAATCAGATAAAGGAATGGAGATTCTAGATATCCAAGCATCCAGTTGTGGTTTCGACTCAAGATTTCTTAGGATAAACGCGGACAAAGCTGAGGTTGCAAAAGGAAGGCAATTCTAAGACGGGATAGATCACCGGGTAAGTCTCACCATGCATTATCCCAAACCAAAGATCCTATTACCGGGTAAGTCTCAAGGAACTAAGGAAAGGAACTATACTCACAAACCAGCACACTACCTAAGGGAATAGAACTAACCATCACCGGGTAAGTCTCAGGTTAACTCTCAAAGATAGGATGAAGACACACTCAAACCCTAACAAAGGATATACCTTTGTTACCTAACACTCATCATCATCGGTAAATAAGCAAAGCAATCACCGAGTAAGTCTCTTCCTAGGCTTGAATATAAACCAGGAAAGGTGCAACAAGAATAGGATTTGGCAAACTATGACATAAACTCAAGATTGGACATGCAGTGGGCAATCTCGTGCAGTTCTTGATTGATCACGGTCAAGATGCTCCAAGAACAGTCCGAGACGGGTTTCGGTTTAGGTAAAACTCAAGCTTTCAGGGTCCACTCGCAATAAATGTCTATTCTTTCATTGTCTATACCACAACCTTTAACTAATCACCTAGAATCGCAGGGGTTTTATCCAACAATCATCATGTTCAAAGCAATCAAGGTATATGAAATCAAGATATCATAGAAAGGGAATAAAAAATCAACAAAGGATTCTCAATAATTAATACTGCAAGCAAACCAACAATCGTCAATAACGTGTTCCGAAAAATGATAAAAACTCACAAGAATCCTCCCAAAAAAACCTTACAAAAGTTCTCTTCTCTTCTTCATTGAACTCCAAGTAATCCTTCCTTGATCTTCTTTCCGTAAATCCTCCCAGAAGTCCAGCCGTCAAAAAATCTTCGACGTCTCAGCGTATGTAACTCAGTAATCACCTTCCATTCTCATAGAAAAATTTTAGGTTAAAATAAATATCTCTTATTGAGTTGTGGGCCGTCGACCTCGAGTAAGTCCCAGTTGGCCATCTCGGTCGAGGTGCATTACGGACATTGGTCCGAGATCATTGGTAAGTCACGTACATTTCTTCGTATCTTCTCGTGAATCCTTCTTCCATTCTCTTCATATGGTTGTTGCTTTCCTTCTTGTCCTTCCAAGTGCTCCATAATGTAGCTCAATGGTCTCCTTAGAATTCAATGTCCCATTTTGATCTAAAATACGCCTTATTCCCTACAATTACAAACAAACGTAGTGCACACTCTCCGTCTCATCTTCCGGAATCTGGTGAAGTCAATCCTCCAGCCGGTCACGGTTCTTGTTGGGGTCAACTTGTTGTTCTTGTTAGTCACAACGGGCATCCCTCCTTTATTTGGTACCACACGTATCGGGCTCACCCATTTGCTATCCGAAATAGGGAAATGATTCCTGCATCAAGTAATTTAAGCACTTCCTTCTTCACTACCTCCTTCATGATTGGATATAACCGTCTTTGAGGTTCCCGTGAAGGCTTAAGATCATCTACCATTAGTATTTTATGCATTCAAAGAGAACGTTTAATTCCAACAAGATCATCAATTGTATATCCTATAGCCTTTCTATGCAATCTCAACTCATGCATCAACTTAGATAACTCAATCTCAGTAAGGTTTGCACTAACTATGACCGGATAAGTGGAATTCGGTCCAAGAAATGCATATCTTAAGTGTTGTGGAAGAGGTTTAAGCTCCAAGATAGGAGGTTCTTTTTAAGTGGTGGTTCCGTACCTCTAGAATCATCTTGTGAAACTTCAGAAGCTTCGGAAGGGGCAGGTCTAGTACTTGCAACGCTTGAAATCATCGAACGTGGAAGTTCCGAAGAATCAGAAATCTCGTGTGCCCCAAAAGTGTCTCGGTTGAGATGTGGGTCGAGGGGACTCCCTATTGCTCTCACCTTGGTCACTCCAAAAGTCATCTCGGTCGAGATGGCCCGTCCGAGGTCGAAGTAGTTTGTCGTTTCCCTTTCAAGATCTTCAAAAGTATCCATTGTATCTTCTTCCAAGGCTTCTAAACTTCATATTTCTACATCACAAGAAACATCTGCACCCTCTTCCATCATACTAAAACTCAAAACTTTCTCAAGGGGATCTTTAGTTAAGATAGAGCTAACCAATTCTCGAGATTCCTCTTCATCGTATATGTTGAAAATGTCTTCCCCTAGAGCTTGTCCCTACATCATACACACACAACCATGAACATCCATACAACCAATACCTTGTTGAATCAAACAAGGAAATAAGAGGAAAGAAAGAAGAAAGGGGAAGGAAGAGAGCTTACTCTCTTCCGTAGCTCAACCAGAAACAAATCCCCCACAGTTGCACCTCATAAACCTCTACAACCAACAACAACAACACCGTCAAATCCATCCTCAAAGCTCACACTTGCGGGAATTCTAAGAAGAACCCAAGGAGAGAATTCAAGAGAAGAAGAGGAAGGGAAGAAGAACGTAGAGAGGAGAAGATGCAAGGTTGGGAAAGAAAACCCTCATCAAGAGAAGAGAGAGAGAGACTTATTGGAGAAGAAACGAAAAGCAAGACGGTCAAAGAAGGCGGCGTCCCCCTGCAGGCCGCGGAGGCGGCTTCGCAATGCGGCTCGGCTGAGGCGCCGGGGCTGGTTCATTAAAGAACTAAGGATATTACAATAAACTCAATATACAACCCAATATGATAGGTTTGAACCTTTGCAACCTCCACGTCGAAACTTAAAATATATATCATGAAACATTCTTACAAATAAGAATATTGAGTTCTCGACAAAAAATGAAATGGCATGAAGGTTATCATGAGCGAGAATTGCGAGTTTGTGGGTTACTGAATTGACAATTTTGAAAATGTGACGCATAAAATCATTCAAAACCCGTTAGGCAAGTAGATATGTTAAAATGAGGATGGTGATATCACATGGTGTATTCTATTAATTTTTGGGCAATTTTGGTAACCAAGCCTTTTTGAAAAACTAGAGTAGTAACTAGACTTTTTAATGTTTCAATTAAGTAAATATACCTCAACCTTTTGTATTTATTTTCAAACTATATACACTCTTCTCTCAAGGGGTACATTTATTAAACACAAAACTAGAAAAAGCCTAATAAACCAAATTATTTCCTAATTTTTTAGATCATTTTAGTATTATCGTACCCAGAGCCCTTGCTTCTAGTAATCCTTTTAGAATCCCATTTTCTTGGCTTCGAGGATGATTCTAGCCTCAACATTTCATATCTCGTATTAATAAATTAGCATTTTCATCTCAAAAGATGTACTCATAAATGCACATGTCAGGGCTGAGGCATCACACATCAAAACTATGTTTAATAAGTTTTTTCTTAAGTTTTCACCCATTCATTGTTAGCTTTTATTTTCCTACGCCATCCATTAGACTATAAACGTGGATCGAGTATGTACGAGATCGAGCACGTGAACATTAAGCCCACATCCAATACATAAGTCTATTGAGAATTCATCTTTGAACAATTGGTAATACGAGGAGAAAGAGCTCACAAACCTTGTATAATAGGCTCGTTATAAGTATAATATCAAAGTGGGAAACACATCTTAACAAGTCCCTACAAGTGCAACTAGAAGAATACTCCAATGTAACACTTTGAGAATTAGGTACCTTCTCATTCTCTTTATATCTAGCCTAAATAATAGAAAGTCGAATCGTTAATATGATGGGATTAAATCACACTTGTCTCTTTGATATTGTCCCCTAATTATAATAATTATAAAAATAATAGAGAATTAGATAAATTTAAGTTATTCGATAATATCTCGACAAATCTACATATCTAACTATTAAGACGATATATCTTATTGTAGTTATTCTAATATTCTTTTTTTGAAGTGTATGTAAAAAATAAGATATATTGAAACAAAAAAGTAGGGAAAAAATGTGAACCATAAGAGGAGGCAAAGGTGTCACATTGGTTAATTTTAACCATGTTTTTAGATCCAACTAGAAAAGATGTATTTAAATTTTTCTTCTTGGTGCCCTCAAGGTTTGAACTTATCCTCTTGGTATTTACCAAGTTTCAATAATTCTCTTGGTACCTTCATGATTTTACTTGTTTCCTCCTTATACCCATTCTTAATATATTACATTAAAAAGTCATTACAAAATAATAAAAAAATAAATTTAAAATTAATTATGACCTCATTGAAAAATTATCTAATAAATTTATGATAGAATTTGTTTTTATATATAACTTTATATTAGAATTAATGGTAATATTTATTTCATGAATTAAAATAATTTTTTTTATCTTAGATTTAAAATAAAATATATATATAAAATTAAACTAAAAAAAATTAAAAAATTAAATTTTTTAAGGTGCTAGAATATTAAAAATATAGTAATTTTTTTTGAGTTTATTTTATATCATTTATTTTAATTCGAAATTTTATTCAAAAATTATCTTTTTTTTTAATTTAAGAATCTGTAAACTAAAGAACTAAAAATATAAAATAAAATAAAATAAATTTTCGAATTAATATATTATAGAACTTCAAAAAAATTACGATAATTTAAATTTTCTAGACTCTTAAAAAAATTAAATTATTTTATATATTTTATTTTAAATCCAAAATTTAATAAAATATTTTCATTAAAAAAATAAATTTATCTTTCATTTTATTTTTAATTAAAAATATAAAAAATATAATTCTATTATAAGTTTATTAGTTTAATATTGAATGTGGTCAAAATTAGTTTTAAAATTATTTTTTTGATTTTTAATTATTTTATAATGAATTTTTAATGTAATATATAAAAAATTGGTTATAATGAGGAAACAAATAAAATCATGAGGGTACCAAGAAGATTTTTAAAATTTAGTGGTTACCAAGAGAATAAGTCCAAACCTTGAGGACACTAAGAGGAAAAATCCTAAGAAAAATTATATTTTAAAAAAAATAAAATTATTATAATTTACATAATAATTTTTTTTATCTATAGACGTCCATTTTATGTATATTATTTTATTTTAAAAATATATTTTATTTAAACATATAACATATTGTTATATTTTTATAATTGTTAAGATCAATAGGAGTGTTCTATTGATGTGGGTGAAAAGTAATATGCGTTCTTAAGATGACGTGGAAGAAAGAAAATAACTAAAAAGTATTAAAATATAGGTTAAGATTAATCTTAACTTTCTATTAGTGTGGGTGCTCTAATAGTATTACACGGATATATTGGATCAATCTATTAAGAAGACATCATTGATAGCCAACAAATCAAGTGCGGTTTTGTGTGTACAAACACATACACATAAGGTTTAAACCTAATAGATAAGTTTAATAGGATTTAATCATTATCACTATATGATTGATGTGGGATACATGTCCCACCGGTTTATTGTTGGTCTCGTTCTCAAGAATATTTTTCAAGGATAAAATATGTGGTGTGATAAATTTGTAAATATATCAAATATAAGGATCAGAGCCAAAAAATCTATATTGATTCATCTTAACTAATGTTCTTCTCTCCAAGTAGGAGAGAGGTAAAAGTAATTTTACTAGAACCAAGCAATATTGACGTTATTATAAGATTATACTTAATTAAATGTACCCCACATTGATTCATCTTAACCAATGTGGAATTGTGTTTAATATTTATTTAATATCTAAGTTGGTAAGGGGTTCATTAAATGAAAACATGAGAGGTCCTACTTATAGTTTGAGGCTCTTTGAATCCAAGTCATGGTGATTTTGGCAGTGAGGTTTGAGTTCCTAAGCACAAGGGCCCCTCGGATTTGGAAAATGTACGTGTGGTAGGCTGAGTGACCACGTGCATGCCCGGCGCTCCACGGCACCTTCGCCCCAACACACACTTCCATTCCATTATTCCATCAACGTAACATGACATGACCCCTTACAGTGTTCATATTTATACGTGGCAATATCATCTACATCTAAACTGTGATCTTATGCATCATGCACCAAACAAATCATTCTAAATTCTATGGAACTACTTCATCCATTACTTAGATTTTTTTTTTGAATTCATGGACTGTTTTAGTATGTAAAACATGGAAAAAAAAACGGTCTGAATGAGTCCAAATGAATACAATTAAGACACGTATGGATTTGAGGCTTTGCCCTTATAAAAACCCCTCTCCAGCTTCTTGTTCGACGCTAATGCCATAAAGTTGAAAGGTCATGGCGAGTGCGAGAATAGCGAGGTTTGCAACAGAGGTAGCCCCGCCGCAGTTTGTGACGGTGATGAGGCAACGAGCCTCCAAGATGCTCGACACCATCCAAGAAGAAGATCCGAGAGAGATGAGTAGTGACACCGCCTCGTTGCCTAAGTCGTCTTTATCGGCTAACATGTCCCCAAAGCACATGTTCAACTCATTCAAGGGAAGGATTTCTTTTTTCAGGAGATAAAAACATAAGCTACTTCAACTTTGCATGCTATGCTGTGCTCATTTTGGGTTCTGCTACCTGAAATGAAGCTTCTTAGTTGGATATATATTGTGGGTAAATGAGTTTTTGTTTAACTACCCCTTTGGATGTAAAATATATTACTTGGACTTTGTCATTCGTATTATCATGCATTCAACTCTAAATCTGTATCACTACTTTTCGTTTGCTATTCTTATCTCTCTCAGCATATCTTCTATCACCAAAAAATGCAATCGACTGGAAACGAGCTACAACAGTTACATTTACTGTGATCAAGACTACCAGAACTTGTCTAACAAACTTACAACTACTAACTGATTGCTCGGTCACACTACTGTTTGGTCGCCAATCTAGGGCTTTGCACGGTCCCCAATGCAGAGTTGTGCGATATTCTGCATGGTCTCATTGCTTGGAAAGGTGGTTACTGATCGGTGGTTTTGGAGACAGATTTTCTGTTAGGTAATCATCCTTCTCAAAAAGACCTACCCAAGGTCATCCTCTCCTTAGAAATCAAGAATTCTTGAAAAGGACTAGACTGATCCGTCATGTCTACTTTGAGGTTAACTATGCCATGAATTTTTTAGCTAGTTTTGCTTATAACTTTTGATCTTATCAAAAGTATAGTTAACTTTTAACGTTGTGATCTAAGTGGTCGAGTGATCCCTAAATAATGACCACTTTAACTCTTTTTGTATTTTAATAAAAGTGCATCTACTCTCCTTTCAAAAAGTTTCCGTTTACATTTTCATATCTAGACTTGCAACCAAACCGATCACTTCGGAGGTTGTGATTTGTGAACTACAAATCATCTTTGGTTCATTTTTGAAATTTCATTTTTGTATTTGGAATGACTATTCCACCCCCTTTATTACTGGTTGTTAATTATTTGGGCCTTTTCTTTGTAAGCCCATATTGGGCCCAACTGGAATCTTGCGGACAGTCGACTACAAATGCTGAGGAGAAATTTATTTGGGGATAGATGCACTTTTATTAAGTATTTAATCATATTGTTTAGATTACTCTTATTACACTCAGCGCATGTTTAATTATAGATGATTTTTTTTGGGTTTATAAACAATTTGAGTTTATAGTTTATTTATCAACGGGTCTATATAAATAAATTTTAAAATTTATTATTGAGGTTTATTTTACTTTAAAAGACACTTATGTCCCTAAAAATTAAAGAATAATGTTGAATCCCAAGGATGAACAAAGAATATCGGGATGAAAAATGTAACACCTCAAATCTCATGTTCAGGGCGCTACGGGTTAGGACCTCACAAATGGGTCCCGATTCTAGCTCGACAACAACTTTACTAGACCTGACAACAGGGCAAAAATGTGAAAATACTAAAACTGAATAAATAACATGCAATGTCATGATCAAACATAGGACACTCAACCGAATATAACAACAATGTCATTAAATAACTACTAATGTCAACTATTGAAATGAAAACACAATAAACCAATCCCTGTTCTATATCGTACGGGAACCCCGGCTGACCACTCCATCTGGATCACTCGACAGCTACCCTATCCTGCAAAGGATCTACAACCGGATAAACCGTTAGCTAACAATTTACATATTAGAGAATAACAAAAGAACAATCATAAACAATGCGGAAATGAAACACATAGCATGCTCTCACATAATTCATTTATTATCTTCCTTAAGTCATTCATTTCTAATACAATTAAGCTTGTGGCACGAGAAGTCTACTGACTCTCGTCTCCGTCCTAGTGTACCAACATGAATGGCTCAGCGCACCTCCCCGTATACCACATGGAGTGGTTTAGTGCCCTTCCCGTATACCATGTTTGGGCTAGTCGCGGAGAGCCTCTCAGTCTCCCTCAAGAGCTGAGCAAATGATGTCACCACTCGTTACACTTGGGCCAACACAACAAGTCATCCTACTCAAGTTATCATTAATAAACAAGTAATGCGCACACCACTCATGTCATTCAGCCAATACACATATGTAGCTAAGTAAGCCGAAAGGACTTACTTGTAATAGGCTAAGTCCATCTAATCACACTCCAATTCGTACTAAAATCTCAACCACCTGAATATACAAAGGTATAACATCAACAACCTATCCCGTCACTAGAAGTCTCCAACTTCTAGTCATTAAGGATTAAACAAAGACCAACACTAAATGGAAGTCAACTCTAACCCATGTTATGTTAAACTCTCCTATATAAACATATACCAACTACTAGGAAGCTATAAGGAATTAATATTATACCTAGAACAATCCCTAAGATAAAATCTCGAACTTAGGAACCTTCTGGAGTGATTCCGCGACCGCGGAGGAATGAGGGTGAGACCGCGGGACTGAGGTGTCGGTGCAACCCTAGCGACACACAGACGCGACCGCGGTGATAGGTACAGACGCGATCTTTGATGATCGCCGACGGTGTTCTTCAATCCAAAAGTATTCACACCACCTCCTGAGTACTGTTGATGTGGTTAGGCACAAACAAACGTAAGGAGAACACCATTAACACGAGTTCTATGACAAGAAAGGAAAAACAAGATTTTTCCTTACCTTTCTATACTTCAGCCAAGGAGATCGTGGAGAAGCAATTTGCGTGCAAGGGCGACACAGGAGCTCACAAGTTTGCGGCTGCTGCTTAGTCAATGAAGGCCAAAGTTGAAGCTCCCGTTGGAATCGAACAAGATGAAGAAGGAATGAAGAAGTAGAGGAGAGGAGAGAAGAAGAAGAACGTGGAAAAAAAAAGAAGAAGAGGTTGCTAGGGTTAAGATAGGTTTAGAAAGAAGATTGCACGGAGAAAGGAAGTAAAGGTCGATCCTAAGAAAGGAAACAAGATAAAACGACGGTTACAAAAGATCGGACACAATTTTTTTGTTTCACCGCACCCGCGGAAGACAAAAGGCGCGACCGTGGTGACTCAACTAGAATCCAAAACCCGGTTGTTACAGAAGAGTACATGGTCAAAATCGGGTATTAAACAAAAATAAACCCATCCGAACAAAAATAAATTCGGTTTGAGAAGTTTATTTTTGAGTGGTTTATAAACCTAAATAAACGCATAGAGAAATAAAACAATCTCCAAGTAAACATGCCCTTATTATTAAACTTTAAAATAAATATTTTCTAAAATCAATTTTACTCCCTAAATTAGTTAATGTATCTTTTATTTATTTTGCCGAAAGTTGTTTAAAAAATTATTAATTGATTATTATAAGGAATTTGTCCTCCACCTTGTAGTTTAATTTTTGTCGATTCATATCATGAGAAATTTGTCCTTGCATCAAGTATCACGTAATAGGTAATACATTTTTTTAATATTACCAACTCTAAAGTTCTCTTGGATCGATTCCAATTTGCTACAAATAAATAAATATAATGTTCATTGAGATCGATATTAACTTTGACATCAAGTAACCATGGGGATAGTGCTCCGGAGTCCTCTCACAGGATTGTTATTGCATGCTTGTAGTGCTCATATCATTCTCAACCTTCTAGTTTCGGTTTCATCCATTCATATCCTAAGGAATTATTCCTTACACCAAGCATCACATTATATGTAATACGATTCTTATTATAATAAACTCTAAACTTCTCTTAGATCGATACTAACTTTGGCATACAGGTAGCTCAAGCGATATTGTCCCGGATTCCTCTTTCACAACTTTTATTGCAAAGTTGGGATTCCTGGTTAATATCCATTCATAATGCCAAAAATATTCAACCTTACAACAAACATAACATAACAAGTAAGACAATTCCCAACATATGAATTATCAAACTATTATTTATAAATCCAATTACCGTCTAACTCGTGCAAAACACGTGTATTAAAACTAATACCTATACTAAAACAAGTGACACTAAAGATGGCGTAGCGACCTCACAATTTTTCTCGCAATTTACTTTTTTTACTAATTCCATAATTAAGCCGTAAAATCAATTCTTTTTCAGACAATTGGTGAAATATGACCCTTTTTGTTTAGTGTAAACTAACTAAGCCCCTCTATTTTCTGTCTAAATTTTTATAGATTAAAACAAATAATTAAAGGATATAAGGGAAATACATAAAATTAAAATCCTATAAAATCATACTCAGTTAGAGTTTCTTTAGTTTCTTTTAGACGTTCTAGATTCCAGATATGAACTCACTCTCACCCTCCTAGAGAAGCCGTCTAGCCTTCCTGAAGAAGTTGCCGCCTCGACTGCCGGGAGGAGCCGCCCAACCGTTCGCCTGGAAGAGCCGGCCAATGCCTGCACCAGTCCACCGCAGTGCACCACTGTTGTCCACCGCAGTGCACCAGTCCGCCGACAACCGCAGTGCACCAGTCCGCCGAAGAGTTGCTTCTCTTAGACCCACCAATTTAAGGTATGGTACACAATACTGTTTGAACTCATGTTCTGCAAACAGAAGCATAATCCATCGTCCTATATGCCATACTACTCTCTAATCTACTTTTAATCCAAACAAGATTATTTAAATACGTAGCTATTGATGCCCACTCATAGATTAGGCAAAAGATTACTTATAAATTATAATTAATAAACTTAGGTCCTAATAACTAGATCTCTGGTTTTACAGTGGTTTGATCGGAGCAACAACCATGGCGTGTGATGGAATCATGGCTTCATTGTGAACCGATTCTATAAACCTGGAGACTCTTAACTACAAGTCTCCTTCGTCGTCCCTGCGACTGGAGAAACCGATGCCACCATTGTTGAAGGCCGACTCCGAGGACCGACTATGAGGAGCGACTGCCGGAGACCTCGTCGTGTCACCGCTCCATGGTTGCTCCTATCTCCGATGTTCCTCCATTGTTGAAGGCGGTTGTGTGCGAGAGTACGTGAAGACTAAGTTTTTTTTCCATTGTTGAAGGCGGCTGCGTGCGGGAGTACGAGTACGAGAAGATTAGGTTTTTTTTTAATTCAGGATAAATTGCAATAAACAACCCAAAATTTATATTACAATATTGGCCCCAAAATTTTTGAAATTTGCAAATTTGCTCTAATTAGATAATTTTTGAAAATTGCCCATCTTTATAAATCGTAGAAAAGGCCTTGATAGTTCACCATTAACCCCAATTTGTTTAACTACAAAATTTGGCCCAACTTTATAAATACGGGATATCACCTACATTTTTTATAATTATAATTGGACTTGTGTAACTCGATGAGCTTGGACTTGTGTAAGTAACCAAATCTTGTGAAAACGATGAGCTTGTATAAACGACGGGCTTATGTAAACGACGGACTTGTGTAATTGAAAATTATGTATTAATATTGTGTAATTGAAGTTGTGTATTAAAATTTTGTATTGGGCATTAGCTTATGTAATTCGGATTGGGCCTACAAATCTTCAATTGAACTTGGGTTTGGACTCAGTTAAATTAAAATGGGCTAATTAGGTAAGTAGGTTTTTTTTAATTTATAACTAGTAACTAGACTTTTTTGTATTTTTTGTTAAGTAACTAGGCCCCTCATTTTTTTAACCGTTCAACTCCTTAGTTAACTCTAACTCTCCTCTCCTCTCCTCTCTTCCCTTTCTGGTAGCCGCAACTCATTGTCGTTCTATATTGCAAATTCATTAGTTTCGCATCCTTCTTTTTCAATGCAGCCAGAGACTCCTCTCTTCCCTCTCTGGATCTCTCCTCCTCTGGTTGCACTCGTTATGAGGGAGTCTCTACTTGCGTAACATCGATGAATGGGTGTAATTTGATGGATTTTCTCCATTGCCGACGATTAGGGCTTGTGTAATGATCAGGATGAGGAGTTTCTGATATGGTACAAGGAGACAGTTCATGAGCTGTAAATATGCAAGATGAGGATGAGGAGCTAGGTGTTGTACAAGGAAACATCATCAAGGAGGGATCTATTATCTAGGTCTGTTACCCCTGGTTCATCTTTGAATTTTTTTTCCACTTGTCTAGATTAATAGCATTATGTTTTTGTGATCTTAAAAGAAATTGGATACAATAATGCTTCTGATTGTTTGCTTTTGCATATTTATGCTTAAACTTATCCGTCTCTTGTTTTACAAGTATATAAGGATAATGATGGCCTTAAGCCAGCCTTGTTCTCAACCAATGTTCTTACGTTACAGGATGGGAAAGCTTTTGTACATTATACTAGTCTATTATCTAAAGAAGGTATACTGCAAATACAATTGTTCTGTTAGAGGCAATTAATCTAGACAAGTGGACATGCATATTGTTTTCTGTAATTCATTGTTTAAACTAGTTATGTAGAAACCAATTGGTGTGTGGGAAGTGCAGAAGGAGGCTCACAGTTTTTTTATATTTTTTTAACTTCTGGTATGAGTAATTCCGGTATGTAAATTCCGGTGTGTAAATTCCGGTATGTAAAATCAGATATGTAAATCCCGGTATGTAAATTCGATAGGTAAATTATAAAAAAAGGACAAAAAAAAAAATCTGGTATGAGTTTCTGGTATGAAACTCATACCAGAAAATTATAAAAAATAAAAAAGGACAAAAAAAAAATTCTGGTATGAAAATTTTCTAGTATGAAAAATTTTTTTGTTTTAACTTCTGGTATGAGAAATTCTGGTATGAAAAAATTCTGGTATGAGAAATTCTGGTATGAAAAAATTCTGGTATAAGAAATTATGGTATGACGAAGTTATGGTATGTAAAAATTTCTGGTATGAGAACTTTTCTATTATGATAAATAAAAAATAAATTAAAAAGAAAATTAAAAAGGCAAAAAGAAAATTAAAGAAAATAAAAAAAACAAATTCAGTTTTTAAAAATTACACTTAAATAACAAATAACAAACATTTTTTTAAATAGAAGGGTTAATTAGTTTTACCTACTATTAAATGAAAGTGGTAAAAAAAATATGGGGTATATTTTTTTTAACAAAAACCAAAAAGAGCCTAGTAGGTCAAATTCTCTCAATTAAAATTACTAATTAACCCTTTCAATTAATCTTTATTAATAAATAAGAAGGGCCTAGTTTGTCTACAAGATACAAAAAGGGCCTACTTTATACTACAATAAACAAAAAGTGTCTACTTAGCCAACTCATCCATCTTTTTTTTACTGAACCATAATTATTTTGTAAAAGATTGATTGATCTCTTAACTTGATATTAACGTAGAATCACAATTTTCAGATGTATCACACATAAAATTTACTTGAATTTTTTTACTTTTATTAAAACATAATAGATATTTTTCTCATAATTATTTTAAAAATCAATTTTTTTATACACGATTTTTTAATTCGATCGTATTTTCATGGATTTTGATATATCACATCGGTTATAAAATAAATATGACAATTTGAGAACTTGCATAAATAGAAATAGAACGTAGAAGAGTTTGAAAATTAAACAAATCATATATTTCTGGTATATAGGTTGTTGTTATCTACTAGTAAATGGATCTTTTGTGGCCTACTCGTATATGGATCGTTGACCTATTAGATTCATAAGTTATATTTTATCACTAATAAATTTTAAAAAAATATTATTATTAAATACCCGTACAAGGAACAAAATATAATTAAGATGGAGTTTATGATCGTTTTGTTGTAACTTTAGGATTGAATGCCCTCGATCTTTACGAGCAAATCTATATAGTTCTAACCTTCCCTTTCCTGGGGTAATTCCTCACCTGGCAACACCCCCATTCAAATCCAACGATTTCTTTTACATAAATAGAAGGAAAAATAAATAAAATGGGACATTTAGGTTTTGAAAAATACATAAATAAAAATCTACCTATTACCACCAAATTTACCATTTTAACTTAACTAATAAACATTCTAAAAAATAACAAAGTGAACAAACAACGAACAAATTGATTAATAAACTTCTAAATCATTCAAGGTTGTGTTATTTTCGGTAATGAATTAGGTAAAGGTACGTACCTACTTTATAATAAGTGTCGTTTTAAACGTAATCTTAATTGAGGAGAGTAAACTTGTGGTTACTTGTAACATTCCTATTTTATAGTAACGTGATATAATTAATAAAGTTAACGAATTGATTAGCAAACTTGTACATGTGGTTAATGATAACATACCTAGCTACTTTATAGTAACGGGATATATTAGGGTGGCAATACTTGAAGGTGTTGGTTTTTCAAAAAAAATTACAAAAAATTAACCAATCAATCATTATCGCAATAAACAATTTTCATTAAATTTTCTAATTCCAAAACTAATTCAGTCGTTTTATGAATATTACCTTTCTTTTTCGCTTTCCTGTGACGATTATATGAATGCTAATATTTGGATTTGAATTGCAATTTGACCACAAAAAGTATACAGGTGTCTTTCTATGGGCTCTTCCATTATAATAATAATATTACTGACCTTAAAATAGTGCATTGAAAATGTCAATTTAATTATTATTGAGATGATAATGTAATTTTTTATTAAAGAAACATCTGAATACCGCCTAGATATGATGATATTCACAATGATTTTCTTATAGTTATAATAAATCCTCAATTATTTTGTACGCTCATATCTAGATTTGCCCATTCAAAGCAAGAAAAGTCAACCAACACTTCCGATGGCTACGATTATTATCGATGAACCTTACGTTTCTTCTCGATCATTTTATTCTCCTACTCAGCACATTTTTTTTAGGGTGGGCATGGGACGGGACAGGACGAGATAGGAGTCGTCCCGCGTTCCATCCCGTAAGTTATTTGCGGGACGGGACATAACGGGATTTATGGCTTTTTTTCATCGTCCCGCGCGGGCCTTGTCCCATGTGGGACGGGACGGGACGTAACGTGACAAATGCCGCGCAAATTATGCACCGATTATATTCAATATGCATGCTTGTTTTCTCTCATGTTTAAAAACACAAATGATCAGGGGAAAAAACACGATATCTAATTATCGATTCATGACGCCTACATTAGTAGTTAATACATTGAAAACAAATTCAAGTTATATCAAAGTGACTTACCGATTCAAATTCAAAAAATAACAACAAATAATTTACAAAAAATTACATTTATTTAATCATCGATTACAATTGTGGGAATCCACAAATGCAAGGGCGATGGAACGGACTAGAGCAAGGGCGGCGATGGAACGGACCAGAGCAAGGCGGCGAACGGACTAAATCAAGGTAGAGCAGAAGTTCTAGTATTTTAGATTCAACCAAATGAGTCGTAAAGAATGAGTGAATGACTGATGAAAATTATCGAACTAATAATTTTGAAAATATCAAAATATTTTTAAAAATAATAATTTTTTAAAAATTATAATTTATGTATGATATTTATCTATATAATATATATAAATATATAAAAATATTATTTATATATATATGTGGGACGGGACGGGATTAACTGGGACAAGAAGTCTCCGTCCAACGTCTCGTCCCGCAATTTTTTCACGGGACGGGACGGGATACATATTTTTTTTCCAAATCCAACCGGGATCGGGACGGGACGGGACGGGATTAACTGGGACGAGAAGTCTCCGTCCAACGTCTCGTCCCGCAATTTTTTCACGGGACGGGATGGGATACACATTTTTTTTCCAAATCCAACCGGGATCGGGACGGGACCGGGACGGGACGGGATTAAGCGGAAATTATGCCCACCCCTACATTCTTTACTTGTAAATTGATTTATTTCTGAGTTTATAAACTATAAATTTATATAAATTTGTAGTTTATTTTTGATTTATTTCTCAACGAGTTTATATAAATAAATCAGATTAGGTTGTTTACTTTAAACTTATTTTTTTGGGTTTGTTTTACTTCAAAACTTATGCTTGTTAACGGTTCCAAAACCGGTATTTTTTTGTGAAATCGGGAACCGAACTAAACCGAACCGAACCGAACCGTTTGAAAGCTAAACGATTCGCTTCCTTTTTTTGGACGGAACCGTTTGGAACCGGACCGGCCAGGAACCGGACCGTCCAGGAACCGTTTTTTCCTGAACCGGACCGGGATGAACCGTTTGGAATCGGAATCATACAGAATCGTTTGGAACTGGAACCTTACATAACCGTTTGGAACCGGAACCGGAACTGGAACCGTACAGGATCGGAACCATTTGGACCTAAAAACATGTTTGGAACCGGAGCATAACCGTTTGTAACGTACCTAATTCGATCCGTTTAGGATCGTACCTAACCCATTATAAATTTCTACCACACAATTCAAATTTTGGAACCATAAACAAAATTAAAAAGTAACAAATTATCAAAAGAAAATAATCCTTACATAAAAATTTCCAAAAGAAAGCTTGCAATTTAAACAAGTACATAGTTGTAAATTGCAAGCCCAATTACAAACCAAAGTTTACAAAGTGGAAGTGCACTAGGCAACCGACAACACAAAGTTCAACCTACAATAATGAATAATGTCACTATAAAAAAAATTACATATAAAATAGAAAATAATCAAGGAGTTCATATTTTATACCTTTTCCTCTTAAATTTGTTTTTCTGTCTTTTGTTCATAGCTTTGGACTCTTTGATGACTAATGCACGAGCCGAAACTGAAACATTTGAACTTTTTGTTTTCACACTTGGTATGGATGGATTTGATGCATATTCAACAACATGATCATTGTTGTGAAGTATTCCTTTCATATGTTCTACAACAACAAAAATGTTAAGAGAGAATTTGCAAATAAGCAAGTACATAATTGAAAGAAAATCAATACATATTTGTACCTGCTTCAAGGATTTCATATGTATCCATTTCTCCTGGTTCTGGAATATATTGTGATGTGATCCCCACCGGAGAAGAAATCATCGTCAATATGCCGGAACTAATTGTTTTGCCACCAACCGTCCAAGTCAAAACTCAACCGGCACCTATCGAAATCAATACTTATGTGTTGGAGATCATGCCTAAAACTGAGCCAAAAGTTATTGAAATGAAACCGAAAATGCTTGCACCGAGCATGCCAAATGGAAGCCAATTTTCACTCTCTCCGGCTAAGCTGTCAGGTTTGCGCACTCTCAGTAAAACGACTATAACTGAGGCAATACTTGGAATTAAAATACCCATGAGTACTACTTTGAAAGGTATTTTCAATATCTACAACTTTCTAGTTTACTCAAAGTCGATATTGCAAGAGGAAGAGGGTGAAAATGACCCTACATTGCAGCAAGTATGGTACTTGTATGGATTGTTGGACAAGATCATGCATGGAGGCATGAAAGATGGTTATACAAAACATATGCACGTCCTACCATACTTATTTCATGCAGCATACCATGCTCATATTATTCATATATTATGCATGAATTTATGTATTGATCATGTGAAGGTCAACATGTCAACATTCAATCAAACATTGAAGGCATCTTCACACACATACATTGAATGGAGGCCAAGGTAGTTCAATGGTCTTCTTCTCCTTCAATATGGACGTCCAAGACTTGATTAGACCATCCTTGATGTGTTGTACAAGTGAAGAGAATAGGATCCAAGAGTCATCTTTGATTAAAGGCCAAATGTGGCCATTTATGTGTTTCAATTTCCTAGAAAAACTCTTGAATTTCTTGCATTTTCTTTTGATAAACCTTTGATATTTCTAGCACTTAATTAGGGAGTTTTTAGGCTGAGTTTTGTGGCTATATAAAGCCTTGTATCCTCCCATTGTAAGAGAAGTGAAGTTAAATGAAGTAAGTTAGCCTTTGTGCTTTCAAAGTTGTTGTTTGCTTTAAAACAAAACCCGAATTCTAGGTGAGATGCTTAGTTTTCAAACATCTAGGTGAGATGCTTAGGTGGTTCTAAGGTGAGAGGCCTAGGAACGAAGGTTCGAACCCCAAAGTAAGATTCCGAGGGTAGTTCGTTCGAGTTGAGGGATTCCCAAAGTGAGAGGCCGAGGGAATTTGCTCTTCATATCCAAAAACACAAAATCCAAAAAAAGGAGTTCCATTTCACCGATTCCAATCCGAGTGTGAACTTGTGCCGGTGGATCCTCGTGTTCGAATCGAGATCGATATGTCGGAACTAATTGTTTTGTGCCGGTGGATCCCCACCGGAGAAGAAATCATCGTCATCAAGCCAGAACCAATCGTTTTGCCACCAACCGTCCAAGTCAAAAGTCAGCCGGAACTTATCAAAATCAATAGTTATGTGTTGGAGGTCATGCCTAAAACTGAGCCAAAACTTATTGAAATTAAACCGAAAAAGCTTGCTCCGAGCATGCCCAATGCAAGCCAATTTTCACTCTCTCCGGCTAAGCTGTCAGGTTTGCGCACTCTCAGTAAAACGACTATAACTGAGGCAATACTTGGAATTAAAATACCCATGAGTACTACTTTGAAAGGTATTTTCAATATCTACAACTTTCTAGTTTACTCAAAGTCGATATTGCAAGAGGAAGAGGGTGAAAATGACCCTACATTGCAGCAAGTACGGTACTTGTATGGATTGTTGGACAAGATCATGCATGGAGGCATGAAAGATGGTTATACAAAACATATGCACGTCCTACCATACATATTTCGTGCAGCATACCATGCTCATATTATTCATATATTATGCATGAATTTATGTATTGATCATGTGAAGGTCAACATGTCAACATTCAATCAAACATTGAAGGCATCTTCACACACATACATTGAATGGAGGCCAAGGTAGTTCAATGGTCTTCTTCTCCTTCAATATGGACGTCCAAGACTTGATTAGACCATCCTTGATGTGTTGTCCAAGTGAAGAGAATAGGATCCAAGAGTCATCTTAGATTAAAGGCCAAATGTGGCCATTTATGTGTTTCAATTTCCTAGAAAAACTCTTGAATTTCTTGCATTTTCTTTTGATAAACCTTTGATATTTCTAGCACTTAATTAGAGAGTTTTTAGGCTGAGTTTTGTGGCTATATAAAGCCTTGTATCCTCCCATTGTAAGAGAAGTGAAGTTAAATGAAGTAAGTTAGCCTTTGTGCTTTCAAAGTTGTTGTTTGCTTTAAAACAAAACCCGAATTCTAGGTGAGATGCTTAGTTTTCAAACATCTAGGTGAGATGCTTAGGTGGTTCTAAGGTGAGAGGCCTAGGAACGAAGGTTCGAACCCCAAAGTGAGATTCCGAGGGTAGTTCGTTCGAGTTGAGGGATTCCCAAAGTGAGAGGCCGAGGGAATTTGCTCTTCATATCCAAAAACACAAAATCCAAAAAAAGGAGTTCCATTTCACCGATTCCAATCCGAGTGTGAACTTGTGCCGGTGGATCCTCGTGTTCGAATCGAGATCGAATCACATCAAGTGGTATCAGAGCCCAACGGTGCGAGTTCCTCAAGCTTTCGGGGATGACGATCATCAACGACAATGCAAACGGTGGTAATCAAAACAACCAACGTTTGGATAGGCTTGAAGCCCAACTAGCTGAGATATTGAGAAGGTTTCCTCTCCTTACCTTGAACCCTCATGACAAAATCCAAGGAGGTAGCAACCATGCCAACCGGAATGGACAAATCAACCACCGTCGAGAACGAAATGTTGATAGTCGTGCCCATGGGAACCCGGATTGTATTCAGGCATCTCAACATGACGGCGTCGAAGTCGCGAGAAGTAGTTACCATGGTAATAAATCCGATAATCAATTTCCCAATGATGGCATGACGGATTCGAGGACGAATCCTTTTCAAGGGAAAGGGGATGATGTGATCCCCACCGGAGAAGAAATCATCGTCATCAAGCCAGAACCAATCGTTTTGCCACCAACTGTCCAAGTCAAAAGTCAGCCGGAACTTATCAAAATCAATAGTTATGTGTTGGAGGTCATGCCTAAAACTGAGCCAAAACTTATTGAAATCAAACCGAAAAAGCTTGCTCCGAGCATGCCCAATGCAAGCCAATTTTCACTCTCTCCGGCTAAGCTGTCAGGTTTGCGCACTCTCAGTAAAACGACTATAACTGAGGCAATACTTGGAATTAAAATACCCATGAGTACTACTTTGAAAGGTATTTTCAATATCTACAACTTTCTAGTTTACTCAAAGTCGATATTGCAAGAGGAAGAGGGTGAAAATGACCCTACATTGCAGCAAGTACGGTACTTGTATGGATTGTTGGACAAGATCATGCATGGAGGCATGAAAGATGGTTATACAAAACATATGCACGTCCTACCATACATATTTCGTGCAGCATACCATGCTCATATTATTCATATATTATGCATGAATTTATGTATTGATCATGTGAAGGTCAACATGTCAACATTCAATCAAATATTGAAGGCATCTTCACACACATACATTGAATGGAGGCCAAGGTAGTTCAATGGTCTTCTTCTCCTTCAATATGGACGTCCAAGACTTGATTAGACCATCCTTGATGTGTTGTCCAAGTGAAGAGAATAGGATCCAAGAGTCATCTTTGATTAAAGGCCAAATGTGGCCATTTATGTGTTTCAATTTCCTAGAAAAACTCTTGAATTTCTTGCATTTTCTTTTGATAAACCTTTGATATTTCTAGCACTTAATTAGGGAGTTTTTAGGCTGAGTTTTGTGGCTATATAAAGCCTTGTATCCTCCCATTGTAAGAGAAGTGAAGTTAAATGAAGTAAGTTAGCCTTTGTGCTTTCAAAGTTGTTGTTTGCTTTAAAACAAAACCCGAATTCTAGGTGAGATGCTTAGTTTTCAAACATCTAGGTGAGATGCTTAGGTGGTTCTAAGGTGAGAGGCCTAGGAACGAAGGTTCGAACCCCAAAGTGAGATTCCGAGGGTAGTTCGTTCGAGTTGAGGGATTCCCAAAGTGAGAGGCCGAGGGAATTTGCTCTTCATATCCAAAAACACAAAATCCAAAAAAAGGAGTTCCATTTCACCGATTCCAATCCGAGTGTGAACTTGTGCCGGTGGATCCTCGTGTTCGAATCGAGATCGATCACATCAAGCCTACTTTCTCACCTACTTTTCCACCTACTTTTCTCCACCAACTTTCACATAATTAATACATAAATTCATGCATAATATATGAATAATATGAGGATGATATGCTGCATAAAATATGTATTGGGTGGACGTGCATATGTTTGTATAACCATCTTTCATGCCTCCATGCATGATCTTGCCCAACAATCCATACAAGTACCGTAGTTGCTGCAATGTAGGATCATTTTCACCCTCTTCCTCTTGGAATCTCGACTTTGTGTAAACTAGAAAGTTGTAGATATTGAAAATACCTTTCAAAGTAGTACTCATGGGTATTTTAGTTCCAAGAATTGTCTTAGTTATAGTAGTTTTACTGAGAGTGCGCAAACCTGACAGCTTAGCCGGAGAGAGTGAAAATTGGCTTCCATTTGGCATGCTCGGTGCAAGCATTTTCGGTTTCATTTCAATAAGTTTTGGCTCAGTTTTAGGCATGATCTCCAACACATAAGTATTGATTTCGATAGGTGCCGGTTGAGTTTTGACTTGGACGGTTGGTGGCAAAACGATTAGTTCCGGCATATTGACGATGATTTCTTCTCCGGTGGGGATCACATCATCCCCTTTCCCTTGAAAAGGATTCGTCCAAGTCAAAACTCGGATTGGAATCGGTGACTTGGACGGTTGATGTGATCCCCACCGGAGAAGAAATCATCGTCAATATGCCGGAACTAATTGTTTTGCCACCAACCGTCCAAGTCAAAACTCAACCGGCACCTATCGAAATCAATACTTATGTGTTGGAGATCATGCCTAAAACTGAGCCAAAACTTATTGAAATGAAACCGAAAATGCTTGCACCGAGCATGCCAAATGGAAGCCAATTTTCACTCTCTCCGGCTAAGCTGTCAGGTTTGCGCACTCTCAGTAAAACGACTATAACTGAGGCAATACTTGGAATTAAAATACCCATGAGTACTACTTTGAAAGGTATTTTCAATATCTACAACTTTCTAGTTTACTCAAAGTCGATATTGCAAGAGGAAGAGGGTGAAAATGACCCTACATTGCAGCAAGTACGGTACTTGTATGGATTGTTGGACAAGATCATGCATGGAGGCATGAAAGATGGTTATACAAAACATATGCACGTCCTACCATACATATTTCATGCAGCATACCATGCTCATATTATTCATATATTATGCATGAATTTATGTATTGATCATGTGAAGGTCAACATGTCAACATTCAATCAAACATTGAAGGCATCTTCACACACATACATTGAATGGAGGCCAAGGTAGTTCAATGGTCTTCTTCTCCTTCAATATGGACGTCCAAGACTTGATTAGACCATCCTTGATGTGTTGTCCAAGTGAAGAGAATAGGATCCAAGAGTCATCTTTGATTAAAGGCCAAATGTGGCCATTTATGTGTTTCAATTTCCTAGAAAAACTCTTGAATTTCTTGCATTTTCTTTTGATAAACCTTTGATATTTCTAGCACTTAATTAGGGAGTTTTTAGGCTGAGTTTTGTGGCTATATAAAGCCTTGTATCCTCCCATTGTAAGAGAAGTGAAGTTAAATGAAGTAAGTTAGCCTTTGTGCTTTCAAAGTTGTTGTTTGCTTTAAAACAAAACCCGAATTCTAGGTGAGATGCTTAGTTTTCAAACATCTAGGTGAGATGCTTAGGTGGTTCTAAGGTGAGAGGCCTAGGAACGAAGGTTCGAACCCCAAAGTGAGATTCCGAGGGTAGTTCGTTCGAGTTGAGGGATTCCCAAAGTGAGAGGCCGAGGGAATTTGCTCTTCATATCCAAAAACACAAAATCCAAAAAAAGGAGTTCCATTTCACCGATTCCAATCCGAGTGTGAACTTGTGCCGGTGGATCCTCGTGTTCGAATCGAGATCGATCACATCAATATGCCGGAACTAATTGTTTTGCCACCAACCGGAGAAGAAATCATCGTCATCAAGCCAGAACCAATCGTTTTGCCACCAACCGTCCAAGTCAAAAGTCAGCCGGAACTTATCAAAATCAATAGTTATGTGTTGGAGGTCATGCCTAAAACTGAGCCAAAACTTATTGAAATCAAACCGAAAAAGCTTGCTCCGAGCATGCCCAATGCAAGCCAATTTTCACTCTCTCCGGCTAAGCTGTCAGGTTTGCGCACTCTCAGTAAAACGACTATAACTGAGGCAATACTTGGAATTAAAATACCCATGAGTACTACTTTGAAAGGTATTTTCAATATCTACAACTTTCTAGTTTACTCAAAGTCGATATTGCAAGAGGAAGAGGGTGAAAATGACCCTACATTGCAGCAAGTACGGTACTTGTATGGATTGTTGGACAAGATCATGCATGGAGGCATGAAAGATGGTTATACAAAACATATGCACGTCCTACCATACATATTTCGTGCAGCATACCATGCTCATATTATTCATATATTATGCATGAATTTATGTATTGATCATGTGAAGGTCAACATGTCAACATTCAATCAAACATTGAAGGCATCTTCACACAGATACATTGAATGGAGGCCGAGGGTAGTTCGTACGAGTTGAGGGATTCCCAAAGTGAGAGGCCGAGGGAATTTGCTCTTCATATCCAAAAACACAAAATCCAAAAAAAGGAGTTCCATTTCACCGATTCCAATCCGAGTGTGAACTTGTACCGGTGGATCCTCGTGTTCGAATCGAGTTCGATCACATCAAGTGGTATCAGAGCCCAACGGTGCGAGTTCCTCAAGCTTTCGGGGATGACGATCATCAACGACAATGCAAACGGTGGTAATCGAAACAACCAACGTTTGGATAGGCTTGAAGCCCAACTAGCTGAGATATTGAGAAGGTTTCCTCTCCTTACCTTGAACCCTCATGACAAAATCCAAGGAGGTAGCAACCATGCCAACCGGAATGGACAAATCAACCACCGTCGAGAACGAAATGTTGATAGTCGTGCCCATGGGAACCCGGATTGTATTCAGGCATCTCAACATGACGGCATCGAAGTCGCGAGAAGTAGTTACCATGGTAATAAATCCGATAATCAATTTCCCAATGATGGCATGACGGATTCGAGGACGAATCCTTTTCAAGGGAAAGGGGATGATGTGATCCCCACCGGAGAAGAAATCATCGTCATCAAGCCAGAACCAATCGTTTTGCCACCAACCGTCCAAGTCAAAAGTCAGCCGGAACTTATCAAAATCAATAGTTATGTGTTGGAGGTCATGCCTAAAACTGAGCCAAAACTTATTGAAATCAAACCGAAAAAGCTTGCTCCGAGCATGCCCAATGCAAGCCAATTTTCACTCTCTCCGGCTAAGCTGTCAGGTTTGCGCACTCTCAGTAAAACGACTATAACTGAGGCAATACTTGGAATTAAAATACCCATGAGTACTACTTTGAAAGGTATTTTCAATATCTACAACTTTCTAGTTTACTCAAAGTCGATATTGCAAGAGGAAGAGGGTGAAAATGACCCTACATTGCAGCAAGTACGGTACTTGTATGGATTGTTGGACAAGATCATGCATGGAGGCATGAAAGATGGTTATACAAAACATATGCACGTCCTACCATACATATTTCGTGCAGCATACCATGCTCATATTATTCATATATTATGCATGAATTTATGTATTGATCATGTGAAGGTCAACATGTCAACATTCAATCAAACATTGAAGGCATCTTCACACACATACATTGAATGGAGGCCGAGGGTAGTTCGTTCGAGTTGAGGGATTCCCAAAGTGAGAGGCCGAGGGAATTTGCTCTTCATATCCAAAAACACAAAATCCAAAAAAAGGAGTTCCATTTCACCGATTCCAATCCGAGTGTGAACTTGTACCGGTGGATCCTCGTGTTCGAATCGAGTTCGATCACATCAAGTGGTATCAGAGCCTAACGGTGCGAGTTCCTCAAGCTTTCGGGGATGACGATCATCAACGACAATGCAAACGGTGGTAATCGAAACAACCAACGTTTGGATAGGCTTGAAGCCCAACTAGCTGAGATATTGAGAAGGTTTCCTCTCCTTCTCTTGAACCCTCATGACAAAATACAAGGAGGTAGCAACCATGCAAACCGGAATGAACGAAGCAACAACCATCGAGAACAAAATCTGAATAGTCGTGCCCTTGGGTCCCCGGATCGTATTCAAGCATCTCAACATGACGGCATCGAAGTCGCGAGAAGTAGTTACCATGGTAATAAATCCGATAATCAATTTCCCAATGATGGCATGACGGATTCGAGGACGAATCCTTTTCAAGGGAAAGGGGATGATGTGATCCCCACCGGAGAAGAAATCATCGTCAATATGCCGGAACTAATTGTTTTGCCACCAACCGTCCAAGTCAAAACTCAACCGGCACCTATCGAAATCAATACTTATGTGTTGGAGATCATGCCTAAAACTGAGCCAAAACTTATTGAAATGAAACCGAAAATGCTTGCACCGAGCATGCCAAATGGAAGCCAATTTTCACTCTCTCCGGCTAAGCTGTCAGGTTTGCGCACTCTCAGTAAAACGACTATAACTGAGGCAATACTTGGAATTAAAATACCCATGAGTACTACTTTGAAAGGTATTTTCAATATCTACAACTTTCTAGTTTACTCAAAGTCGATATTGCAAGAGGAAGAGGGTGAAAATGACCCTACATTGCAGCAAGTACGGTACTTGTATGGATTGTTGGACAAGATCATGCATGGAGGCATGAAAGATGGTTATACAAAACATATGCACGTCCTACCATACATATTTCATGCAGCATACCATGCTCATATTATTCATATATTATGCATGAATTTATGTATTGATCATGTGA
Source organism: Fagopyrum homotropicum (assembly GCA_033239125.1). Lineage (NCBI taxonomy): Eukaryota > Viridiplantae > Streptophyta > Magnoliopsida > Caryophyllales > Polygonaceae > Fagopyrum > Fagopyrum homotropicum. The sequence continues at coordinate 105,081,835 of BSWB01000007.1, forward strand.
AGGTCAACATGTCAACATTCAATCAAACATTGAAGGCATCTTCACACACATACATTGAATGGAGGCCAAGGTAGTTCAATGGTCTTCTTCTCCTTCAATATGGACGTCCAAGACTTGATTAGACCATCCTTGATGTGTTGTCCAAGTGAAGAGAATAGGATCCAAGAGTCATCTTTGATTAAAGGCCAAATGTGGCCATTTATGTGTTTCAATTTCCTAGAAAAACTCTTGAATTTCTTGCATTTTCTTTTGATAAACCTTTGATATTTCTAGCACTTAATTAGGGAGTTTTTAGGCTGAGTTTTGTGGCTATATAAAGCCTTGTATCCTCCCATTGTAAGAGAAGTGAAGTTAAATGAAGTAAGTTAGCCTTTGTGCTTTCAAAGTTGTTGTTTGCTTTAAAACAAAACCCGAATTCTAGGTGAGATGCTTAGTTTTCAAACATCTAGGTGAGATGCTTAGGTGATTCTAAGGTGAGAGGCCTAGGAACGAAGGTTCGAACCCCAAAGTGAGATTCCGAGGGTAGTTCGTTCGAGTTGAGGGATTCCCAAAGTGAGAGGCCGAGGGAATTTGCTCTTCATATCCAAAAACACAAAATCCAAAAAAAGGAGTTCCATTTCACCGATTCCAATCCGAGTGTGAACTTGTGCCGGTGGATCCTCGTGTTCGAATCGAGATCGATCACATCAATATGCCGGATCCCATAATTGCATCAAACTTTAACCAATTTTGAAGACAAATAAGTGTTTCAACAATCTTAGGCAACAAAGATGATCTATATAGATCAATCACCCTTTTACCGGTACTGAAAGTTGACTCACTTGCAACTGTAGACACTTGTACTGCTAGTACATCTCTTGCAAGTGATTGCAAGTTCGGATATTTATCTCCATTCACCTTCCACCAATCCAAGATCGACCAATCCACCTCTACACCCCGTTTTTTAACAACTTTCTCGATAGGATCCAACAAATATCTATCAACCTCATGACCCACAACAACTTCCTCATTTTGTTCAATCTCCCTATCACAATCTTCTTCCATAGCAGCCCTTCTCCCACTAATAGGTTTTGTTATTGTTTCAACACTATCACTCACAGTTATGCCCTTAAAAAAATCTAACAATAATGTTGAATACCCAAAGATAAACAAATAATATCGGGATGAAAAAGCACAAGACCAAAATCGGATTCTAAACAAAAATAAACTCATCGAAGCAAAAATAACCTTGGTTTGAAAAATTTATTTTTGAGTGGTTTGTAAACTAAAATAAACTCGTAAAGAAATAAACCAATCTCCAAGTAAACAGCTGTAAAAATTAAACTCGAGATTTATAAACTAAATGAAACACAAATAAGCTACAAGTAAACATGCCCTTAATATTAATTTCTTCGAGTTTCATTTGATCGGTTAATTTTAATCTATGTCTATGCGTTAAAGTAGTGACCGCTAAGATGCGAGTATTTTAAAATCGAGCGTCATAATTTTTTTTTTGAATTGTCAATTGAGATAAATAGGTTTTTTTATTATTTTGAGACTATTACATAAAATCACTTTTAATAATCAATTTGTTGCAAAAAAACCCACCAACTCTAAAGTTCTTAGTGTAAAATTACTCTTAATATTCATTTATTTACAATAAACCATCCTTACAAATTTTTTGACATAAAATAACCCTTAATTGTAAACGTTTGCGATTAACCACTCTATACTAATTAAAATTACATGAAATAGTTTAAAAGTGAAGCATAGAGAAGAGAAAATTTCATTATTAATATTAATATCATAACTAATCTTAATAATTTGGTTAAATATTATAATTTATTATAGAAAGTAATCAAGAAAGTGATATAAATGTGATGAAGGATCATCCAAGCTAAGTCAAGGTCCTTAACAAGGGCTCAAGCTAAACTACAACTTGACACAATGAATTCAAGAACCAATCCATTATTTCTAGGTTCTTAACCATCTATCTTTATATTTTCGTGCTTATCATTCCTCCATATCTAAGTTTCATTCCATTATTTCTAGGTTGTTCGTCTAGATCGTTTAAAGAAGAACCGAATAGAACTATGGAAGAACCCTTGAACAATAAATTCAAGAACCAATCCAAAAGACTAATCAACCCTGCTTCTACAACTTGACACAATCAATATGGAGATTGAAAGCACAAAGAGGATGCTTATAAACAACTTGCAACACTAATCCCAAGGAGATTAACTCAGACAAGAAGAGTTAAGCCAAAAATCACAATCACAAAGCTCTCCAACAGGTTGGAAATCGCCAATCTGCAACAGCAGCACAAAAACTGTGTTTAACGTGTATCTTCTGGATATCTCTTGACCTAGCACACCTAATAACATATATATAGTTTTTAATATGTTAATGAACTGAAAAAAATTAACTAAAGGCCCATCAAGACATAAAAACACTTAAAAACATTTAAAACAACCAAATAAGCTTATTCAACCAATTTGGAACATATCAGCCTTATGTAGAACCCTTAGGCGTGCAGCTTGTTCCTTGGTGGACCATGATCATCATCAAGGCTCGTTGGCTCATGGAAGGTGAGTTAGGTGGCTCATGGTTCATGGTTAGAAGCAATGCATCCATCTCAGCTTGTAGTTTAGCTTGAGCCCTTGTTAAGAGACCTTGACTTAGCTTGGATGATCCTTCATCATTCTCCCCTTCTTGAAAAGGATTCGACCCCGAATCACCATGATCATAGCTAGACGGTGGGAATGGACTCAAGTCATGCACATTGAATGTAGGATCACATGCGTAATCATCCGACAACTCCAAAACATAAGCATTATCCCCCGCCTTGTATAAGACCTTGAAAGGTCCATTTCCTCTTGGAGAGAGCTTGGATTTCCTCAATTGTTGAAACCTCTCCTTCCTTAAGTGCAACCACACGAGATCACCAGGCTCGAATGTGATCTTCTTGCGTTCGTGGTTAGCTTTTGTAGCATTGTACTTGCCCTTCTCCTCAAGCTTCTGGCGTGTCCTCTCATACAACTCCCAAATGTGTTCAACCCGCGTTTTAGCACTGAAATCTACTCGCTCCTTCTTAGACAACGGTGTAAGATCAAATGGGGTTAGTGGATTAAACCCATACACACACTCAAAAGGAGAAATGGAAGTTGAAGAATGCACAACCCTATTATAAGCAAATTTGAAATGAGGTAAGACATCTTCCCATTCCTTAAGACTCTTCTTAATAACAACCCTTAACAAAGTAGTTAGTGTCCTATTAGTTACCTCAGTTTAGCCATCAGTTTGAGGATGACTAGAAGTAGAAAACAATAGCTTAGTTCCTAGCTTTCCCCAAAGAGTTTTCCAAAAGTAACTTAGAAATTTAACATCCCTATCACTAACTATAGTCCTTGGAACTCCATGCAACATAACTACTTCCCTAAAGAACAAGTTAGCTACATTGGTTGCATCATCAGTCTTATGGCAAGCTATAAAGTCATACACAAATTATCGTCTTATTAGAACCAAACAATTGTGTGTTTATGTCTTTTCTGATTTTATATATTGTCTTTGCTTTATATGATTATGTTTGGCTAAATTCCCCCTGATCAAAGGATTTGATAATCTCTATAATGGTTTAATTATTTTTTTGCATGTACACTTATGAATTGAGATTGTGATATTGCTTCTTTTCAAAGTGTTTCATTCCTACCTTTTATTTACCTTCAAAAGAAGTGGTGTTCATAACTGATTTAGATAAAACAAGTGAAGAGACAAAGCGAAGTTTGTTTGATTGGACTTATTGAAAAAAACTTGGTTTGAGAGTATTAGTTTATCAAAGCTTCGAGGATTTCTAATTATCGTAGAAAATTTCGGTCTTTGTACCTTTTTTATAATTGAAGAGACCAAAGAAAAAAATTGTTCTTGGCCCTTTCCAATTTTATAAGTTTTTAATGGGGTTTCATATACTTGCTGAACCGCTAGATTGTGAGCTATGCGAGTTGAAAAACACGATCTTTGTTTGTCTATGTCAAAGGCTATTTTAGATGGTTACGTGCAATTATTATGTATCAATATTCATGATATATATATATCCTAATTTATTATAGTGGAGATTCTTGTTTCCTTACACCGCTTCCATCATATTACTTACAACCATTGCTGCTTTTGTCTATTGCAATTGCTACCTATTTTTCTTACTTTTCACTTAAAATAATTAACTATTAGCATTATCCAAATAAGACGCAATCCTTGTGAATTTGATACCTGATCATACTACATCCAATCTCGTATCCTTGCGGGGAGGTTATTATAACTTTTGATAAAACTTCAACACGATCATCCACCAAGATTGTTCGACCACCGGTTTTGGCATCAGAGGGGGTACGTTCTGTCCAAGAACTCGCCGCCATGTTCTATCACGGAGGTGTCATTGCCGCTAGATCTTGTCCCCGGTACCACCAAATTCCGTTGTCATTGTTGTTGCACCGCCTCACCACGAGGAGTTGGACGCAACCAGTCTAGTCCCACACCAGGAAGTTGCGAGTGTTGAGTGGGAGAAGACTCAATAGTAGCACCTAGCCCCTATTTTTGCCGGTTTCCCGCCACCAATCCCGACATTGACGACTCCCTTACACCACCAACAACCTAATATAATCCCCTTGTGCAAGATTGGTTGTGGTTTTGGGTGAGATTATTGTGAAGTGTTAAACCCTAGATCGTAAATTTGGGGGTTTTGTGAAATTAGGTTTAATTCGTCTTAATTTGAATGTATTTATATGATTTCTTGGTTGATTGTAAATAATTGTTGATTTTTGTGGTTGTAAGCTAAGTTTGGTATAGTTGTAGATATTGAAGCCTTGGATGGAAGAAGATTAACTTAATGGGAAATTGGTATATTTTGGATGTAATGAAATTTTATTTAGAGAGTTCTTGTGAAGGATTTGCATATTATGATTGTTGATGAATATTGAGAGTTGGTATGTTAGATAAGGATGTTTGAAAGTGATGAATGCTTGTCGTGGGAATGATTACTATGTTGGATGTATTACTTGTAATTGTTTTGTTGATTGTGCTAGAGTATAGACATGGATGCGGGTTGTTTAGAAAATGTTAAAGAGTCTATGATGGTGTGCCTCCAGTTATAACTAGAGATTGTTTAACAAGTCTTGCCTTGTGTTGTGCTCTAGTGTTGTTATGTCATAATTTATTTGAATGTGAATCAATGGACCGCTTTAGACTTAGTGTTGACATATGCATGTCAATTTGTGTTTAGGCTTGAGGTTAGTTTGAGATAGTTGTAGGAGGAATCATTTAGAGTGTGCTTTGTGTTTGACAAGGTGAGTCCCCGGACTTACTTAGATGCCGTTTTGTTTAGATTATGCATTGTTGATATCATGTAGTTATAACTAGTTTTCCCTATTAGTTTTAAAACATTTGTAGGTTATTATTATTATATATATAAATATACAAGTTTTGGTCATATGTATCTTAGATTTCATGTATTTTTACAACTGGTGACTACCGGTATAGGGCATGAGTTAATAACCTTGTTGAGGGAATGATGTCCATACATGCACATACGAAGTGATGGAAGCCCCTTCCATATATATATATATATATATATATATATATATATAGAGAGAGAGAGAGAGAGAGAGAGAGAAAGAGGTTGAATCCCATGTAAACAACTCTTACCATGTAAAATGAGAATAAATTGTATTCGTTAGATCATTAAATAGATGACTGAGATTAAGCGATATTAAAGGGAAAAAAATCGTGTGATTAGTGAAAGAAATATTCGCCGGACCTGACTCATATATTCGGCAGTATAGTCACATATATTCGGTGTTTACATGTTCACATGGTAAGAACTGTTTACATATGAGTCAGGATCTATATATATATATATACTTTCATTCATATTTTGGACGGTTCTCTAGTAGGGACCAAGCCGAAGAAAGAAGTGTAACACCCCAAATTCTAGGAACTCGGAGTGTTTGGGGCTAGGACCTCACGATGGGTCTCGACCCTCAAAGTAACAACAATAACATCGGATCTTGCAACAAGGCACAAATAAATGAAAACAAAAATAGATCAATATCAAAAGGTATAACAACGGAAAGGCGAAAGACTCTCAGCCGAGTTCAACAACAAACTGAAAAGACAACAACTGAAATATAAACCCCGATCCCGTCCTATAATGTACGGGAACCCCGACTGACCACTCCGTCGGGATCACTCAGCAGCATCTCTAACCTACAGGAAATCTACAACGACGGTAGAAACCGTTAGCTAACATTCTAGATATCAAAAAGACAATAAAGCCACAAACACATATAAGATATAAACACCTAGCATGCTCACACACAACCGGTTATTATCTTTATTAATAGTTATCCATTACTAGTTCAACTTCTTTTGTGGCACGAGAATCTCCCAAAACTCGCATCCGATTCTGTTACCGACAAGAATAGATCATATGCATCTATCCGTTACTTGTGGGCCTGATCACAAGAGCACCTCCCAATTTCCCAATTTTGAACTAGACAAGTGGTCACCGCCCGGTTATAATACACTTGGGCCGATTACGGTATAAGGTCTTCCTAGTCCGATTTTATGTTATAACAATAAAGTAAACAATCACCACCAATATGGTCAAACTAATAGACGGAATGCAGCTAAACTGCTCAGCTTCTCGAAGCGAAATATCTATGCCTGTTCAAACAAGGCACCACGAATCAGAAACTATCCGAATACTAGAAGTTTACATACTTCTAGTCTCATTGACCTCTACAAGGTCTACAACAGCGTGCTAGAAGGTTCCTACTTCTCGTTTCAATGATCTCTATTAGATTTCCAACATGCTAGGAAGAATGATTCCTAGTCTCAAGGATCTCAACGAATAACCTCAACAACATGCTCTCAAGGTTCTTAAACCAAAACCAACTCATAAGGATCAACAAGCCACTAACTGGCATTCACTCTAGTTTATCTAGGTCCAACCTAACATGATCTAGCACAAGGAAATAGAAGCAAGGTTGGAAGCAACTCACCAAAGACGAGAGTTACTGTAGAGAAGCCGCGGGTGCGGGTGACAAAAGGCGCGGGGCGGGAATTGGGTGAGGCCGCAGGGGCAGTGAACTGTCAGAAGCGAACGTCGGGACCTTTCTCCGATAGCAGAAGCAAAACAAGAAGATCAAAGCTTCCTCCTCACTCTTTATATGACAATACTCAACCAAAGTGATATGCCCCCGGATGGCGATGTCATCCGTGTTTCCGGCTAGAAGGACCCGCACCATTTTGAAGACGCTTATTATTATTCGGCTATTTAATAATTGACTTTTCATATTCAGAACTTTAATTCCGGAACTTAATTTCGTGAATTAAATTCCGACCTTTCATATTTTAGGCCTTTCATTTACCGGAATTTAATTCCGACTTTAATTCTGTCATTTATGTTTGAACCTTTGGTTAGCCTCCATCCACTATATAAGGATGACTTGGCTCTTTTGTAAAACCATGTCTAATTTGAATCGAAGTGTTGAGAAGGAAAATCCTCTTACTTGGTTTAGGCATCACTTCCTCTTCCATCATCTTCAAGTTCTATCTTGGATCTAGTCTTTGATCCAAGCATTCATACTCGAGGATCCTGTTGAAGGATCAACCAAACGCTTCCGCCACCCAAATTCTAAGTTTGATCCAACTCAAAGGATCAAGAAGAAGTAGTTGAAGTTTCTCCTCGATCTAGATCGCCCGTATTTCTATCATTGGTATCAGAGCAAGGGATCGAGGTCAAGTTCTTGATTGTTCCTCAAGTGACTCCTTTCTTTTTTGACGGTGAAACGGGAACGTTTCACATTTAAGAGAAGGAGAATGATACGCCCCCGGATGGCAATGCCATCTGTGTTTCCGGCTAGAAGGACCCGCACCATTTTGAAGACATTTATTATTATTTGGCTATTTAATAATTGACTTTTCATATTCGGAACTTTAATTCCGGAACTTAATTCCGTGAATTAAATTCCGACCTTTCATATTTTAGGCCTTTCATTTACCGGAATTTAATTTCGACTGTAATTTTGTTATTTATGTTTGAACCTTTGGCATCCACTATATAAGGATGACTTGGCTCTTTTGTAAAACCATGTCTAAGTTGAATCGAAGTGTTGAGAAGGAAAATCCTCTTACTTGGTTTAGGCATCACTTCCTCTTCCATCATCTTCAAGTTCTATCTTGGATCTAGTCTTTGATCCAAGCATTCATACTCGAGGATCCTGTTGAAGGATCAACCAAACGCTTCCGCCACCCAAATTCTAAGTTTGATCCAACTCAAACGATCAAGAAGAAGTAGTTGAAGTTTCTCCTCGATCTAGATCATTTGTATTTCTATCACAAAGTAGCATGGAAACACATACTCAACAACCAACGAAGGACATATAACAATCAAGACTCAATCTTGATTCATGTCAAGAAGGAGAAATAAAAAAAAGAAGAAGAAGAAGGAAAAGAAGAAGCATGCAATAGAGGTTCAACAACGACAAAGGGATGGAGGAATGAATAACTTACAAAGATTCTGCAAAGGTTCGCACGGAAGGGTTGCAGCTTGACTCGAGGTTGAAGGAGAATGTAAGCTAGAAGGGAAGAACGAAGGAGAAGGCGATAATAGAAAGAGAATGGTTGGGAAAGAACAATGAAGGTCTAGAATTAGGTTTAGAAGATAGAGGAAAGACGATCCAAAAGATAGAAGATCGGATCATCTAAGAAAGGAAAGAGGATAAAAAAGTTAAAAACACATCGTACGTGATCTGGGGTCAGCCGCACCCGGGGCAGAAGCGGTTGGCCAAGACCGCGGCTCAACGTCACCACGGGGGCGGTGACACTGAAAAGACGGATGTTACATCAGACCCCCCTAAAAATAAGTTTTGTCTTGAAACTTGAAGCAACCCACACATGACCGACACATCAACATAGCACAAACACCGATCATAACTCATATTCCCTCACGGGGCACATAACACAGGTCATCACGCATATGCACACCAAACTCAAAAAGAAGAAGACGGGAACTTACCCATCGATGCTATAGGTACGTCTAGCTAAGTATTGAACTTTGGGTAGTTCATCTGGATACTATCCTTTGTCTTCCAAGAAGCCTCATCCACTCCTAGCATCGACCGTTGAACTCTCATCATCGGTATGTCCTTCGACCGCAAGCGTCTCGTACTACGCTCTAGGACAATTACCGGATGCTCTACGAATGTATGGTCTGGCTCGACCACTATATCATCATGGCTAATAATGTATCTCAAGTCAGGTACGTACTCCTATAACTGAGACACATGGAAGACCGGGTGAACACCCTCTACTCTTGGTGGCAAAGCAACTCTCTATGCTGCCTCTCCAACCCGTTCAAGAATCTCGAAGGGTCCGACATATCTGGGACTAAGCTTCCCCTTGATGCCAAAATGCCTAACACCTCGTGTCGGGGATACTCTCAACCATACCTGAGCTCCCACTCTAAACTCAAGAGTTTTGCGCCTCTTATCAGCATTGGACTTTTGGGGACGCTGTGCTGCCAGCATCCGCTCTTGGATCATCTCTACTCAAGCCATATCGTCTTGTATCTACTCAAGTGCTATACCACTAGCACTGCCCGGCTCATCCCAGCATAGCGGGGTACGACATCTATGTCCGTATAGAGCCTCATATGGAGCCATCCCAATCGATGCGTGCCAACTATTGTTTTATGAGAACTCAACTAGAGGAAGGTGATGTGCCTAAACCTTCAAATCTAACACGAAGGCTCTCACCATATCCTTCAAAGTCTGGATGGTTCTCTTAAACTGACCATTTGTCTGAGGATGATAGACGGTCATAAAATATAGACTCGTACCTAAGGCGGCATGCACTTGCTGCCAAAACCTCGAAGTGAACCGTCCGTCTTTGTCGGAGACTATGGTCCTAGGTATTCCATAGAGTCTCACTATGTGTCTAGTAAAATCTTATGCTAAGCGACTTACCAGCCACACCTCCTTGATAGGAATGAAACGTGCGGTCTTTATCAGTCGATCCACTATGACCCAAATGGTGTCAAAACTCCGACTCGGTCTCAAACCGGTGACAAAATCCATAGAGATATCTTCCCACTTCCACTAAGGAACTAGAAGTGGGTGTAGATCTCCATATGGCCAGTGATTCCCAATCTTGACCTGTTGACATGTCGCACACTGAGCTATATATTTCGTTACATCTGGCTTCATCCCTCCCCATAAGAAAGAACGTTTGATGTCCTGATACATCTTACTCGCACCGGGATGTACTGAGTAAGGTGTCGCATGAGCCTCCTGTAAGATCCGCTGTCTCAACTCTCGATCTGATGGCACACATATGCGCTCCTGGCGTCTCAAACCATCGGCACCGACGGCAAACTGTGGTGCCTCTCCTTAAGATATCTTATCTCGGATCCATGCTAAGGTCGGGCAACTCTCCTGCTTTTGTCGGATTTCTACCAACAAATTAGGTAGCATCTCCAAGGTGGACAAGTGGCTGGCAGAATCCGGGAATATGATATCAAGCTCTAGCCGCACCAAGTTTCGTTGTAATTGAGGCTGAGTTGTTAGTCGAGTGATCGCCATCTTCCGGGGAGTCTTCCTATTTAGGGCGTTGGCAACCACATTTACCTTCCCCGGGTGGTATAAAATCTCCAAATCAAAGTCCTTGATCAACTCCAACCATCTCCTCTGGCAGTTATTCAACTCCCGCTGAGTTAATATGTACTTCAGACTCTTATAATTTGTGACAATCTGACAAATATCCCCGTACAGATAGTGTCTCCAAATCTTCAAAGCATGAACCACAATAACTAGATCAAGATCGTGGGTAAGGTAATTTTCCTTATACATCTTCAACTTTCTAGACGTATATGCTATAACCTTACCCCTCTACATCAAAACAAATCCCAAGCCTAGGTTGGATGTATCGTTGTAAACCACAAAATCCTCAATGCCCTATGATTGGGCTAAGATAGGAGCGGAAGTCAACCTCCTCTTCAACTCTTCGAAACCCTGCAAGCATGGCTCGGACCACACGAATCTAGTAGACTTCCTCAACAAGGAAGTAAGTGGTCGGGCGATAACCGAGAATCCCTCTACGAACTTGTGGTAGTAACCGGCCAACCCCAAAAAGTTGCATGCCTTCTTAACGTTCCTAGGAGGCTGTCAGGATGCAACTGACTCGATCTTCGCCGGATCTACGTTGATCCCTTTGGTGGAAACTATGTGTAAGAGCCTTGGTCTTTTTCTATTGAGCCACCCCTACTCCATCTGTGAACCGCCCCTGCGCCACTTGTGAGCTGCCCTTGTGCCTCATCGGATCTGCCCTTGCGGTTTCCTATGGCTGCAGCAGTCATTGTTGACTCTTGACCCGTGCTTTTGCCTTACCTTACTTTATAATTTTACTTCTCCTATCTTCTGATGACGGCTTCCTCATTTTCCTTCCTCAACTTCACCTTCTCTCCATGTTCTCCTTTTTCCTTGGTTTTTCTTGATTCCATTCAAGAGTTGGCTTTAAGAGTGTTTGGATGATGTTGATGTATAGATTGAGGTTGATGTTGTTGTTGGTATGATGTTGTGCTTTGGATAGTTGGTTGAGATAGTTCTCCCCTGTCCCGAGCTTGCTGTTTTGAGCTTCTTCTTTTCTTCCTCTTTCTTCATTCTTTCTTCCTTCTTTTTCTTCCTTGATGATGAATTCCGACAAGCTTGATCTTGTGTTGATCTTTCTAGGACATTATGATGATCATATGTATGTATGTGGATAATTGCTGGATGGTGATGAAGTGAAGAAGGTCGAGTGAAAGATCGAAGAGAAGTCGGAGATTACATTATGCACAAACAGCCGCCCCTGCGCCACCAAGGATCCGCCCTGCGCCTGGTGTGCCTCCGCCCTTGCGTGAGTGTGCCGCCACCCCTGCACCTCCCAGTGCCTTGCTCTTGCGCCTTCCTGTCATGCAGGTGCGTCTTGTGCAAGACCTGCCTAGAGTGGTATGAATCCTTTCTTTTCCTAGTATGAGTGGGTTAGAAGCATGCTAGGCTCGAGTATGAGTATAGGATAATGATGATCGTGATATCAATATGTTCCAGTTATGGCTTTGAGGTTTAGTAGGTTGTGAGGTTTATAGGTTGGATATGATCCTATGGATCCCTTGGGTCTAGGTGTGACCCCTTTGATTGATAGGAGATTAGTTATCTCTTTATACCTTGTTATTAGGCAGTGTTATCCTTGGATTGGAGTTGATCGTGGTTGAGGTTATCTTGAGATTGAGGTAAGTCCGTAGGACTCACTTAGTTGCATTCCTATATTGGATGTATACATGAGTGGTGATTGTTATATGCTTGATAGCATGCGATGTTGATTATTACCGACCTATTTTTTATTGGTTCTCCCCCTTGCAGTGACAGTGATAACCTTACCGACATATATATATATATACATATGGCATATATATAGCCTTATAAGTTAGGTGTGCATATCCCACAGATGGCTCGGACTAGTGCGACATCTATAGTTGGATGAGGTAGGGGTAGACCCCCTCTTCCTCTAGCAGTGATAGATCAGGGACTAGTTCCCGCTGCTGATCCGCTTGTAGAGGAGGACGTTCATGAGGTGGTAGCTAAGAGCGTCGTTCCTGAGACTAGGAGCGGTGGAGCTGTGAGACATAGATCCCAGCGAGTCTAGTCAGATGACTTGGATCATGTCTCTATGAGGGGACTAGAGTTCCGTGCATACATTAGACGGGTTGAGGAGGCTGCTAGAGCGGGTAGACGTGCCCTGGATCTGCCAACATAGGTGGGATCTTCTGAGATGTCCCAGGGAGCTACTCAGGTTCTAGTCATGTCGGCACGTGCTGATGAGATTGCTAGAGCTCCAAAGGAGTATAGAGGGCCTCGACCAGACACTTGGTTGAAGGCATTTCATCAGTTGGGCGTACCCTTTCTTTGGGAAGGTGGGATTAGAGACACAGATTTGGCTTGGACATGTTGACTCAACTCTTGAGTCTATTAGATGTCCAAAGGACTAGCGGATAGAGGTAGTACAAACTCTATTCCGTGACCTATCACAACAGTGGTGGAGGACGATGCGAGTTCGAGCCACTAGCTATGATCAGATACGGAGTATGATACGAGAGCATTTTTGCCTTGCCTCTCTGAGGAGGGAGAAACTACAAGATTTTGTTGAGGCAGGCTTCGATAATGTGCCGATAGTAGATGCCATTAGCTGATTCTAGGGAGAGCTGGCATTATTGGGTCCAGCTGCACCTTCTGAGGACCAACACGTATATCTGTTCTCCCGTAGACTGAGGAAGAGTACATGTTCTTATATGGCGGGATTTCATTGTGAGTTCTTGACAGATTATCAGAATAGGGTCTCACCTTATGAGCGTGAGCGGGCCAGTCAAAGGAGGACTTCTCAGACGGGACGGTATGAGAAGAGAGCCCGGACTAGGTAGACTAGTGATATTGGTGGAGTTTCAGGTTCCGGACGGAGCCAAAGACACTAGAGTTACCCCTCATCTGCACCTGTTGCAGAGAAGGGGCGACAATGCTTCAACTGTGGCGATCCTGGCCATATACGACTAGAGTGTACGAGACCACTAGTGACATGTTACACTTGTGGCAGATCAGGTCACAAAGCCGATTTTCGTAGACAGGTTCCCTTGCTGGTGCAGCAGAAGGTGGGAGGAAACCACCTTAGCAGCAAACTCAGGGAAAACCGAGAGTCCTAGATCGTCCTTCTACTCGGGGATCTACTCCCGGATCGAGTAGAGGTAGAGGTCGTGGTGGGAGTACCACAGACACTAGAGGAGCACAGGGTAGAGTTTTTGAGTTGAGGAGCGTTGAGGAGCCGCCTGCGCCAGATGCTATAGGTACCATTCTGATTCATGGTTTACTTGTTAGAGTTTTATTTGATACGGGTGCTACGCACTCTTTCATTTCTAGTGTATGCGTTGAACGGTTGGGTTTGGATACAGTAGAGGGGATACCCTTTATTATAGGGTTACCTGATGGTAGTAGGGTCAGAGGTATCCTCGAGATACGTGATCGTCTCATTTTTGTAGGGACTCGTGTGTTACTTGTTGACTTCTTTGTCATGCCATTGGTGCATGAGGAAGTCATTTTGGGTATGGATTGGATGCATAGGCATCATGCTATGTTAGATGTAGGTAGGAAGACCATGACGGTCTCTACCGAGTTAGGTCAAATAGAGGGTTTCCTCATTTTCCTTCCTCAGCTTCATCTTCTCTCCACGTTCTCCTCTTTCCTTGGTTTTTCTTGATTCATTTCAAGAGTTGGCTTTAAGAGTGTTTGGATAATATTGATGTATATATTGAGGTTTATGTTGTTTTTGGTATGATGTTGTGCTTTAGATAGCTGGTTGAGAGAGTTCTCCCCTGTCCCGAGTGATAGCATGTATTATAGTCTATATTTTGGGGTTGGTATAGATGTTTTATCTTCATAAATCTGCATGTATGGATGTATATAATGTGATTATATTGTTGTTTTGTCTACCTTTGTAGGAATCGAGGTCTACACCTATTTTTGTTGTAATTGTAGGTAAAATGGCACGTTTTGGACTGAAATGGAGCTAAGGAAGCTAAGGAGTCATTAGAGCTACATTTTGGAGCTTAAGGAAGACCTCAGGAAGCATGGAAATGATTAAGAAGATTGACCTCGGTCAGCTACAGTATCACCTCGACCGAGGTGATCTTGAGGAGCGTCCCGACCGAGACGAACACCCTGTCACCGGCGAGATATATATTTTGGGCTGAGATCTTTAATTTTTGGAAAGAAGATATCTTATATTTTTGGCTGGATTTCTGGAAGGAAGATATTATTTATGGCTGATTTATTTTGAGAGAGAGATATATTTTTATAGAAAATTATCTTTTAAAGATATTTTATCTTTGGAAGATAATTCTCCTATATATAGGGTTGGATTTTCTACAATTCAGTCATCCAATAATCTACGGATCAGATCTTCGGATCATTGATTTCTGGAGGATTTTCTGAGAGTTTGAAGGAAGAATTGAAGGAAGTTTGAAGGTTGAAGTTCAAGGAAGGAAGGAATCATAGTTGGAGTTGGATTTTGAAGGAGTTTGTAAGACTTTCTTAGATTTCTTTTGGTTTGTTGTCTTTGCTGATTGTGATTTGAGAAACGCTGATTTGTTACTTGTTTGATTCCGTTATTGAGACCTTTTTCTTAAGGTTTTCTTGTTTGAATATTGATTCCTTTCTTATAAATTTGATTATTGTTATCATGATGATAGTTGGCTAAGTTTCTTATGCAATCTAGGGTGATTGGCTGAAAGTTGTGGGAAAGACGATGATAGAATGATCTTAATCCCAGCAGGATCCTGAAAGCTCGAGTCTTTATACCTTAACCCTAGAACACCTCGGTCAGTCATTGAACATCTCGGCCGGGGTGGAATCTGACTGAACGAGGTGACCTTTTCTGAACCTTATCTGAGTTAAGAGTTTAAGTTTGCCAAATTCTATCCTTATTACACCTTTCCTGGTTCAATGCAAGCCTAGGATGAGACTTACCCGGTGATTCCTTTTTTTGTTTACCTAAGATCATGAGTGTAGGTAATAAAGGTTTATCCTTTATTAGGGTTTGAGTGTGCCTTCATCCCATCTTTGAGAGTTAGCCTGAGACTTACACGGTAAAGGTTAATTCTATTCCCTTGGGTAGTGTGTTTGTTTGAGATTATAGTTCCTTTCCTTAGTACCTTGAGACTTACCCGGTAATAGGAGCTTTGGTTTGGGATAGTGAGTAGTGAGACTTACCCGGTGATCTATTCCCACCTTAGAAACGCCTTCCATTTGCAAACCTCAGCTTTGGCCGCGTTATCCTTTGAGATCTTGAGTCGGAACCACAACTAGATACTTTAATCCCTAGAATCCGCATTTTCCCCTTACTTGACTTTATATCATATTTGATTGCTTTAATTGCTTTTAGTTAATTGCAATATTTGACAACCTGATTATGTGCTTTGTTTCACCTAAGTCCATGTGATCGACCCCTGGAAGTCTTGCTTTTATTACAATTGACCCGTACACTGCGGGTTCGCATATTTGTTCAAGCATACTTCTTGGGTTATAAATTTTAAAGCTTGCACACACCGTTTGGAGCGAACAAATTTTTGGCGCTGTTGCCGGAGACTTGGTCTAGACCGAGCCGGTTTTGGTTGTCTTTCGGGGATATTGCCCTTGTTGCTTTTGACTATTCTACTTGAGTGTTTTTGTAGAATCTTTCCTTAGGTTTATGCGAAGAACCCGTGTTGGAAAGGAAATCGTTCCTTACGACCCCGAACTAGAAAAGACCTACAAGAGAAGATTAAGAGAAGCTAAGATGGCCAATCAAGACGATCGCGATCTTGAAGCGGAATTGAAGGAGGCATTAGAACAGCTACGCCTCAACAGAGAAGAACTACAGCGAGAGAGAGAGAGAGAAGATACTCGCATCAGAACAGAAGGAATCGAAGCAGATATGACCGCTCTAAGGGCCCAATTTCTGCCTCAACCGATACCAGATCCTCGACTGAGGCAAGACCCAGTTCATGTTTCCCCGGCCGAGGTACACTTACCACCTCGGATGCCTATCCGAGATGTTCTTTTTGCTGGAGTTCCACAAACCCTAAGACAAAGGATGGATCCTAATCAGCAAGTCAGGCGTCCAGGAGTCAAACTAGGTGATCCATCTGAGCATGGTTATGAACTTCAACTACAAGTTCTAACCATGATCCGACAATGTCAATTTGGAGGTTTGGAGAGAGTCTCCGCATCATCATTTGCAAAACTATGAGATTCTGATGGAGACTTTGAGACCTTCAAGAGTGGAGAACAACAATTACAACTTAAGGCCTTTCTATTTCTCCTTGAAAGGCAAGGCGCTTGCTTGGTATCAATATCTTCCGCCCAGAAAGATCAACACTTGGGAAGAGATGACGACGGAGTTTCTTACAAAGTTCTTTCCTCCCTCTAAGACCGCTGAAATGAGAGGAAAGATCAATGCATTTATCATGAAGGACAAGGAGATTTTGTCCAAGTCATGGGAGAGATTCAGGATATTCTATTGGATTGTCCACATCATGGGATTCCAAAGATTGAGTTGCTGGAGATTTACTAAAAAAGGTTGGATGGAGCTACTCAATTCAATCTCCAACTACTTTCAACCGACACATTCATGGATATGCCGATAGACGAAGCTTGGGAGTTCATTGAAAAGCAAGCTTTACATATGGAGAAGTACTCCCACCAAGGAACCGAGAATGGAGCAAGAAGAGTTAGTTTCCAGGAAACATCATCAAATGGAGCTCAACTCACCTTTCTTAGCAATGAGGTAAAGGCATTGAAGGAGCTTTTAGTAGCTCAAACAAAGAAGGAGCAAGATGGAGGATATCAAGGAAGAAACAACTATCAAGGGCCGCGGAACAACAACAACAACAACAACAAAAATTCCAACAGCAACCATTGAAGATCTAATTAACAAAATCCCGGTAACCCTTATTCTCATGCTCAAAATGCTTTTAACATTCCTTCTTCTTCTTCTACTCCATTGAGAAGCCAGGAGCTTGGATCAAGTTCGTCCCAGCCAGAGAAGAAGAATACAGTGCTGGAGGCAATTTTGATCAAGCTCAATGCTATAAAGACATCGATGACTTCATTTTCGAAGGCACAAAAAGCCTTAGAGTAACAATTCTTCAACAAGGCGATTGAAGCGCAAAGAGATCCAGGGAAGCTCCCAGCAAGGACAAAGAGCAACCCTAAGGGACAGATTATGGCAATAACGACACAAAGTGGATTGAGAACTGCAGATCCAATACCTCAGTCGGTGCCAGACCAGACGAAGAACACCTCGGTCCAGGATCAGACGAGGAACACCTCGGTCGAGGTTCCAACCGAGGTGGAGCCCCAGAAAGCGAAGGATAAATCTGAAGTTTATGTTCCACCTCCTGCTTATAAACCACCACTTCCATTCCCTCAGTCAAGGGCCAGAGCACATCTAAACAAGCATTTTGGTAAGTTTCTTGACCTAATAAATAAACTACACATTAACATCCCTTTCCTTGATGCTATTCTAGGGATGCCCACCTATGGGAAGTTTCTTAAAGAGATTCTATCAAGGAAGAGGAAACTGGAAGATTTTGGAGAAGTAAGGATGACATCTAAATCCTTGGAGCTCATTCAAATCATGAAGGAGAAGATGCCATCCAAATTGAGATCCCGGTTCATTTTCCATTCCCATTCAAGTTCGGGATGTAACTTATGAGGCGTTGTATGATCTAGGAGCCAGCATGAGTATCATTCTGCTGGAGCTATGTGAGAAGATCGGTTTTGGAGAGCCCAAGCCGGTGAAGATAAGGCTGTACATGGCGGATCGCTCCATTACCCATCCTGTGGGCATTTTGGAAGACGTCCCCGTCAAGTTAGGTAATTTCTATTTACCTATAGACTTTGTTGTACTTGACATACCCGCAGATTATCCCGTTCCTATCATTCTCAAGAGGCCACTTCTAGCAACTTCGGGTTACAATGTCGATTGTAAGAACGCCAAGTTGAAATTCAACATTGGTGGAGATCAAGTGGAATTTGCATTGCTTGCTGTAATGAAAGGGGAGCCGCTAGAAGATGACATTTTCAACATCTATGATGACATTTTCAACATCTATGGTGAGCTCTATCCTTATTAATGACCCTCTTGAAAGAGTTCTTAGTTTTAGCTTAATGGAGGACGGTATAGATGTTTCTTGTGATGCAGATATACGGAGCTTAAAGGCATTGGAAACAAATACAGGAGCTAAGATTGAGAGACTAATCCAGGAGAAGAAGATTAATTTAGGTTTCGGTCCCAGTTACAGTACCTCGACCGAGGCACCTTCTAGACCAAGCGAGGTGTTCTTATCTGAAGAACACTTCGGTCACTTACCTCGGATGCTGACCGAGACAACAAGCGAGATGTTGTCGACTGAGGGCAACAAACTTTCTGACTCGTTTTCTGAGAGTCACTTACAGTTGGTGAAGCAATGTCTCCGCCAAGCTTCTGATGGTAAAGAGCCTTAGTATGCTGATATTGCTAATTCCCTTGTTTCCTAGAAAATACCGCCCGCATTGACGTACGCTCAAAGGAAGAAGTTCTTCAAGGATGTACGTCACTACTACTGGAATGAACCTCTACTATTTAAGAGAGGTCCGGATGGGATGCTTCGACGATGCATTCCGGAGGATGAAGTTGCTAGTGTTATACAGCATTGCCACTTGCTTCCTTGTGGAGGACATGCTAGCGCTCACAAGACGTGCGCTAAGGTATTACGTTCTGGTTTCTTTTGGCCTACATTATTTAAGGATGTGCAAACGTTTGTTGTTTCTTGTGATGCATGCCAAAAAACAGGGAATTTGTCTAGAAGGAACGAGATGCCACTCAACAATATTCAGGAGGTCGAGATTTTTGATGTATGGGGAGTTGATTTCATGGGACCTTTCCCATCATCCGCAAGGAACCTCTACATTCTCTTAGCTATTGATTACATCTCTAGATGGGTGGAAGCCATTTCCTCACCCACTAATGATGCCATGGTGGTTGTGAAGTTCTTCAATCGGACTATCTTTCCATGTTTTGGGACACCACGCATCATCATCAGCGATGGAGGGACACATTTTATCAACCGGAAGTTCAAAGCACTTCTATCGAAGTATGGGGTAACCCACAAGGTAGCAACCCTTATCACCCTCAAACTAGTGGGCAGGTCGAGATCTCAAATAGAGAAATCAAAGCAATTCTGGAGAAGACCGTCTCTAGGACGAGGAAGGATTGGTCCATGAAGTTGGACGATGCTCTTTGGGCTTATAGGACCGCATTCAAGACTCCCATTGGTACCACCCCATACAATTTGGTATATGGGAAGTCTTGCCATCTACCCATTGAGTTGGAGCACAAGGCATATTAGGCAATCAAGTGGTTAAATTTCGACACCAAAGAAGCCGGAGAGAAGAGACTATTAGACATCAATGAGCTGGAGGAGTTGCGCTTAAACGCTTATGAGAATGCCAAGATATACAAGGAAAGAACGAAGAGATGGCATGACAAGCATATCATTCCTAAAGAGTTCAAAGAAGAAGATCTAGTTCTACTCTTCAACTCCCGCCTCCGCCTCTTTCTAGGTAAGTTGAAATCTAGATGGACAGGACCTTACGTTGTGAAAACTATTTTTCCCTATGGTGCATTTGAAATTTTGGGGTGAAACAAGCGGAAGCTTTTATATCAATGGTCATAGGCTGACGAAGTACCGACCGGAAGTCCCGGTCGAGCAGATTGCCACACTATATCTCATTTGAGGATGATGTACGGTCCACCTAGCGACCTTAAACCAAGCGCTTCTTGGGAGGCAATCCAAGGTATTGTTTTCTTTTCCCTATTTCTAGCTTAGTTTTAGATAGTCTGCTTTGCTTTGCTTTGCGTCCTCTAGACAGAAACCAGGTACTTTCTAAGGAAGGATTACAGCTCAGGAGCTACACTGGAAGGACAGAAGTTCGAGAAATTGAGAAGACGAAGTTTGACTGAGACACGTCTTGGTTGTTGTCACAACACCTCGACCGAAATGTTCTTGGGGCAAGCGAGGCGACTAGGTCTGACATCCAGTCACACATCTTGGTCCGGTCGGGACCACCTCGAACGATGTGAAATTAAATTCAGCGAGGGGTATAAAAGGCAAAGCGGATTTCTCCTCCTCACTTTTCCCTCTCAACCGAACCTCGACCGCGGCGGTGCCCTATCCTCGTTTCCTCGTTTCTTACTCGTTTTCTACAATTTCTGGTTCGATTTCACTGGAGGAAGCAAGAGGATTGGTTTTCAAGCATCAAACAGCGAGAAAAATGCTCCAAATCTGCATAATCTGGGTATTTCGTTCGAAAACCCTAACTCTCTTTCCTTTACTGATTTAGGACAGATCTGGCTCTGGTTGCCACTTATTATTGTTGAAAAGGATATAAGTACCGCTTAGGCAGCAATTGGTAGTGATTTGGGGGGAAATAGCTTATAAATCAGAGAGTTTGTTCAAATATCCCTTCGCCTCGGTCCATTCGGCTGTGTCTCGGCCGAGGTGGTTATCAGAGCAACCGAGGTGTTCTTCTGTCAACAATCATGAGTAGCAGATCTGATCGCCAGCTTGTTTTGAGAGATAGACCCAATAGTTCTTCCCCTTCTTTTGCATCTCATCCCACTATTTCGGTGATTCATGAGCGTCACCAAGCTGAATTTGATAGGATATGCGGGCGTCCCATTGTTGCCCCGCGTTTTCTGGACATTGCTTCCTTCGAGTGCCTCCACGTGGTGGAGGACTTGAGGAAGATGATATCGATGGTGGGACTGGAGGATTTTATGGAGGTTAGAGTGCCGGTCTACTTAGAGCCGACCATGGAGTTTGTGAGTTCCGTTACTCACGTACCTGAGAGGAACAATATCAAGTACCGGTTGCTGAACCGGAACTATATTGTACCGATGAATCAATTTAGGGAGATCTTTTGCTTCCCTACCTCCACCGTTACTGATTTTCCTTCCCGAGCCGTCGCTCGAGATTTCTGGGGCGAGATAGCCATGTAGTTGAGCACAATGACAGGTGGAGACCTGGAGATTCCAGAGAGCGCATCATCTTCCACCTCGCCTTCCGTCTAGCTCACAAGATATTCAGTGAGACACTTCTGGTGTGTACAGAGATGCCCCAGAAGGTCTGACAGGGGGAGCTTTTGAGCATGTTCTGTATGGTTACAAGGGGAGTTCCTGACTTTGGAGGGATGTTAGATGATCTATGGTCATCCTAGTTCTCTGTATTTGACCGACAATACTGGTCTTCTGCTTGGCTTCCTTACATGCAGGATGCCAGAGATGATGTTGATGATGATGAGGATGATTATGATGGAGGCACTGCCATGGAGACCGGTACTGATACCGGCGGCCCTAGTGTACTAGTTGTCAACCTTGATAATGAGGTGACAGAGGAGGAGCCAGCACCAGCACCAGCACCAGCACCACAGCGCAACTTTCGCCGTAGGTTTAGAGATCAAGAGGCACACCAGAGGATTGATGACCTTACTAATCAGATGGTCGATGCATACGCTTCCTTGATTGTTGACATCCATGAGCATTTTGAGGAACAACGCAGAGGTATTGATAGTTGGACGCAGCAGATGTTGGAGAGCCAGCACTACACTAGACATATGATGGAGACTCAACACCAGCAGGTCATGGGCTATCCCTTTGATCCATACCAGCATCCCTACGCTCCATATCCACATCCACCACCGCCACCAGCTGACCAGGATTAGAGCTTGCATGGACTTTTTTTTCTTTATTATGCAGTTCAGCTAGGTCCGGTGAGTTTCTTGATTTCTCTAGACTTATATTTGACCCATTGGGACAATGTGTTCCAAGTATGGGGTATTTGGATGTATGTTTTGACATTATGTGTGTATGTTTGTATGACTCTATTGGATATTATGATCTTATTATGCTTTACTTGGCTCTATATGTTTATCTACCATTACATGCATACATACAGGTCTTTGTTTGAGAAAAACGTCGAAAACTGGTTTGAAATTTTTTTTATTGACCTCGACCGGGATGTTCTTGACTGGACGAGGTAGACACCTCAGATGACATCAGAACACCTCGACCGAGGTGGCTTAACTGAGAGATTTTTCGAAACGATTTTGTGCTTCTTCTCTGGATATGACCTCAATGATGATTCTGTTTGCATATTGGTTTTGAAATCTTTATATGCTCGAAAGGTTTTATGATATGTTTAAGTTGCAAAATGCTTTGTTTGAAGTTTTAGCATGTTTAATACTTTGTCTTTATCAAAATTATGTTGGATTTGAAGGTTGACACCACATGATGAGTTCTATCACATTCTTCATGGGAAGATTAAGGCAATTCATTCTCTTCTCTTCTTCTTCTTGATCATGCTTTAACTATCCGGGAATTTGGAAGCAAGCAAGTGAAGAGCAAGTGAAAGTGAAGTTGAGATGTTGGCTGAAAGTGTTAGAAAGAAACAAATAGGTTTGGGGAAGTCAATCATGATGATGAGTAACTCGGCACCATTCACATAGCCGGGTGTTTGTGTCTTGCCAAAGTCGGATTGAGCGATATTCCTAACGGGTCATGGTATGTGCATCAAGGGTTTGAGGCATCTCGAGTAATTGATGATTGCTGATCTCCTAGGCTTCGGTTATTGTGCACCTCTGTTCATGCATCCCAGAAAGTAAAGTAAAATAAGCAAAGCTTATTGGTGGAAGATGTTGAGATTCAAAGAAAGTGAAGTAAGATCCTTTTCCTGGATTCTAGCACCACATTTCCTATATACATCCCACCTTGACACATTTCTTGACCTCTTTTGGAAAGCCCTTGAGACCTCGAGCTTGTTGATTGACTTGGTGGTTTAAACTGGATTATACATGACTGATTTCGATAAATATGATTTATTATGCTTTCTATGATTTTATGCAAAGATGAATAGCTTTCTTATATTTATAAAATGTTTTAATCATGTCTTGATTTTATTTGCCATGAAGCATTCTCTTAGGGTGATCTATGAGTGGAGCACACCACAAAAAATGTTTTGAAATGGTTTTCATTGATTTTTCTAACTTATAATCCATTTTATCTTGTACCTATGATTTGGAACTTGCTTGGGGACAAGCAAGGGACAAGTATGGGGTATTTTGATAGCATGTATTATAGTCTATATTTTGCGACTGGTTTAGACGTTTTATCTTCATAAATATGCATGTATGGATGTATATTATGTGATTATATTGTTGTTTTGTCTACCTTTGCGGGAATCGAGGTCTACACCTATTTTCGTTGTAATTGTAGGTAAAATGACACGTTTTGGACTGAAATGGAGCTAAGTAAGCTAAGGAGTCATTAGAGCTACATTCTGGAGCTTAAGGAAGATCACAGGAAGCATGGAAATCATTAAGAAGATTGACTTTAGACTAGATTCGAGATATTTCACATTCAGTTGAGATTTACCTCGGTCAGCTACAGTACCACCTCGACCGAGGTGATCTTGAGGAGCGTCCCGAGCGAGGCGAACACCCTGTCGCCGGCGAGATATATATTTTTGGGTGAGATCTTTTATTTTTGGAAAGAAGATATCTTATATTTTTGGCTGGATTTCTGGAAGGAAGATATTATTTATGGCTGATTTATTTTGAGAGAGAGATATATTTTTATAGAAAATTATCTTTTAAAGATATTTTATCTTTGGAAAATAATTCTCCTATATAAAGGGTTGGATTTTCTACAATTCAGTCATCCAATAATCTACGGATCAGATCTTCGGATCATTGATTTCTGGAGGATTTTCTGAGAGTTTGAAGGAAGAATTGAAGGAAGTTTGAAGGTTGAAGTTCAAGGAAGGAAGGAATCATAGTTGGAGTTGGATTTTGAAGGAGTTTGTAAGACTTTCTTAGATTTCTTTTGGTTTGTTGTCTTTGCTGATTGTGATTTGAGAAACGCTGATTTGTTACTTGTTTGATTCCGTTATTGAGACCTTTTTCTTAAGGTTTTCTTGTTTGAATATTGATTCCTTTCTTATAAATTTGATTATTGTTATCATGATGATAGTTGGCTAAGTTTCTTATGCAATCTAGGGTGATTGGCTGAAAGTTGTGGGAAAGACGATGATAGAATGATCTTAATCCCAGTAGGACCCTGAAAGCTCGAATTTTTTTACCTTAAACCTAGAACACCTCGGTTAGTCATTGAACATCTCGGCCGGGTGGAATCTGACTGAACGAGGTGACCTTTCTTGAACCTTATCTGAGTTAAGAGTTTAAGTTTGCCAAATCCTATCCTTATTACATCTTTCCTGGTTCAATGCAAGCCTAGGATAAGACTTACCCGGTGATTCCTTTGTTTGTTTACCTAAGATCATGAGTGTAGGTAATAAAGGTTTATCCTTTATTAGGGTTTGAGTGTGCCTTCATCCCATCTTTGAGAGTTAGCCTGAGACTTACCCAGTAAAGGTTAATTCTATTCCCTTGGATGGTGTGTTGGCTTGAGATTATAGTTCCTTTCCTTAGTACCTTGAGACTTACCCGGTAATAGGAGCTCTGGTTTGGGATAGTGAGTAGTGAGACTTACCCAATGATCTATTCAAACCTTCGAAACGCCTTCCCTTTGTAAACCTCAGTTTTGTCCGCGTTATCCTTTGAGATCTTGAGTCGGAACCACAACTAGATGCTTTAATCCCTAGAATCCGCATTTTCCCCTTACTTGACTTTATATCATCTTTGATTGCGTTAATTGGTTTTAGTTAATTGCAATATTTGACAACCTGATTTTGTGCTTTGTTTCACCTAAGTCCCTGTGATCGACCCTTGGAATTCTTGCTTTTATTAAAATTGACCCGTACACTGCGGGTTCGCATATTTGTTCAAGCATACTTCTTGGGTTATAAATTTTAAAGCTTGCACACACCGTTTGGAGCGAACACCGAGCTTGTTGTAGTGAGCTTTTTCCCTTCTTCCTCTTTCTTCCTTCTTAATCTTCCTTGATGATGAATTTCCACAAGCTTGACCTTGTGTTGATCTTTCTTGGACGTTTTGATGATCATATCATATGTATGTTTATATGTATGTGGATGGTTGCTGGATGGTGAAGAAGTGAAGAAGATCGACTAAAAGATCAAAGAGAAGTCAAAGATTACATTCTGCAAAGACAGCCGCCCCTACGCCACCAAGGAGCCGCCCCTGCGCCTGGTGTGCCGCCGCCCCTACGTGAGTGTGCCACCGCCCCTGCGCCTCCCAGTGCCTTGCTCCTGCGCATTCTTGTCACGCAGGTACGTCTTGTGCAAGACCTACCTAGATTAGTATGTATCCTTTCCTTTCCTAGTATGAGTGGGTTAGAAGCATGCCAGACTTGAGTATGAGTATAGGATGATGATGATGATCATGATATCGATATGTTCTGGTTATGGCTTTGAGGTTTAGTAGGTTGTGAGGTTTATAGGTTGGATATGATCCTATGGATCCCTTGGGTCTAGGTGTGACCCCTTTGCTTTTTAGGAGATTTGATATCTCTTTATGTCTTGTTATTAGGCAATGTTTTCCTGCAGATTGGAGTTGATCGTGGTTGAGGTTATCTTGAGGTTGAGGTAAGGACTTACTTAGCTGCATTCTTATATTGGATGTATGCATGAGTGGTGATTGATATATGCTTGATAGCATATGATGCTGATTATTACCGACCTGTGTTTTATTGGTTAGCCCCCTTGTAGTGGTAGTGATAACCTTTCTCTTTCATCATGTAAGGAGTCTGAGAGGTTCTTTGTAAGTTAGGCTAGTCCTGGTATACGGGATGAGAACTTCACCACTCCCTTAGGTTACACGGGAAGTGCGCCGATACTACTCCAGATGGCTATGGTACCCAGAGGTGACGATGATATGTTCCTCGTATATATATATATATATATATATATATATATATATATATATATATATATATATATATATATATATATATATATATATATATATACCTTGAGTGTACGACGTTGTAAGGATAATTAAATGGGTAAATGTATGACAGCATGAGTATGTGTTTATGATTTCATGACCTATGTTTGTGCTTATGAGTTATCTTATATATAAATGTTTAGCTAACGGTTTCATACTGTGTTGTAGATGCTTGCCAGAATAGGAGGACTGCAGAGTGATCCAGATTGGGTGATCTGCTGAGGGCTTCCGTACACTAGGATTGTGCGAGGATTATGGGATGTTTTGTATATGTATGGTTATGGTTTTACTGTTTGTACTCAACGGTGTTTTTGTAAACCTTCTTTGTATATATTTATACAGTTTGATGTTTTGGTTTTAATCTATCTGTTCCTTGTTGTAAGATCCAGTGAACTTGTTGTCATACTACGGTCAGAATCCATTGTGAAAACTAGCCCAGTAGCGCCCCGAGTCCCACGGATTCGGGGTGTTACACTATGTGACCAAGAAAGGCCACCTCAGACATCCAAAACTCGTACTAAGAGAGCTTGGCATACAACTCTCTATCCTGTAGGACTTGAAGTACAATCCTCAAGTGTCCTGCGTGCTCTTCTCTGCTCCGAGAGTATACTAGAATATCATCAATGAAGAACACTACAAACTGGTCTAGGAAGTCGATGAAGATGGTGTTCATCAACTCCATGAACACGGTGGGTCCATTTTTGAGCCCGAATGGCATCACTACAAACTCGTAGTGGCCATACCCGGTCCGAAATGCCTTCTTAGCTATATATTGCTCTCTCACCCTTAGCTGGTGATATCTTGATCTCAAATCAACCCGTAAAAACACTGAAGCTCCGTTTAGTTGATCTAGAAGGTCGTCGATACGGGGTAATGGGTACTTTTTCTTGATTGTCACCTTATTTAGCTCTCGGTAATCAATACATAACCTCATCGACCCGTCTTTTCCCCAAGGAGATACACTAGGGCGGATAAAGCCCTTCTCCGCTAACTTATCGAATTGCTTCTTCATCTCAAGCATCTAAATAGGCTTCATAAGGTAGGGTGCCTTTGATATCAGTGTTGTTCCGGGCTCTAGCATAATGCCAAAGTCCACACTTCTTTGTGGTGGCAAACCTAGTGGCTCTTCAAATACATCGCTAAACTTGCTCGCTATCAGAATCTCCTCAAGTACCGGACTCGCACTATCCTTCATAGCATAACACCAAAAGCCTCACAACCTTGTCCGATAAGTCTCGTTGCTCGGACAGCGCTGATGACTGTACCGGTCTTTCCGAGATCCCATCCTCGGAAAATTTCCACATGGCCTGACTCTGTAGTCACTGTCACGGTCCCCTTATCGATGTCCAGAACTTCTTGATGTCGATCCATCCAATTCAAGCCTAAAATGACTTCTTCATGTATTAAGTACATAACGAAGAAATTAGTTGGCCAATCGCGACCTACCAAGCAGATGAGACAATCACGAACCTCCCGAGTACCCCAGAATTTACCCTTGTCGGGTAACCCGTATCAAAAATAACTCTGACACGAAAACCATTAATATGGGTACATGTGGTCGCTGGAGTTGCCGGCTTTACTACACCCCTCAACTCATAGATTCTGGCCGAAGCGCCTCTCGTGTTTGAACTACTACGACCACGTCCTCTACCTCTCCCCTGTCCCTGACCGGAACCTTGAGAAGTGGGGTATCTTTGGGCTCTCTACTACTGCCCTTGTGGCTGGTACTGAGGCAGCCTTCGCCCGCCACTTGCGATGCTAGCACGTGATGAACCCTGCTACGATGACGCCTTGCCCTGTCGGCAAAACGCATCTTTGTGTCCGGGCTTGCCACATGACAAGCAAGTCACTGCAGTCTTCTTACAATAAGCTCGCATGTGTTCAACACCTCCGCAGTTGTGACACTATTGTCCCCACTCGGAACTCTACATCATCTGTTGGAACCTAGAGCGCCCTGACGTCTAACTACACCCAAGTCTAGAAGTTCTGGCTCTATTACTAGCTGGTCCAATCCTTTGTCTCTTCCCAGGACCTCCCGCCTGAGAAGCTCTCTTGGGACCCAGTTGATCCCTCTCATAAGTTGATGCTCTGTCCTGATAATCCGTCAAGGAGTCACAACGGAACCAGCAAGATAAGAACATGTATACTCTCTCAGTCTCCGAAAGAATAGATATACATGATGATCCTCTGGTGGTGCGGAGGGACCCAATAGTGATAAGTCCTCCTGAAACTTGCTGATGGTCTTAGAAATAGGGGTATCCTCAAAACCAGCCTCAAGGAAATCCTGTAATCTATCTCTCCTCAGCGTTGCAGGGCAATAGCAGTCCTTGATCATACACCTCATCTGGTCATAACTTGTGACCTTGCTGCAAACTGTCCTCCACCAATAGTGAGCCTGGTCTCGCAACAATGTCTATGCCATCTCCACACATCGACTCTTTGGGCATCAAATCGACTCCAAAGCTGAGTCAACATGACATAGCCAAAGTTCCACCTCCAATCCTACCTTTCCTACGAAAGGAGGTATCTTCAGTCGGTTGAAAGACTTTAACCAACAATCCGGTCTTGGCTCACTCGCCTAATCTTGGGCTTTGACGGTCTCAACAGCTCTAGCAGGTGTAGCTACCACCTATGTCACTCTGTGCAAAACTTCAGCTGATCTCACAGGTACATGTGGCTCTTAGGCAGGTCTCCTTGACCTAATGGCCTCCTCGACCTTCTAGATATAGTCACAATATGCAGATACTCCGATGGACACTCGGCTGGACTCGGTCGACTATGCTCTCTGTGTGCCGTACCTAGCAGCGGTCCCGTTCCCTGCCTCGGGAACAACACTATCATCAACTTCTTCAGCAAACGCCTCGGCGACAGGTGGATCAGCAATGGGGGCTTGTTGTTAGCATGAAATATTGTGATATTTTAGGCACGTTTTCTAGATGTATTTCATCCATATTAGTGTTCATTGATAAAGCATTGAAGCAATTGTGAGCTAGTTTGTCTATATTGTCGATATAGAGGTCTACATAAGCTTTGTGTTGATTGTAGGCGAATAAGAGCTAAAACCAAACGAATTAAGAGAGAATGGAGATGGATTGAGCACATCCAAGGATTGAGGACACCATAAAGGAGCTAAGGAAGATGCTAGGATAAAGAATGGCACAAAACAAAGGGAATTACGAGCAACCTATGCTTCCACGCTCTAAAATACGGCCGTAATGAAGTCCATGCTCTAAACCACGGCCGTGGAACTTGGCAACATGAGCGTGGAGCATTCCAAAGAGTTACACGGTATAAAGTACGGTCGTGGAAGTTTTGAAGCACCGTAATCCAATTCCACGCTCTAAACCACGGGCGTGGAATCCCATATAATCGTGATTCATGCAATCTTTTGGCGAATAAAATATAGACACATTGTCTACGCACATGGGTGGGACACTTATTCTATCTTTCCCTATAAAAGGATTGAAGGAGGGAGATTCCGTACCTTCGCTTACGCTTACTTGCACGTGCCTAGGGTTTCAGTTGGACGTGCGGAGATTGCCATTTTGCAACGGAGATTTGCAAAGACTTGGAGATTTGGAAGTTACGCTTTGTCCTTAGGTTTGATTAGAAGACGGATTGACATCCCGCTCTTCGTTCTTATCAAGGATTGTGATTGGTTTGTGTTATTCCGAATCTGATATACATCATTACCTTGTTTGTGGATTTGAGATTGATTTGAAGTTATTGAAGGTTTTCGAAGGTTTTCATCTTTCATTCTTTTAAATCTTGAATTTGATATCATAATGACTGTTGTTGGCTAAAACCCTTTAGCAATTCTAAGGCGAAGGGTTGATAGTTGTGGCTTAGATGATGATGGATCGATCGTAAACAGATTGGACCCTGAGAGTTAGAGAGATTTCGTCGACAGCCAGAATCACGGCCTGTTCTTGAGATTCCACGGCCGTGGAACTCAAGATCCACCCGTAATTTTCCTTAGTTTACGAACCTTGCTTTTACTTTAATCTAAAGTTAAAGATTTACTTTAGCTTAGTCTTGGCTTGCCTTTTCTAGGTAGTAGTGAAGCCTCAACAACCTCTACTTCGATTTCGAGTGTCACAACCTTGATCGGTTTAGTTAGTCTTGATCCTTGGATTACAAGTTTGGGTATTTGATACTAATTCTTGGCTTTAGATCCTTGCTATACTGAAGCCTCAATAACCTTTATAGAGAGTATTTCTAGATAAGCCATATAAAGTCTTGGAACTTCACCGTACATTGCTTTACCTTAGTATACCTTTGCAACTCTTAACTCTGTCCTTAGTTCTTTAGTATATCTTGAATCGATTGCCACAATTAGATACCTGGATCTTTAGGGTTGTTGTTTTCCCAATATATTTGCAAAGCTTCATACATTTACTGTCTTGACGATTTATAACTGGATTTAACCCCCCAAATCCCTGTGTTCGATACTCTGGAATTCTTGCTTAACTACGTCGATCCGTACACTG
Source organism: Fagopyrum homotropicum (assembly GCA_033239125.1). Classification (NCBI taxonomy): domain Eukaryota; kingdom Viridiplantae; phylum Streptophyta; class Magnoliopsida; order Caryophyllales; family Polygonaceae; genus Fagopyrum; species Fagopyrum homotropicum. The sequence goes on from BSWB01000007.1 coordinate 105,112,877, forward strand.
CAGGTTCGCTTGCTTGATTCTAGTTTTATAAATTTAAAGCTTATTTGCACGCACGCTAAGTGGCGAACAAGTTTTTGGCGCCGTTGCCGGGGATTTGGTCTAGGCCGAATTGGGTTATCGGTTGTCAAACTTGGGAGCTCTTCCCTTGTTATTTGATATCTTTTCGAGTGTATGCGCAGGTCTAGGAACAACGAAGACCTCTTACCTCTCGATCAAGATCTTGAGAGGACTTTGAGGAGAAAGCTCAAGGAAAGAAAGATGGCTGAAGAAAGAGAACGTGATTACCAAACGGAGCTAGCGGAATCCGAAGCTCAACTTCGATGGAGCGAGAAAACTCACAAGGAAGAATCGGAACGTCATCAAATGAAGGTTGATGATCTAACGGACATGATGTTTCAAATGAGGCTGGAAATAAACGACCTCAAGAAGAAAAAGAGAAGAAGGAGGCCAGGAAGATCGGTTAGAACCAACTCATCCACTGAGGATAGCGACTCTTCCATGCCACCACTAGAGGACATTCATCCAACGATCAATGTGAATCCATTCGTTCCACGGGAAGCTGCCAATCGCCGTGCCCCAGCTGGAGGTGCGAGAGTCGATCGTGTGGATGAGGAGCCAAGAACTCTTGGCCAAAGGATGGATCCAACGCAGCAACCACGCCGTTTGGGTGTGAACTTTGATGCTGATGATGCACAAGGGTTTAGCTTCAACCCGCAAGTTATTACCATTGTCCGCCAAAATCAATTTGGGGGAACAAGCGCTGAATCTCCACATCAACATCTACAAAATTTTGAGATCATGATGGAGACAATGAAGCCAAAGAATGCAACTACCAACAGCTATAAACTCAAGCCTTTCTTTTTCTCTTTGAAAGGGAAAGCATTGTCTTGGTATCAAGCTCTTCCAAGTGGGAAACTCGAAACATGGGAGGATCTTTCTTCGGAATTCCTCACTAAGTTCTTTCCGCCATCCAAAACGGCGGAGTTGAGAGGTAAGATTAATGCATTTTCTATAAGATCTAACGAAAGTTTGTTTCAATCTTGGGAAAGATTTCAGGATGTGCTATTGGATTGCCCACATCATGGCATATCCAAATTGGCGCTATTGGAGATATACTATAAAGGACTGGATGTGGAGACACAATTCAAGCTCCAATCCCTTTCATGTGGTACATTCATGGATATGAGGGAAGATGACGCTTAGGACTTCATTGAGAAGCAAGCGCGTGTCATTGAGATGTATTCTCATCGGAAAGTGGAGGCGAATCATGTGGAACAAGGAGCAAAGCTATCACAAGCAGCTCAAACTCAAATCTTTTCTCTCAATACGGAGATTAAAGAATTGAAGGAAGCCATCAAAACCAACTTTCCAAAGCAAAAGGAACAAGATGTAGGTTATTTGGGCAACAACAATAATCACAACAGGAATGAGAATACAAACCGCAACAACCGGAATAATTGGAACAACAACAACAACAACCGGAACAACAATTGGAACAACAATAGGGGTTCAAACAACAACAATTGGCGTCCCAACCAACAAAATTCCGGTAATTCTTATTCCAATTCAGGAAATTCACTAACTCCACCTTCCTCTTCTTCCACTCCTTTGAAAAGCCAGGGGCAAACATCTAATGGTGGAAGTACTTCGGGGAAAGAGAAGCCCGATCCCATGTTGGAGACAATTTTGGGCAAGCTTCAAGGATTGGAGACTCGCATCATCAAGGTCGATGATCACATTACTAAGGTTGATAAAGCCCAAAAGGTTTTAGAGAACCAAATGTTTAGCCATGCGGAGAAAGTCCCTAGGAATCAAGGAAAACTTCCAGGAAAGACGGAGGACAACCCAAAAGGAAGGGTGATGGCAATCACAACTAGGAGCAGAGTAACAACTACCGACCCGCAGCCTAAGTTTGTAGAAGTCCCCGTTGAGAAGGAGAAAGAAAAGGGGAAGGAGAAGGAAGATGTCTACGTTCCTCCTCCAGCTTACAAACCTCCCCTACCATTCCCACAATCTAGAGCAAGAGCGCATCTAGACAAGCAATTCGGTAAGTTTATTGAACTCATGAGCAAACTGCATATTAATATACCTTTCATTGATGCAATTGTAGGTATGCCAGCTTATGGAAAGTTCCTAAAGGAGATCCTCTCTAACAAAAGAAATCTAGAAGATTTTGGAGAAGTTAAGATGAGTTCGGATTCATCGGATCTCATCAAGACAATGAAGGAGAAGATGCCCCTAAGCTGAAAGATCCGGGGTAATTTTGTATTCTCATAGGAGTGGGAGATGTCACATATGATGTATTATGTGACTTAGGAGCAAGCGTGAGCATCATTCCGCTTGCCTTATGCAGGAAGATCGGTTTAGGCGATCCTAAACCGGTAAAGATGACGTTGTACATGGCGGATCGATCCATAACTCGTCCCGTCGGTATAGTTGAAGACGTCCCGGTCAAGCTTGGTAAGTTCTATATTCCTATAGATTTTGTTGTGCTTGACATTCCTGTAGATAGTCCGGTCCTGATCATTCTCGGAAGACCGTTTCTTGCAACATCCGGCTGTATAGTCGATTGCAAGAATGCTAGACTCGCCTTTGACATAGGAGAAGAGAAGGTAGAGTTCGTCCTTTCCACTTTAGTGAAGGAACCAGCCTTTGATGAGGATATATTCAATATCCATGACGAAGAGCCATCTAGAGAGGAGGTAAGTTCTATTCTCTTCAAAGATCCCTTGCAAAAAGTTCTTTCTATGAGCATTATGGATATAGGGGAAGAGGAGGAGCGCAATGAGGCAATTGAAGCCTTAGAGAAACAAAAAGAAGTGTATGAAGAAGAGTTCGAGAAACTCCATGATGAGTTAGAAAACGTACGGATCCACGGTCAGACAGCCTATTCCACGGCCGTGGAATTCACCAACACAAGCGTGCAGCATTCCAGTAAGTTACACGGCCAAAACTACGGCCGTGGAAAAAACAGAGGCACCGTAATTACTTTCCACGCCCAAAATCACGGCCGTGGAGAAGGCAGGGGTGCCGTAATTTTGGGTGAATCTGAAGGAAATTGTATTTCCTCCACAACTTCTCTTGATTCTTCTCCAACACCTTCTACTTCCTTAGACATTTCTAAGGTACCATCGGTTACTCCTCAAGAGCCATTGGAGACTCCTATAGTGATGGAATTGAAACTACTTCCTACACATCTAAGGTACGCATTTCTAGGATCTAATTCTACATTTCCGGCAATTGTTAGTTCAGATTTAAGCATAGATGAACATAGTAAGCTTATGGTTGTCCTTAAGAAACATAGGAAAGCCTTAGGATATACTATAGAGGATTTAGTAGGAATCAAACCTTCCCTATGCATGCATAAGATCTTAATGGAAGAGGACTTTAGAACTTCGCGACAACCTCAAAGGCGGTTAAATCCGACCATGAAGGAGGTTGTCAAGAAGGAAATTCTTAAACTACTCGATGCAGGTATCATCTACCCTATCTCCGATAGCAAGTGGGTGAGTCTGTACAGGTGGTTCTGAAGAAGGGAGAAATGACGGTCATCACCAACAAAAACAACGAACTCATTCCTACACGAACCGTAACAGGATGGCGGATGTGTATAGACTACCGCAAGCTAAACAACGCGACGAGGAAGGATTATTTTCCATTACCCTTCATCGATCAAATGCTTGAAAGGTTAGCACAACATTCACACTTTTGCTATCTTGACGGTTATAGTGGTTTCTTTCAGATCCCGATACACCCAGATGATCAAGAGAAGACCACGTTCACGTGCCCATGGGGTACGTTTACCTATAGGAGGATACCGTTCGGGCTTTACAATGCCCCAACCACCTTCAAAGGTGCATGATGGCCATCTTCTCGGAATATATAGAGGAAATCATGGAGGTTTTTATGGATGACTTCTCCGTTTATGGTTCCTCTTTTGACAATTGTCTTTCTAACCTTGCTCTTGTATTAAAAAGGTGTGAAGACACTAACCTAGTTCTTAATTGGGAGAAGTGTCAATTTATGGTAAAAGAGGGCATTGTATTAGGACACTTGATCTCTAGTAGAGGGATTGAAGTGGATAAGGCTAAGATAGAGACTATAGAAAAGCTTCCTCCCCCAACTTCGGTGAAAGGGATAAGAAGTTTTCTAGGACATGCTGGATTTTATAGACGTTTCATAAAGGATTTCTCTAAAATATCAAAACCGCTTACTAATCTATTGATGAAAGATGCAGTTTTTGATTTCTCGCAGGAATGCTTAGATGCGTTTAATATGATTCGGGAAGCTCTAATCTCAGCCCCAATTATTCAACCTCCGGATTAGAATCTTCCGTTTGAGGTTATGTGTGACGCAAGTGACGTAGCCATAGGGGCTGTGCTTGGGCAAAGAATGGAAGGGCGAACCCATGCTATCTATTACGCTAGCAAGACGCTAGATGAAGCACAGCTCAACTACGCCACTACGGAAAAGGAATTCTTAGCAATTGTATATGCAATTGACAAATTTCGCTCTTATCTTGTAGGTGCAAAGGTGATTGTATACACGGATCATGCTGCGATCCGGTATCTACTTGCAAAGAAGGATGCGAAGCCAAGGCTAATTAGATGGATTCTTCTCCTACAAGAATTCGATCTAGAGATCCGCGACAAGAAGGGTTCGGAAAATTCTGTTGCGGATCATTTGAGTCATCTAACACATCTAGAGGACGACCATCTACCTATAGATGACTCCTTTCTGGACGAGCATTTACACATCATAGAGGAGTGCATCGACGTGATCACCAAAGGTAACGAACCATGGTTTGCTGATTTTGTTAACTATTTGGTTTGCCAGGAATTACCGCCCGGATTATCCTACGCACAAAGAAAGAAGTTCTTTAAGGATGTTCGGGAATACTTTTGGAACGAACCTCTCCTCTTTAAGAGAGGTCCGGACGGCATTATTCGGCGATGTGTGCCGGAAGATGAAATGCAAAGTGTCATCCGTCATTGTCATTCACTACCTTGTGAAGGACACGCTAGTTTGAACAAGACTAGCGCTAAGGTATTGAAATCTGGATTCTTTTGGCCTACTCTATTTAAAGATGTGCAAACCTTCGTTTCCTGCTGCGATGCTTGTCAAAGAACAGGGAATATATCTAGGAGGAATGAGATGCCTCTCAACAACATCCAAGAGGTGGAGATCTTTGACATTTGGGGAGTAGACTTCATGGGACCTTTCCCATCATCTTGTGGAAACCAATACATACTTTTAGCGATGGATTATGTTTCGAGATGGGTTGAAGCAATTGCCTCTCCCACCAATGATGCCATGGTAGTGGTTAAGTTCTTTAAAAAAACCATCTTCCCACGATTCGGGACACCACGGACTATCATTAGTGATGGAGGTTCGCACTTCATTGCCCGACGCTTTGAAGCTCTTTTAGCTAAGTATGGGGTGACTCACAAGATCGCCACCCCTTATCATCCACAAACTAGTGGACAAGTGGAGATCTCAAACCGGGAGATTAAAGGAATCCTAGAGAAGACGGTTTCAAGGACAAGGAAGGATTGGTCTTTGAAGCTAGATGACGCATTATGGGCGTACCGGACTGCATATAAGACTCCTATCGGAACAACGCCATACAACCTTGAGAATGGGAAGTCTTGTCACTTACCGGTAGAGTTGGAGCACAAGGCGTATCGGGCAATAAAGTGGTTGAACTTCAGCATGAAGGAAGCGGGATAGAAGCGTCTCTTGGACCTCAATGATCTTGAAGAACTTCGCTTGAACGCCTACGAAAACGCCAAGATCTATAGAGAAAGAGCGAAGCGTTGGCATGATAAGCATATCATCCCAAAGGACCTCAAAGAAGGAGATCAAGTTCTCCTCTTCAATTCAAGGCTTCGTCTCTTTCCAGGTAAGCTTAAATCTCGTTGGACTGGACCTTTTCTAATCAAACGTGTCTTTCCCCATGGTGCATTTGAAGTATGGGGTGAAAAGGGCGGAAGTTTTAAGGTGAACGGTCAACGACTCAAGAAGTATACACCGGAACTCCAAGCTGAAGAGTTCGCGCCCACCGCACTCAAATAAGTGCGAATATGGTCTAGCTACGGACCTTAAACAAGCGCTTCTTGGGAGGCAACCCAAGGTATTGCACTTACGTTTTTTGTTTTTGATTCATAGCTTAGAGTAGTTTAGATGTTTTTGTTTTGTTTTGCCTTCGATACCTTCCGGTATGTTCATGTTTTTGGATGTAGGATCAGTGGAAAAGGAAAAGAGAAGAAAAGGTTGAAGAAAATTGACGAAACTTGGACTTTGGCACATTACAGAGAGTTCCATGGCCAAAACCACGGCCGTGACAGCTACAGTGACCGTAATTTGCAAAAGCCTTTGAAAAATCACCAAAACCACGGGTCCGTACAAAACCATGGCCGTGGAAACCCCCGATAGACCGTGATTTTCAAAATTTTTTACGGCCACTATATAAACCACCTTCTCTTCACAAACACCACCAAAATCCCAAAATCCACGCCCAAAACGCCGTAATCAGCCCCTTTCCCCTAAATTCTCGTTCATTAATCGTTTTTAATGATTTTTTGACCAAAGTTGAAGCAATTTCCGTCACCTACAAGATCCAAGCAACGATTCGCGCAGCAAATCACCGGAGAAGACAGAATTCGGATTTCAAAATCCAAAAACCTAGGTTTTTCATTCCTTCTTTCTCTTTGTCGATTCGGCTCCGTTTTTGCTAGAATTGTTAGGAGAACTGATTGGAATTGGACTGAAATTAGTCTAGGGCTGCTTGCTGTTGAGTTTGGTGTGAATCTGCTGAGTTTTGAGAATTTACGTAACGAACCATGGTCTCTGGACATTCCACGGCCGTAGAACCTGAAGAACAGACCGTGGTTTCTAACAAAAACATGGATCTCGTTAGGAGAATGTCCAATAGAAATAAAAAGAGGAAAGGCAATACTTCTTCCTCTTCTAGAGCACCACCTGCTGAGCCCCCATCACCACCATCACCACCTTCCCCTAGGGTCCCTACTATCCATGAGGATCACCTCGATGCCTTAGAGAGGATCCATAAGCGAGCGGTCATAGGACCTAGGTATTTGCTGCTTGAAGAGCTAGAGCATTTGCATGTGGTAGGGGATCTCACTTGGTTACTAGATAGAGCCGGATTGGTCATCTTCTCCGCTATTCGAGAAGATGCATATGAGGAGATCACTAGGGAGTTCGTGGTCTCGTTTGAGCATAGCCACGTTGACAGGATCGTTTCTTTTCGACTGATGGAGAGAAACTATGAGTTTTCTATTAGAGAGTTTGGAGCCTTCTTTGGGTTCCATGAGACCTTCAATGGTCGATTCTCTAGTGGCGTATACGCCAAGGACTTCTGGGAGGAGATAGCTATGATATACGCCAGCGAGGACCGCTGGCAACCTACTGATACCAAGGCTAGGTTGATCTATCACTTAGCCTTGAAGATTTCCCATAGAGTGCTTTCTGAGTGTCTCTTCCCTAGGACGGAGACACCTTAGAAGATCAAGACAGATGAGTTGTTTTTGCTTTACTGTATGTTGTACGGTAGGCCAGCTGACTGTGCCACCCTCTTAGCTTCTACTATGAGCAAGCTAAAGAACAAGAGGGCTGGCAACATTGGATACGGTGGGATGGTCACCCACCTTGCTAGGCAGTTAGGGATAGATTTCTCCGCGTGCACCCGCATTGCAGCTAGACCTCTAGGACTTCAGAGCCTCATGACTAGAGGCATCCTCTTCCCTAGACATAGAGGTCCACCTACAGCTGCCATGCCTTGGGAGAGTAGGAAAGGTAGAGGGATTGCATGGCTTCCTGAGTATTCCATTAAGGCGGGACGCCATAATTGGAAGGAGACATTCACTGCTTTGCATGCGAATAGACTAGTAGCACCGCCCTACGTTCCCCCTGAGCCACCAGTTGTAGAGGAGGAGGAGATGAGAGGGGATGACGAGTTTGAGGGAGGAGGAGATGAGCATGATTTTGGTACCTTTCCCGATCAGCCGGACGCAGTTCCTGACCTTCCTAGACACTCTCCCCACCCCGCTAGAGCTTCTGGCTCTTCCTCTCGCCGTGCTAGTGTGAGCGAGAGACCTACATGGATGGCAGATCCTCCTTCATGGTATAGCACTCAGCCGGAGTGGATGGGAGCTCCACCACCTTGGCATGCCTAGCCACCACCTGCACCAGCACCGTCAGACGCACCGGCATGGTACAGCCAGCCACCCGGATGGTATGAGCAGCTACCGGAGTGGGCCACCGATCTTTCCAACAAGGTCGGAGCCTTGGAGATCCGTGCAGATGCTAGGGATGCACGAGCCGCCGATCATGACCGCATGATGAGAGATATTTACCGCCAGCAGTTTGGGCGGAACTATGATCCCGGCTTCTTCCCGTTTCCACCTCCACCGGCACCTTAGTGAGGATGATTGATGATCCACCATTCTAGCCACTCCACCACCGTCTTGTGAGTTCATTTTCTTTCTTTCTTTTCTTTATTTTCTTTTTGAACATTAGGGACAATGTTTGTTCCAAGTATGGAGTGGGGTGTGACTAATCGTTTGTAATAACTCTTACCCACTTTGTGTGCTTTGATCGAGAACACCTTGCATGTTTCATTCCATTGTTACACGTTTCATTATTGCATTGCATGAAAAAGTTTTTGAAAAACCCATAAAAATTGAAAAATTTTGAAAATTTTGTGCTTCTAAGGATAAAGATGACTTCTATGATAATCACTACTTGTGGATTGAGTTTTGATGACAATCGCATGCTTAAACAAATAGTGAATTCAAAGAAATTGAATGAGTTGATTATTCCTCTTTTGCAAGTTTCATAATGTGAAGAACGTTACTTAAATCATATTGAGAAATCAAGGTTGAAATCACATGATAAGTTCCTATACTTCTTGTTGAAATGATTAAGGCAATTCGATTTTCTTTCTTCTTTCTTTGATCATTTAGCCCCTCAATGAAATAATGGCCTCCTTTACCTATCCGGGAATTTGGAGGAGTTGATATTTGGCATGTTTGATGTGGGAGGGCCATGAAAGCAAAATTTTGCATTCAAAGAATAGAAAGAACTTATAGGTTTGGGGAAGTCAATCATGACGATGAGTAACTCGGCACCATTCACATAGCCGGGTGTTTGTGTCTTGCCAAAGTCGGATTGAGCGATATTCCTAGCGGATTATGGTATGTGCATCAAGGGTTTGAGGCATCTCGCAAAATTGAGAACCGCCAATCTTCTAGGCTTCGATTTTTGTGCACCTCTGTCCATAACTCCAAAAGTAAAGTCGAAAAATGAATTGAAAAGAAGAGATCAAAGCTCTAAGTTGAAAGTGTTGCGAAACCGCAAGAGAAAAAGAAAAGAGTTGGTTATCCACTTTCCCGGATTCATGCACCACATTCCTTAAAGTTTTCCTTCCCTTTCCGCATTCTAGACCTTGTTTGAAAGTCCTTAAGATCAATAGAATGATATATGACTTGGTGATCTAAATTGAAGTTTCTTATGATTGATTTTGATAATGTTTGAAGGTTATGATGCTTACATGGAAGTTTCATCAATTCATGAGTTTTCTTTACTCTTTACTCTTTGATTATGTATATGAGAGTCTTATAAACGAATGAAGCAAGATTTGAGAATGATCTATTGACTAGAAAGCACATTCATCTAAAAACGTTTTGTTTTTTAGAGTGCATCCATATTTCATCCTAACTTGAGTTTTAAAGCTTTTGAAAGATCTTGCTTGGGGACAAGCAAGTGGCAAGTATGGGGTATTTTGTTAGCATGAAATATTGTGATATTTTAGGCACGTTTTCTAGATGTATTTCATCCATATTAGTGTTCATTGATAAAGCATTCAAGCAATTGTGAGCTAGTTTGTCTATATTGTCGATATAGAGGTCTACATAAGCTTTGTGTTGATTGTAGGCGAATAAGAGCTAAAACCGAACGAATTAAGAGAGAATGGAGATGGATTGAGCACATCCAAGGATTGAGGACACCACAAAGGAGCTAAGGAAGATGCTAGGATGAAGAATGGCACAAAACAAAGGGAATTACGAGCAACCTATGCTTCCACGCTCTAAAATACGGCCGTAATGAAGTCCACGCTCTAAACCACGGCCGTGGAACTTGGCAACATGAGCGTGGAGCATTCCAGAGAGTTACACGGTATAAAGTACGGTCGTGGAAGTTTTGAAGCACCGTAATCCAATTCCACGCTCTAAACCACGGGCGTGGAATCCCATATAACCGTGATTCATGCAATCTTTTGGCGAATAAAATATAGACACATTGTCTACGCACATGGGCGGGACACTTATTCTACCTTTCCCTATAAAAGGACTGAAGGAGGGAGATTCCGTCACCTTCGCTTACGCTTACTTGCACGTGCCTAGGGTTTCAGTTGGACGTGCGGAGATTGCCATTTTGCAACGGAGATTTGCAAAGACTTGGAGATTTGGAAGTTACGCTTTGTCCTTAGGTTTGATTAGAAGACGGATTGACATCCCGCTCTTCGTTCTTATCAAGGATTGTGATTGGTTTGTGTTATTCCGAATCTGATATACATCATTACCTTGTTTGTGGATTTGAGATTGATTTGAAGTTATTGAAGGTTTTCGAAGGTTTTCATCTTTCATTCTTTTAAATCTTGAATTTGATATCATAATGACCGTTGTTGGCTAAAATCCTTTAGCAATTCTAAGGCGAAGGGTTGATAGTTGTGGCTTAGATGATGATAGATCGATCGTAAATAGATTGGACCCTGAGAGTTAGAGAGATTTCGTCGACAGCCAGAATCACGGCCTGTTCTTGAGATTCCACAGCCGTGGAACTCAAGATCCACCCGTAATTTTCCTTAGTTTATGAACCTTGCTTTTACTTTAATCCAAAGTTAAAGATTTACTTTATCTTAGTCTTGGCTTGCCTTTTCTAGGTAGTAGTGAAGCCTCAACAACCTCTACTTCGATTTCGAGTGTCACAACCTTGATCGGTTTAGTTAGTCTTGATCCTTGGATTACAAGTTTGGGTATTTGATACTAATTCTTGTCTTTAGATCCTTTCTATACTGAAGCCTCAACAACCTTTATAGAGAGTATTTCTAGATAAGCCATATAAAGTCTTGGAACTTTACCGTACATTGCTTTACCTTAGTATACCTTTGCAACTCTTAACTCTGTCCTTAGTTCTTTAGTATATCTTGAATCGATTGCCACAATTAGATACCTGGATCTTTAGGGTTGTTGTTTTCCCAATATATTTGTAAAGCTTCATACATTTACTTGCTTGACGATTTATAACTGGATTTAACCCCCGAAATCCCTGTGTTCGATACTCTGGAATTCTTACTTAACTACGTCGATCCGTACACTGCGGGTTCACTTGCTTGATTCTAGTTTTATAAATTTAAAGCTTATTTGCACGCACGCTAAGTGGCGAACACTTGTCCCCGACCTCTAGCTAGTGGAGATCTTCCTACATGTCCTCGTCCGCGGACTACAGTTGAAAGAGGTGGTCCACCCCTTCCTCGCCCTATAGGAGATGTAGCTCTAGTACGTGCCATCTGCGATATAAAACAAAAATAGATCAATATCAAAAGGTAAAACCACGGAAAGGTGAAAGACTCTCAGCCGTGTTCAACAACAAACTGAAAAGACAACAACTAAAATATAATCCCCGATCCCGTCCTATATTGTACGAGAACCCCGACTGACTACTCCGTCCGGATCACTCATCAGCATCTCTAACCGGCAGGGAATCTGCAACGACGGTATAAACCGTTAGCTAATATTCTAGATATCAAAAAGACAATAAAAGCATAACCACATATAAGAGATAAACACCTAGCATGCTCGCACACAACCGGTTATTATCTTTATTAATAGTTATCCATTACTAGCTCAAATTCTTTTGTGGCACGAGAATCTCCCGAAACTCGCCTCCATTTTCGTTACCGACAGGAATAGATCAAATGCATCTATCCGTTACCTGTGGGCCTGGTCGCAAGAGCACCTCCCATTTTCCCAAATTTGAACTAGACAAGTGGTCACCGCCCGGTTATAATACACTTAGGCCAATTACGGTATAAGGTCTTCCTAGTCCGATTTTCCGTTATAACAATAAAGTAAACAATTACCACCAATACGGTCAAACTAATACACGGAATGCAGCTAAGTAAGTCCAAGGTACTTACTTGAATCGAAGGTAACCCAAACTCAACTAAACTACTCAGCTTCCCGAAGGGAAAGATCTATGCCTATTCAAACAAGGCATCACGAATCAGAAACTATTCGAATGGTAAAAGTGTACATACTTCTAGTCTCATTGACCTCTACAAGGTCTACAACAGTGTGCTAGAAGGTTCCTACTTCTAGTCTCAATGATCTCTAACAAATATCCACCATGCTAGGAAGAACGATTCCTAGTCTCAAGGTTCTCAAGAAACAACCTCAACAACATGCTCTCAAGGTTCTCAAACCAAAACCAACTCATAAGGATCAACAAACCACTAACTAGCATTCACCCTAGTTCATCTAGGTCCAGCCTAACATGATCTAGCATAAGGAAAGAGAAAAGGAAGTAAGGATGAAAGCAACTCACCAAAGACGGGAGTTACTGTAGAGAAGCCGCGGATGCGGGTGACAGAAGGCTCGGGGCGGAAATTGGATGAGGCCGCGGGGGCAGTTACGTTCAGCCGCGGGGGCGGTGAACTATCAAAAGCGAACGTCGGGACCTTTCTTCGACCGCAGAAGCAAACCAAGAAGATCAAAACTTCCTCCTCACTCTTCATACGCCAATACTCAACCAAAGGAGCCTGGAAAAACATACGTAGTAACCAACGAAGGACATATAAGAATCAAGACTCAATCTTGATTCATGTCAAGAAGGAGAAAGTAAAAAAGAAGAAGGAAGAGAAGAAGAAGCATGCATCAGAGATTCAGGAACGACAGAGGGATGAAGGGGTGAAGAAATTACAAAGATTTTGCAAAGGTTAGCACGAAAGGGTTGCAGGTTGGTTCAAGGTTGAAGAAGAACGTAAGCAAGAAGGGAAGAATGAAGGAGAAGGCATGAATATAAAGAGAATGGCTGGGAAAGAACAAGGAAGGTCCAAAATTAGGTTTAGAAGATAGAGGAAAGACGACCCAGAAGATAGAAGATCGGATCTTCTAAGAATGGAAAGAGGATAAAACCGTTAAAAACAAATTGTACGTGATTTGGGGTCAGCCGCACCCGCGGCTAGACTCTGCCGCCACCGCGGCAGAAGCGGTTGGCCGTGACCGCGGCTCAACGTCACCGCGGTGGCGGTGACCCTGAAAATCCGGATGCTACAAAAAGGATGATATTCAGAATGGGAAACGAAACTACAGATTATTGTAACCATTATACGCCAGAGGGGTAAATATGACTAGAGAGAGCGTTGTGTTACCACGTTGCCGAGAGTTGAGAGATGATGCATGAGCATATCATAATCATCATTCACATTAGCATGAGCATATCCTCCTTTACCTATTATTACTATGGTTTATGGTTCAATATTCTGTTTTCAATAAGACTAATTTTATGATACTTGCCTTGAAAGACAATTGCATGTTTTACATACTCTTTATGAGTGGTTTTTAGTATAATTGTATTTTTATAACTCATGTGCATCATTAGTTCATATGCATCTTGAAAATATTTAGACATAATTGCTCTCTCTACATAGACTATTCATGCATTATTTTATCTTAGGGCTTGACCTTAATTTATGAGATCGTTAGCTAACAACTATTTCTCTCATTTTGTTGTTAGGTTTTGCTCCTGACTTCAGGTACGCTACCGAGGTTACCTTCCAGCTCAATGATATTTAGCCGGACTTGCGAGTGTTTAGGATTGAGTTATCTTTTGTTGTTAGGCTTCTTACTAGACGTTGGTCTTTTCTTGGTTTAGACTTTTCAGATGTTGAACCTTTTTTTAGGTTGTTTTGATCTTTTGGGGTTGTCTAAATTGTTTGCATATACACTAGCATTTTCCACACATTCTCTTGTTAAACAAGCTAGATGGTTTCAGATGCGCCCTTGACCCCTATGTCCCAAGATGAGGAAGACGAGACATTCCGGGTTCGCTCCGATGGACCGCTCACCCGTTCCCGTGCTAAAGTCATCGCCCAGACTCCCGGATCCATCATTGCCCGCACCATTGCTTATCACGGGCCCATTGGTTGCAAACCGTGTCTCTACGCCACCATGGCATGAAGCTTGCCAAGCCGGAACCGTTCCGGCGCATTTTCCGTATTTAGCGTTTTGTAATAATAAGTCTTTTTATTTTCGGTATATTTATTTCCGGGACTTTATTTCCGGTACTTATTTTCCGAATTTAAGAGTCGACTTTTGGTTTCGAAATTTAATTCGGAAACTTATTTCCGAATATAAATTCTCAACCTTTCACATTTTTAGGCTTTTCGTTTTTGGAACTTTAATTCCAACTTTATTTCCGTCATTTACTTTTCTAACTCTTTGTATGGCCACATCCACTATATAAGGGGATGCTTGGCTCATTTGTAAAACATGTTCAATTTGATTAAGTATTTGAGAAGTATTTTCCTCCTACTTACTTGAGCATCAATCTCTCTTCCATCCTCTCAAAGTTCTTCTTTTGGATCTTCGATCCAAGGTCATCCATCTTCGAGGATTCTTCAAGAATCAACTCAACCGATCCACTTCAAGGCTTGATCGATCAATCTAGATCGACTCAACCATTAAATTTCCGTCTCCTTCTCTAAGCTTCCGCAACCCACGTTCAAACCTTCAAACGATTCGCACTTCAACTAAGGAGTAATTGACGCTTCATCTTGATCTACATCCGGAATCTTTCATTGACGTGCCCAAGGACGCAACAAATTGGCATCAAAACAAAGGGATTCAAGCTAAGTTATTTTTACTCTTGTTTTTGTGCGTTATCACATTCATCCTTTTTGCCTTTTGTTCATCATCATCTTCATCTCGTTCTTCGCATCTTCATCCACGTTCTTGAATTTTTTTTTTCTCGATCTATTTTGCAAAGAAAATTTAGGAGATTTTTGGTTTGCCATCGAAAAAAAACGTTTTTCCTCACCCAATCCGACAACTTTGTTAATTGATTTCACCAATTTCTCGGGATTTTTTTTATTGACAAAATCGGATATCGCATCTTTGATATTCCAAAAACAAAAACTCTTCAACAAAAGGGATTTGTTTCAAAAAGAAAAAGTGGATTCATCTCTTGCATTCAAAATTTTCAAAAAGAAACAATTCCACAAAAACAAAGTTAAAAGACGTCCGGCAAACCGGTCCATCCAAAAAATCGGATTTTTCAAAAAGGTCAAAGACCAAAGCAAGTAAAACTTGCCGTTAAACAATCCGTCCATTTCCTATCTCTCCATTTTCTTACACTTTGCAAATTAAATCTTGATTTTGTGTGCATATTGGATCAAATTTGTTGGATTTGCCTTCCTTGCCTAACCGCCACACGGCCTTCCCAAAGGTAGAACCCTAACGCACTTGAACTTGGGTAACGTTGACATACCTTGTCACCTTGCTCATTTGATTGCTTGCAATTGTGTGTCTTAAAATTGGAGTTATGACTAACGTCGACAAGGAAAATTCTCAGAAATCTCGTGAAAGGCAAGAGCTCACTACCTTAACCGAAGAAAATGCCTCTCTTAGGCAAGAACTTGAAGCTTTGATGGCACAAGTGCTTACCCTTACGACCGCCCCACCGAATCCAAATGGTACCTTGGTCGATTCTTCCACGTCCGATGAACGTCGCAAAGGCAAAGGTATCTTGGGAGCCAAACCGTCTAACGGTCAACGGCTTGCCTCCGTCATTGAAAATCAAAGGCCCTTATAAAATGACGGCCATGAGTCCCACAATAAAGTTGACATGAACCTTGGCTCTTCTCCGAATGATTTGCTATATGTTGAAACGGAGAATCGGCACAAGCGTTATGAGCACAACCGACGTAGGTATGGCACTTCCCCTCCTCCATCTAGTGTCCAACGTACCACCCGCCCCTCCCGGGTTGAGGACCGGTACCATCATCAAACAAACGATCGCTCTGAAAGTCCCGAGAATGATTGGTCCGGACAACGCCGCCAACGGCATAGCCGACAACCGATATACCATGATTATGAAGATTATGACGAGAGAGATGACTTCAACGAGTTCTTCGATGATGATTCGGACTTTGACTGGGTGGCACATGTCCGCCCATGACACCCATCCATCCGAGAGCCTTTTGAGAACCAAGATCGAGGAGAAGAATGGTTGCCTCCTCCTAACCCACCAAGGCGTGCACAACCCAATCAAGGGCGCCAATGGCATAACGATGGCCACCGGAGAGCCCATCATGAAGAGGCCTACATGGCACCACCCCGACCGGATCTCTACAAAGCTCGTAGGGAAGGTAAGGTTAAATTTCCTATATTTTATAGTGAATACTTGTGCATTTCTTGATTGGGCACAGGATATGAAAAGAGATCTAAAGCATTGCCATTATGAGGAGTATGAGAAAATCGAAGCGGTAACCCTTTACTTTGAAGGTGATGCTAAATCTTGGTGGAACCGGTACGAGACCAACCGTGAGAATTGAGGATGGGCACCGGTTGTGACATTTGATCAAATGATCTATGTCACGACTAAGAAGTACGTGCCCGACGACTTCAAAAATGACATGCGGTTGCAAGTTGCCAAATTTTAACAAGGAAGTCTTACTCGGGTGGCTTACTTAGCCAAGCTTGAGGACATGAATATGAAGGCTAGCATCTCAGCCTCCGCCTCCGCCCTTCGAACCAAGTTCATGAGCGGCCTTAATCCGTCAATCCGGCGCCCCCTCGAGATTGTCTTATTCAAGGACTTGGGAGCCTTATGTCATGCCGCCATGAAACTTCACAAACAACAACTCAAAACACCTCGATAATCAAGGTATATTCTTCCTCTAGTCAATATGCTTATACCTCTAATCCCCATTCTCGAGATGTTTCTAGTTCTCAAGATTCCGGCGCCGCTAAAGGTTCACCACGGATGGGTCAACCCACTCGGCAAGCGGCTACCGAGAAGACACCATACCGTGGCCCCGTTGCTCCAACACAAATGCCTCCGGGCCGAGCCCAACAAGGATATCAAACTGTGCTCTAAGAGAACCCGTATGTTACAAATGTTGCGGGTTTGGTCATGTCCAACGTGATTTCCCGATTACCAAGCGGGTGATGTTTGCCAACCCATCATATGACGATGGCGAAGATGAAGATAACGAAGATCTCATCATGGAAGATAACCAAGATGTCGACCCCTACTATGGCATGAAGCCTTGCGACGACCAAATTGCTTGCAGTCCGGCACAATCAGGTAAGTTTTCCCTTTTCTCTCGTCGTATTTTGGCTATCAAAGAGCATCTTCCTATTGACCAACGCGAGAATCTCTTCCACTCTCGTTATCTTTAAGTTGCCTACAACCCCCCACCCACAACCTTACGGACTTCAATGGATTTCCGATAAGGCGTGTGACACTGTCACACAACAAGCGTGGGTGACGTTTTCTATTGGCGCCTATGTTGATAAGGTCCTTTGTGATGTTATCAAAATGGACGTCACACATGTATTGTTGGGACGACCATGGCAATTTGACCGTAAAACTTTTCATGATGGTTATCTCAACCGGTACATGTTCCAATATAATGGAAAACGGATCACACTTTTGCCTATGACTCCCCAAGAAATTTTAGTTGATTATGTAGAACGAAAGAGGCAACAAGTTATCAATGACACAAGTAAGGCGCCGGCAACATCGGACCCTCCTCGAATTTCTCCCAATGTTGTGGATACTCATACTTCCGGATCCCGTACCTCCGGCCCTAAGGTTCATGCTACCGAAGCAAGAGGTAGTAAGAGTATTGTCCATACAAATGCACCTCCGGCTCCTACCATTCAAGGGCGATGTGAGCCACGAATCCTATTGGCTAGACGACATGATTTGACACCGGTCATGGAAGGTAAGTTTCCTTGTTTCTTAATGGTTCTTTTTTGTTTATCTATTTCTCATGATCCAAATAATGTGCCACACGAGGTGTCCTTGTTGTTGTCCGAATTTTAGGATATCTTGACCAATGAACTACCATCCGGCTTTCCACCAATCCGAGGAACTGAGCACCAAATCGACTTGGTGTCCGGCACGTCTTTGCCCAACCGTGCCGCTTACCGTGCAGGTTTGGGAGGGACCAAGGAGCTCCAACGCCAAGTCCAAGAGCTCCTAGACCGGCGATATGTTTGTGAGTCCTTATCTCCATGCGTCGTACCAGTCATACTTGTGCCCACGAAAGACGGATCTTGGTGGATGTGTGTACATTGTCGAGCCATCAATCAAACAACCGTCAAGTACCGTCATCCGATCCCGTGCTTAGATGACATGTTGGACGAGCTCTATGGCACCACCATATTTTCCAAGTTCGACCTCCGAAGCGGGTACCACCAAATCCGCATGGCCGAAGGTGACGAATGGATGACGGCTTTCAAAACGAAGCATGACCTCTATGAGTGGCTTGTCATGCCATTTGGCCTCTCCAACGCCCCGTCCACATTCATGCGCCTCATGAACCATGTCTTGCGGCAATTTTTGGATATTTTTGTAGTTGTTTATTTTGATGATATCCTTGTCTTTAGCAAGTCTTTGGATGAATACATCGGGCACCTTCGCCAAGTGCTCGAGTGCCTTAGACAAGAGCAATTGATAGCATGAAATATGACATTATTTTAAGCTCACGTTTTGGTTGCTTTTCCGCTCTTTTGGGTACATGGATACAAGTTTGAAGCAATTATGAGTTCATTCACCAATTTTATCGATATAGAGACCTACACAAGTTTTATTGTGTTTTTAGGTGAATAACGGAATGGATTGAGTCATAAACGGAGTATATAGGAGTGATCGATCATGCTAGGCATCAAGGATACGCGTTAGAGAAGCCAAGGAAAGTATAGGAGTGGAAATCTTTCGGAAACAAGAGGATTCATGCATGTTTTGAGCATTTCACGACCAACTTTGACTTTCCACGGTCGTGGTTTTAGAAATTCTTTTAATTCCAACCGTGGGAAACAAGGTCGAGAGCAACAGAGAGGTTCCACGGCTAGTTTCACGGGCGTGGAAGTTTTCACTAGGCCGTGGTTTGTGTAATGGTCGCCACGTGTCATATTTGCCATGTCAGCAGCGGTTATTGGGCTTTCTTAACCCTATTTTCTTCCTATAAGAAGGCTGAAAGAAGGAGAAAAATGGACGGCTTGCATCCAACACTTTTTTAGAGCATTGCTTAAGAAGATTATATTGCGTACAAGGAAGATTTGGAGAAGGACGCATTTTGAGATTGCGTATTTGGAGAAGATCTTAGGATTCCTTTTGAAGACGGATTGACATCCCGTTCTTCATCGTTCCTAGAGATTTTTGTGAGGTTTTCAGTTCTTTGATTCTACTTTCATTAGAACACAAACACGCTTTGGTATTTTGAGATTGATTGTTCAGATATTATTGAGTTTTTGAAGTTTTACCCTTTTTCTCTTTTAAACTTGATTATTGATTTGATAATGATGATTGTTGGCTAAACACCCTAAGCGATTCTGAGGTGAAGGGTTGATAGTTGTGACATAGATGATGATAGATTGAACCAAAACAGATTGGACCCTGAGAATTGTGAGAAACCTCGTTGTCGAGGCTTTCCACGGCCTGTTCTTGAAAACCACGGCCGTGGTTCTTCAAGATCCGACCGTGGTTTTCCTCTGTCGTACGTCCTTTGCTTTTGCTTTGATCCAAAGTTACAGATTTGCTTTAACCTAGCCTTGGCCTACCTTTTCTAGGTAGTAGTGAGACTCAACATCCTCTATTTCGGTTTTGAATGTCACAACCTTAACCGTTTTGGCTTATCTTTGATTCCCTTGGGTTTGGGCATGGGTATTTGAGAGTTTAATCTTATCCTTTGATCTTTTCTATATTGCAGCCTCAACAACCTTTATAGAGAGAGCCTTTGGGTGAGGCATATGGGTTTGGAACTTTACCGTACAATTCCCTACCTTAGACATACCTTTGCAATCCCGACTATGTCCTTATATCCTTATAATATCTTGAATCGATTGCCACAATAGGATATCCAGATCTTTAGAATCGTTATTTTTCCAATTATTTGCAAAAGCTTCTATTTTTATTACTCGACAATTTACGAAGTGATTTTGTTCCCCCCAAATCCCTGAGTTCAATACTTTGGAATTCTTGCTTCACTACACTGATCTGTACACTGCGAGTTCGCTTTGCTTTAATTTTAGTTTTATAAATTTAAGATTTGCACGCACACTTTCGAGGCGAACAACAATTGTATGTCAATTTTGAGAAATGTATCTTTTGCTCGGACACCACAGTTTTTCTTGGTTATGTCGTGTCTAAGGACGGACTACGAGTGGACGAATCAAAAGTTCGTGCCATTCGGGATTGGCCTACTCCTACTACAACCACCATGGTTCGAGCCTTTCTCAGCTTAGCGGGCTTCTATCGACGCTTTGTCAAGGACTTTAGCTCGATAGCGGTACCATTACATGAGCTTACTAATAAAAGTGTCACATTTGAGTGGCTTGACGCCCATGCTCGAGCATTTGAGTCTCTCAAAGCTCCGTCTTTGTAATGCGCCTACTCCAACTTCCAAACTTTTCCAAAACCTTTGAGGTGGAGTGTGACGCATCTAATGTGGGCATTGGTGGGGGGTCTCCTACAAGAGAATCATCCCATTGCTTACTTTAGCGAAAACATTTCCGGTCCTTCACTCAACTATCCAACATATGACAAGGAACTTTATGTTTTAGTTCGTTGTCTAAAAATGTGGTAACATTACTTGTGGCCGAAGGAGTTCGTGATTCATTTGGATCACGCGGCTCTTTCGTATCTCAAGGGTCAAACAACGCTAAGTTGGCGCCACGCAAGTTGGTAGAGTTTCTTGAAACCTTTCCTTATGTCATTCAGCATAAGAAAGGTAAAGAGAATGTGGTAGCCGATGCCCTTTCTCGATGATATATCCTTCTTGTGCATATGGACGCCAAGATCCATGGCTTTGCTCTTATCAATGAGTTATATGCCCGGATCTTGAATTCAAGGATATATTCTCGCAATGTCTTGACCTCCGAGAGCATGAGTCTTTCTTTGTTAATGATGGCTACTTATTCTGTGCGGGCAGCTTTGTATCCCACGCTCGAGTATTCGTCATTTGTTGATAAAGGAGGCCCATGAGGGTCTTGATCACTTCGGTGCTACCAAGACTCTCGCCGCTCTGCAAGAGCACTTCTTTTGGCCCCGAATTCGCAAGCATGTGACACGGTTTTGCACAAGTTGCATCACATGTCACCATGCAAAATCGCGTCAAGGTCCGGACGGATTGTATTCTTCTTTGCCTATACCAATGGGACCTTGGGAGGTTCTTTCTATGGAGTTTGTGGTTGGCCTACCCATGTCAAAACGAGGCAAAGACTCCATTTTGTGGTAGTCAACCATTTTTCAAAAATGGTCCATTTTATCGCATGTAAGAGCACACAAAATGCTAGCAAAGTCGGTACATTTTTCTTTGACAACGTTGTGCGCTTACATGGGATACCACGTTCCATCCTTAGTGATCGGGACGTGAAGTTTGTGAGTCATTTTTGGCGAACGTTGTGGGGAAAACTTGGAACCAACTTGTTGTTTTCAAGTAGCTATCATCCCCAAACCGATGGTCAAACGGAGGTGACCAATCGGACTCTCGGAGCTCTACTTAGAGCGACCCTTAGGAACAACCCAGGTAAGTGGGAGAACTTGCTTTCTATCGTGGAGTTTTCTTATAACAGGTCTCGACACTCGACAACAAAGCTTTCACCTTTTGAAGTTGTCTACGGCCTTAATCCACACACCCCGATGGACTTCACTCCATGCCCACTCAAAGACGGAGAACACATCACCGGAGCAAGTCGTGTCGCTCACATCATTGAGCTTCATGAGCGGACTAGGACACAACTCCAACGGCGTGCCGATCAACTTGCTTCACAACGCAACAAAGGCCGCCGTCCAATCTCATTCGATTCTGTTGATCTTGTTTGGCTCCACTTAAGGAAGGAGCGTTTTCCATCGCGCCGCAAAGGAAAGCTCTCGGACCGCGGTGATGGACCATTCCGCATCTTATCCCGCCATGGACCAAATGCATACAAGTTGGAGCTTCCGGACGACTATGACGTGCACCCGACGTTCAATGTCAAGGATCTTGGACCATACATTGAGCCCCTATTTGACGAAGCTGAAACGGGGACGTTTCATATCCAAGATGGAGGGACTGATGCGCCCTTGACCCCTATGTCCCAAGATGAGGAAGACGAGGCATTCCGAGTTCACTCCGATGGACCGCTCACCCGTTCCCGTGCTAAGGTCATCGCCCAAGCTACCGGATCCATCATTGCCCGCACCTTTGCTTGTCACGGGCCCATTGGTTGCAAACCGTGTCTCTACGCCACCATGGCATGAAGCTTGCCAAGCCGGCACCATTCCGGGGCATTTTCCGTATTTAGTATTTTGTAATAATAAGTCTTTTTATTTTCAAAAAATTAATTTCCGGGACTTTATTTTCGGTACTTAATTTCCGAATTTAAGAGTCGACTTTTGGTTTCGGTATTTAATTCGGAAACTTATTTTCGAACTTAAATTCACAACCTTTCACATTTTTAGGCTTTTCATTTTCGGAACTATAATTCCGACTTTATTTCCGTCATTTACTTTTCCGACTCTTTGTATGGCCACATCCACTATATAAGGGGATGTTTGGCTCATTTGTAAAACATGTTCAATTTGATTAAGTATTTGAGAAGTATATTCCTCCTACTTACTTGAGCATCAATCTCTCTTCCATCCTCTTAAAGTTCTTCTTTTGGATCTTCGATCCAAACTCATCCATCTTCAAGGATTCTTCAAGAATCAACTCAACCGATCAACTTCAAAGCTTGATCGATCAATCTAGATCGACTCAACCATTCAATTTCCGCCTCCATCTCTAAGCTTCCGCAACCCACGTTCAAACCTTCAAACGCATTCGCACTTCAATTAAGGAGTAGTTGATACTTCAGCTTAATCTAGATTTGGAATCTTTCATTTACGTGTCCAAGGACGCATCATTTTCTATATTTGTCGTGTCCTTGTTGAAAGGTCCGATAGTTACCGTTGTTGTCAGGCTATTATCGACGACTTAATTTCATTGTGTAAATCAATTCCTCGTGAGTTCACATATTTGATCAATTACGGCGTTACAATCATGATGGATTAGCTTCAATAGGGGTCTTGTTAGGAACGTTAAAGGGGAGTGTCTTCGTGGGTTTGGTGTTAATGTTGACTTATGTATTGTGGTCTTGGTTGAGCTATGGGGTATTTTATATGGATTAATATAGCCTAGGAGAGTGGTTTTCGTCGGTGATCTTTGAAACTGATTACCAATTGCCACTTACTCTCGTGAAACGCTATATCCCCCGCCACCATCTTCTTCATAGTCTGTATTTTAATGTCATGACTTCGTTAGAAGGGACGAATTATCCAGTTCTGTCATGTCTACCCTGAGGCGAATAAAGCTGCAGATTATACAGTTAAATGTAATTTTATTCTTTTCTTTTGGTATAAGTGTATTGTTTAACCCTTCTGAGATGTAAGGGTCAAACTATCCGTGTGAGGATCACATAACCTTTTTTTATTTATAATAAGCGCGACTAGATGCGCGGATATTACTATCTCTCTCGGACAAAAAAAAAAGGCAATTTTGGTAACTAGGCCTTTTTGAAAAACTATAGTAATAACTAGGCTTTTTAATGTTTCAATTAAGTAAATATACGCCAATCTTTTGTATTTATTCTCATACTCTACACACTCTTCTCTCGAGGGATACATTTATTAAACACAAAATTAGAAAAAGTCTAAGTAAACCAAATTGTTTAAAAAAATTGTATTAAATGATTTCCGTGAGAAATGGGGTCTAAAATTAAATATAAGGAAATTCCGACGGTACCCTCGTGGTTTGGGGTATTCCGGATTTTGCCAAACAGTTTTTTCAAGTTCGGATGGTACCCTTAAGTTTATATTATTTTCCGGATTTTGCCCAAATCCATTAAATTTTTTTTAAAATCTATTAAAAACATACAAAAGAAAATAAATTAAAATTAAAAAACAAATTAAAATAGAAAGAATGGTTTATTTATTTTAAAACTAAGACAAAACAGTAACTTTTTTTATAAAAATTTTTTTTATATTAATTTAAAAATAAATTAATTAGATAATTTTTAAAAAATTAAAAAAATAAGTGTTTTCTTTTTTGTTTTAAAAATAAATAAATTGGGTTAGCATTTTTCAACAAAATCTAAAAATATAAGTGTTATACTTTATTTTAAAAATAAATAAAATAAGGATTCTTTAAAAAATTTTTTTTAAAAATCACTGTTTTAATTTATAATAAAAATAAATAAATCAGTTTTCTATTTTTTTATTTTTTAATATTACTTTATTTTCTTTCTTTTAGTTTTTGGAAATAAATAAAATAGAAAAATTGTTTATTTATTTCAATTATAAATTAAAACAGTGATTTTTTAAAATTTTTTAAAAGAGTCCTTATTTTATTTATTTTTTAAATAAAGTATAAAACTTATGTTTTTAGATTTTGTTAAAAAAATGCTAATTCAATTATTTATTTTTAAAATAAATAAAACACTGATTTTTTTGAATTTTTTCAAAAATTTATAGTTTATTTATTTTCAATTAATATAAAAAAAATTTTAAAAAAAAATACTGTTTTACTTTTTTTTAAAAATAAATAAATTATTATTTCTATTTTAATTTTTTTTTATTTTAGTTTATTTTCTTTTGTATGTTTTTAATGGAATTTAAAAAAGTATAATGAATTTGGGCAAATTCCAAAAAATAACATAAACTTAAGGGTACCATCTGAACTTGAAAAAATTATTGGGCAAAATCCAAAATAACCCAAACCACAAGCGTATCATCCGAAATTTTCCTTAAATATATGTTATACGCATTTAGATGTGATGTGAGAATTAAAATTTAAATGTCCCACGTGGATAATGTTACCGGCGACCGAGTGGGATGAATAGGTGATGATTTACATCGGCTGCGGTTAAAATATTAATAAAGGAAAAAAAGAAAAGGTTAGCGACAGCGGGCGTGGCTGTCTAGTAACTGAAAGGCTGAAAAGGAGATAATACCTTCCTCGTACGTGCACTCAGCGATGTCCAATAAACAAACTGCAAGTGTAAACTGCAATCATCTCCCTCAATAATATTTAACATAATCCCCTCCACCGTTTGTCAATGATGTCGGCTCCGCCTTCCCTTCCAATTTCATATTCCCAATCTGGTATTTGCCTATTTGGAAGAGATAAGAAGAGGAAGAGAAAGCGGAAGCACCTCCAACGACACACATCCACACCCAATTTCTTCCTTTGACATATACCCCAATTCGTCGCTTCCTTTTACAAGGTTTTCTTACCCAGAAGCCATTGTTTTTGTCTGTATTTGATTGGATGTGGAATTCACTCTTCTGTTGTGGACGGATTTAGGGCCTGTTTTTCGTTGTCCACCAACTGTTTGATTTAATTCCACAGTTGGAAGATGGTGGAGAAGAGTCAGGTTTGGCAGCCTTGTAAGAAGAAGAGGTTTTACTGAACATAGAAAAACAAATCAGACATACAGAGGAGATATAACTTGTATATTTAGAGAGAGAGAGGAAGTGAGATTTTAAGAAGGTAGTTATGAGCTCAAGAGGGACCTCACCCGGTAATGCAGGAGGTAGTGTTAGTAAGACAAGGGTAGGAAGATACGAGTTGGGGCGGACTTTAGGAGAGGGGAATTTTGGAAAGGTGAAGTTTGCAAGAAACATTGACACTGGAGACCATGTGGCCGTCAAGATCCTCGAGAAGGAGAAGCTTCTCAAGCATAATATGATCAACCAGGTAACAATTTTTCATCACGGGTTTATTGCTTGTTCATGGGTATGAATATGGATTGTTTTGATTGTCTTTGGTTTTCAGTTTTTCTAATTCCCCATGATCGTCCTTGTTCTTGGTGGGATCTTGATTTGCGAGCTCAGTTTAGCAGTTCATGATTCTTTCTATAGGAGCTAGCGATCAGAAGCATGATGTTCATTAATTCCTTTATGTTACCATGATTTGGATAGAAGGAACATATTTTCTCACGCTTCATCTTTAGAATCTATCTAAGTTTGACCTTGTATTTACAGTTTTTAATTTGTAAAGCCTGCTGGTATATTCGCTTTTTATCCTTCTTTCAGTCGCTAGAGATGTTTAAAGTGGCACAAAACGTATTATATATTTCTCGTGGACATTCTACTTTATGGATCTTTCGATTTTTTTTATCTGGCCTCTGCTTATGTTGGCCTCTATTCGATCTTTTCCAATAAAAAAAACAGATAAAAAAGGTAATATGAACGGAAAATGTCAATGCCAAAGTATAATTTTATGAGCTTTGATCTGAAAATGATTGAGCATGAGTTCCTGATAAAGTTTCTCGCTTTTTTTATATTTAGCATTATATTTCAGAGCTGTCAAATTGCTGTAAAGAAATACCAATCCTTTTTCACTTGATTACAGATTAAACGTGAAATTTCAACCATGAAACTAATTCGTCACCCTAATGTCATCCATTTACACGAGGTAAGAGTTACATGTTCTCAATTCTACCATCCAATTTAGAGCCACTTTTTATTTTGGTATTGATTGGTAGTTGTTGTGTAGGTTATGGCCAGCAAGACCAAGATATATATTGTTCTAGATTATGTCACGGGAGGTGAACTCTTTGATAAAATTGTAAGCACACAAATTTTTAAGTTATTTTCCATTTTTTCTGTGCTCCATTTTGTAAACATTTTTTTGTATCAATCTGCTTGTTGCTTGAGACAGAAAAGCAAAGGGAGATTGAAGGAAGATGAAGCAAGAAAGTATTTCCAGCAGCTGATAAATGCTGTTGATTATTGTCACAGCAGGGGTGTTTTCCATCGAGACTTAAAGGTGACTGGGTTCACAATAACTGTAAATGATACACTCTGTGATTAGTCACTTGAAATTCTCTCTAATATTCTTTCCACTGTGCCTTTTCTGTATATGAAAGGATGTTTTTTCCTGAAAAAAATTAGTGATTTTGTGTCCTTTATTTTTGTCCTCTAACAGCCAGAGAACCTTTTGCTAGATGCACATGGATTCCTTAAAGTTTCAGATTTCGGATTGAGTGCACTAGCTCAGCAAGTTCGGGTGAGTTTGATAAGCTCAATGCAATGCATCCGGACGACCTTGTTTCAGCAACTTTGATTTTTTTTTAAGTCTTTTAAAATTTCGCTGCTTTATTTCACTTCTTCAGTTGATGAGACAGTTAGTTGCTATCTATTAATGATTTATCAATGTCCTTGTCCAGGAAGATGGATTACTACATACGACATGTGGAACTCCAAATTATGTTGCTCCAGAGGTGTACTATTCATTAATTTTGAATTTCTATTCAGCCGTTGAATTTTTCAACTTTTTCTCTTAAATTGTTCCTTTTGTATGTAGGTTATCAAAAACAAAGGGTATGATGGAGCTAAAGCTGATTTGTGGTCCTGTGGTATAGTTTTGTTTGTTCTTATGGCTGGATACCTACCGTTTGAAGATTCAAACCTCATGGCCCTGTATAAAAAGGTGAAATACACTTTTCCTGATTTTATTGTTTAGAGTCTGGAAATTTGGTAATTGGGTGCATTACTTGCAGTTATATCAGAGGTGGTTCTTTCTATAATAATGTACCAACTGTTATATAAAGGATGTCAATTTAGAAACTTATGATAACGAAACTAATAGTTGTCCTTCAAATGCTGCCATTCCAATTTCTGCATTTGAGGGTTGTGAGTTTTTGTTCATGTATTTGTATTTATCCGCTTTTAGTTTAGTATTTGTTTTTTATTCTGAGTGCTTTTAAATCACTCCCAACTGGTGGCAGATACACAAGGCCGACTTCACTTGCCCAGGATGGTTCTCAACAAGTGCAAAGAAGTTGATAATGAGAATTTTAGACCCTAATCCTTCAAGTGTATGCTTTTTCCTGCTACTTTTTTTTTGGAAAATTCGTTTACGATAGGTGCACTTTTATTGGTATACAAGCCTAATGTTTACTTTCTAATTGATTGAACTTTGATGTCTTATTCTTTGTATTCCATGACTTGGAACAGCGCATTACAATTGCTGAGGTGATTGAGAATGAGTGGTTTAGAAAAGGTTACAGGCCACCTGTTTTTGAAGAACCTAATATTAGCCTCAATGACATAGATGTTGCGTTTGATCAGATTATGGTAAGTTGACATGGATACATTGATCATATCGTATTTGACTCTTTTATAGTATATTCATATGAATATAATAAGAATGATTGATCTAATTGATGTACGGTTCCTTTGCACCTCTCAAACAGTCGTCTGGACAACTTGTTGTGGAGAGACGAGAAGAACAACCGGGATTGCCTGCATCACCTCTTGCAATGAATGCTTTTGATCTCATCTCTACATCTCAGGGTCTTAATCTTGGCATACTTTTTGAAAAGAAAATGGTATGTTGTGATCTTGGCTAACATTTTTTATCATCATTGATTATTTATTTGGTGGATTCCCTGAAGTATGACATACCATGCTTGAATTGTAAGGGGCTTGCAAAGAAGGAAACAAGGTTTACATCCAAATGCTCTGCAGATGAGATTATATCAAAAATCGAACAAATGGCTGGACCAATGGGTTTTGAAATAAAGAAACATAACTTTAAGGTGAGTTAATGTCCATTTTTTTCTCCAGTTTGAAATCTTAACTTCCTTCTTGACGATAAATTTTTGTAGGTTGAGACTAAATTCTCTTGGTAAAAACTGTATTTCCATTAATATTTGGTGGAAAAGTATCCGTTTTCTTTCACACTATTTGGTGCTTGTAGTTGTCAGCTTCAGACTATTTTCTACTATCATTTGATCTATCATAATCTAAAATATTTGCTGTACACAAAGTTGTCATATATGTAGGAAGAATAATGTTGTACAACTAAATTTTGCTTCTTGTGAAAATTTTGCAACACTCAGATGAAGCTACAGGGAGAGAAGGTTGGACGCAAGGGTCAGTTAGCTGTTGCAACAGAGGTGTGCACGTAAACATGTCTCATAAGTTCAATGGCTATTCGGTTTTTATAAGGGTGTTCTTTGTTGTAGATTTTTGAAGTCGCCCCTTCCTTGCACATGGTCGAGGTTCGCAAGTCCAAAGGAGATACCCTTGAATTTCACTTGGTGAGTTTTTGGTGCAAATAATCAGTTCATTGGAAATTGTTTGTAAAATGTTGTCAGATTTGTTACTGCCTGACTGACATTTTATGTTGTGGATAATCAGTTCTACAAGAACCTGTCAACTGGGCTGAAAGACGTCATCTGGAAAACTGGGGATGGGATCAAGGAGGAAGAACTCGACGGCATTCTAATGTAATACGGCTTTATGTATCTATGTTATATGTCCATACAACAGTTTCCATAATTATCTATCTGTTCTCAGATCAAGTGTGTGTGATGTAGTGTGTGTTTCAGTGTAAATACTCCACAAGTTAGCCGCTTTGCTTGTACTTGAAACTGAAGCTGTTGAAGTATAATAGTGTGTATGGAGGTTTCGTGTGTCTGTCAGTTGTGCTATTTACTCTTCTTTTTTGAACCACTTGTTGTGAAGACTCAAACTGCCGGACTACAACGTAAGGCCGCAAGGGTGAAACAATAATGCAAGGATTTGAATCTCTTTAATGACGTCGTTTTAGGCGGTGTTCTTTTAAAGGAGAAAACCATTTTCATCCTTGCTTCTTTGTCTACAATACCTTCTTGGAGGATGTCTCCTTCCAACCTTCTACTTAGGGTCAAAGGGGAAATTGCCCCCGGCTCCATCTTTGATGAAGGCATTTTGATTGGCCATCATTTACGAATATGCGTGCCGGGCGGGGCGGAAGGCATCTTACACATCTTCATGGACAACAAACATGATATATATGCCACATGCAACCTTCACTGGGAACTTGAACAATATATACTACATTCAGAAACGATGGATAGAATGAGAAAACTCGATCAAAAACAACTATAACATGAGGATCCTGATCAGTAAGAATGTTTTCGGTTCATGGCACATAGCCTTCTTGAAATGCTCAAAAAACCAAACATATGAGTCAATGTTTTCCTTAAGAAGTAAACCAATAGCAAATGTAATAGAACTATTATGATTATCAATTTTAGTGAAAGGGACGAAAACTATATTATATCTAAAAAAAAATATAAAATGTGTATAAGAAAACTAACAAAGTGAAAAACATATGGGAAGGGAAAAAGTAGAAAGAAAAATACTAATTCTTACTGTAGATAGCATCAGCAAAAACATCTTCAAATATTGAAAAGTTCTTCCTATTAATGGGATATTGAAAAGTTCTTCCTATTAATGGGATCGCAGCAAAATAACCGATAGCCAACATTAGATTTAAAATAGAATGACTTGCATGTCTCATTTTTGGTGAAGAACTTTGATACAACCATTGGGCATCACACCCCTTATAAAACATATTCAAATCTCCTCTAATATTCTAGAAATCAATTATAGTTGCACCAATTCTAAATAGGATCCAAAAAATTTTGGGAAATTCCGAATGGTACTCTTGTGGTTTGGATTTTTCCCAATTTTGCCCAAAAGTTTTTTTAGTCCGAATGATACCCTTAAACTTTACACTTTTCCGGATTTTGCCTAACAGAAAATAATCAATCAATCCCGTTAGAAATTTTTCGCTCCACATCGTTATTCTCCATATACAATGAAGATCGTTGGCTCCATCCGTGGAAGACCAGCGGCAGCCTCATACCGGCAGCTCATCTTCGTTACTCTCAATTTTCCGATCGGCGCGGCCTCAAATGGTGACTCCATCTTTGTTTTTCACTCCAACTCCAATTTCTGATCGGTGGCGGCGTCCTTGGAAGCTCCGTCTTTGTTATTCTTCATCTTCAGTTTGTTTGTGGTATTGATCAATTTAATTCAATATCAAAAGATTGACATACTACTCTGACAATCAGATGCAAGCAATTATTGATCAATCGAAAACCCTCATCCCAACAAAGAAGCCTAAATTGATCATGAGACAAGTAAAGTTGAAAAACAAGAAGAAGAGAGATGGAGCCAAGCCTCAAAACTTAGATCAATAGATTTTCTTGGTTTCTTCTTTTTGTATGGCCTGTTGTAGAACCCAACAAGAGAAAAGAGAGATGAAGTCAAGCCTAGCTATTAACGGGAGTAATTGTAAACAACGTGAATTAGGATTATTGGCTTGAATAATATATAAAAGGGAAATCAAAGAGCAATAAAATTTATGATTTGTTTTTATTTAATTTATTATTATTAAAGATAAGGACCATTTGGTAATCTTAACAAAATTGGGCGAAACCGGAAGAGCGTAAAGTTTAAGGACACCGTTCGAACTAAAAAAAACTCTTTGACAAAATCCAAAAAATTCAAACCACAAAGGTACCATCCGAAATTTTCCAAAATGTTTTTATACAATTTAAAAAATTGGATAGTACCAATGTTAGCTTTAATGCAGTTCATCATGAAACCTTCATAAAGGGCACTATAGTACGATTATCAAATGCAAATGGCTTATGGTATAAAGATAACATCGGATGTGTGTTGTAACACCCGAAAATTTTCTTCCGACTATTGCCGAAACAAATCAAAGCTTCACCGATTATGACTTTTTCCGGCGCTTTATTTCTTTTTGTATAGACTTCGTCTTTATGTTGCCTTCTTATAAGTTTCGGGACGAAACTTATTTTGAGGGGGATCTGATGTAACAACCAAAATTTTCGTTATGTTTTGATAGTTTTAGAGGAGTATGCGGAGCCGTGCGCAAGGGCTCACGCCCTTGCGGTTTAGGTTGCGCAGTCCAGTAGGCCGCAGGTGCGGCTAGGAGTCCCGCAGGGGCGGTGACACGCGAGGGCGGGGTATTAGCATTTTTGATCAACCTTTCACCTTTCTATCTTTATATCCCACCTTATTAATGTTGGGGGAGTTCATGGCTAAGGGTCCCTTGACATTTTCCTCCTTTATGCAGCCACTTCTCCTCTACCGCTCATTTCATTCACGTTACTTAGTTTTCCCTCTTCCAAAACATCACTCTCTTGCTCTCTTCTTCTCCATTCTTCTCCTTGCTTGCTCCAGCGTCGATCCATCTTCCTTGAGGCTGGAACTACAGTGACGTGACAAGTCTAGAACTTGTAAGGAGGCTAAGACCTAGTGTGGAGGTGGGAAGACGTCCATAGCAGCCATGGAAGATGACTAGAACAACTGTTACGTTTCTGAGTTTCCGGAACTGACGAACAGTCAGCTTCGAGTCCAGATTTGAGTAAGTTATACTCCTCATTTTCTGCTAAATTTTGGATATCTTATAGATAAGATTTTATAGTAGAACATATCAAAATTTGGGATAAATTCAGCGAGTGGTTTAGGAGTTACGATTTTTCAAAGTTGAGATAGTGTGTAGTTTTATTGAATGTTTTCTGAATTTCCTAAGTGTTGGAAAAACTGCTAGTTTTGTGATCTAGATTTGGGTAAGTTAGACTCCTCCTTTATTGCTGATTTTCGAATATATTATAGTTGGTATTTCATAGTAGAACATACTGAATTTTGAGAGGAATCCGAGTTACAATGTAAGAGTTATGGCGTCCCAAAGTAGAGACCTTGAGCAGTATATAGGTTGTGCTGAACTTTGTCTAAAACTGCTTGTGATCCAGTTTTGTGTTATAGATTTGATTGGGTTATATTTCTCGATTAGACTTGAATTTTGGATATGTCATAGGTAAGATTGCATAGTAGAATATATCAAAATTTGAGAGGATTCCATCGAGAGGTTTAAGAGTTATGATTTTTCAAAGTCGAGGCTGTAAGTAGTTTTCTGGATGGTTGCTGAAATATTCTAATTGTTAGAAAAACTGCTGGTGATACAGTTTTTCAAAGTCGAGGCTGTAAGTAGTTATTGACCTCTGTTGGACTTGATTTTTGGATATGTTGTTGATGGATATACAAAGGAGCATATGGTAAAAGTTGAGAACGATCTGTTGGTTTAATCTAGATTTAGGATGTTCCGAAGTTGGGTATAAGTATTGGTTGGTTTAGAAGAGTTGTGTTAGGTTTTAAGTGTCGATCTATCTTATGCGTTTATGTTCTTGTGAGGGTGGTGATGTAACACCCCGAATCCACGGAATATCGGAATGCTACGGGTGGGGCCTCACAATGGGTCCCGACCCTTAGCCTGACAACAATCTCACCGGACCTTTCCAACATGGAACAAATAAAGGCGTAAAACTCAAATAGTTTAATAATGAATGCAAGAAAAGAAAAGAAGGGATACAACGTGGAAACTCAGCCGAGTCCTGAAAACGACACAACCCCAAACATAACCCAATACCGTACAACATAAGACCACAACCCACAACAAGAAAGACATAAACATCCCCGACCTATAATGTACGGAGACTCAGGCTGCCCACTCCTCCACCTCACTCGGCGGCATCCATATCCTGGAAGGCAACTACAAAATCGGTTTAAAACCGTTAGCTCATATTCTAGGTATTAGAATCAATGGGAAAGGCACAAACACACGTAAATCATCATAAGCACACAACATACTCAAAAGCACACCAATCCGGTATATTATTTTTATTATTATTAAGTTGTATCCCGTTCTAATTCAACTTAGTTTTGTCACACGAGACCACCGTGGTCCCGCCTCGATCCCTACTTACCAGCATGGAACGGTACGGATGCCTCCGACCGTCTAACCAGCACGGGCTAGACTCTCGCAAGAGCTAGGCAGATGATGTCACCGCCCGTTATCATACACTTGGGCCAAAATAATATAAGGTCGGTGGTCCTATTACCGATTTAGTTGTTTATAACATAAACAATAACATACACAAACACCACCAAACACACATCAATGCGAATATGTAAAATACGAGCTAAGTAAGTCCGGAGACTTACCTCGTCACCACACTCAACTCACACACTCTAGCTTCCCTTGGGAAGGAAACCACAACCTGCTCACAAGAAGGTATGTATCAACATATGCTCACGCTCAAGAAGTCTTAGACTTCACTCTAGTGATCTAAGCAAGATCACCTAACACTCATGCTAGGAAATGCATCCTAGGATCCAAGATACTCACCACACTCTCATCACATGATAACAACTCAAAATAGCTTATAACCTCACATGAACATAACCTCAACCAAGAAGGAACAAGCTAGCCTAGAAGGTCCATCATGCTCAACATACTCCAAGCCATCAACTACATCGAGCCTTAAGGGTTCCTAGGTTCTCAACCACTAAGTGGCATTCACAACTACCCTAGGTCCATCCTAGGCATCATTATAACATGAAACAACCTCACATTAAGGAAGGAACGAAGAAGAAGGGAGAATAAGAGCCTACTGTTGAAGAAACACATCCACGGAAACAAGTTGGTGCGGCTGCGTGCTGCAGGTCACGGCCCCCACGGCGCCAGTAGCCGCCCCCGCGGCGCCTGGAAATCCTGATGCCGTCCCCGCGGCGCTTCTCGCTGCCCCCGCGGCTGGCTAAGATCCACCCCCGTGACGCCTGATGCCGTCCCCGCGGCAGAACTCCAGAAATAACGATTTCTTCGTCTTTGACTGTGGATCTTGAGCTTCAATGACCTCCTTCTCTTGTTGGCTCTTCTCCAAACATCATCCATGGTATCAAGGATCTCCCTCATGACCTAATCGAGCTAAGAAGATGGACATGCAAAGGATATAAGAAAAAGCTTCCTCAAGAGCTTCATCCATGGCAATGGATGAAGGGGAAGGGAAGAAGGGGTAATCAACAAGGAAGGAGAAGAGAGGGAGAGGAAGATCTTACCAAACCAACTCAGATTCTTCTCCACAACAGCTCACACACAAACAAGGTTCCAAGAGAAGTGAGGAAGAACACAAGAGGAAAGAGTGAAGGAGAGAGAAAGCGTGAAATGAAAAGTGAGGAGAGAGAGAAGAGTGGGCTACACAAAAGGGGCGGGGAGACCCAAAGGTCAGCTGCCTATATGTCTCCTCACACCAAAACCCGAGGGGTGGGAAAGCAAAATGGGAAAGCGAAAGCTCAGGACGAGATTAGGAATAAAATCCCGTCACTCAGCATCCCGTGCTTGCGGGAAAACTGAGCCCCTAACGCGGAAAGGTCGATAACTCGCTAACCATCCGGAATAAAAATTCCGGATGTTACAACTAATCCCCCTAAAAACAAGTTTTGTCCCGAAACTTGCTAAACACAACACTCTCGGGTGACTAACTCGGTAAACACTCAAATCGTAACGTGCCAACACTCTACTTGATAACCATCACACGCTCGTGCAACCGCGTCAAGACCTCGCAAGGCCTATACGCATTCTCGGATGAACCCCATATTGCATAATAAGACAAAAGCTAACCAATCATATAACACATTTCCGCTCGGGGCACAAAACACGTAAACTCACACATGCACATAATATCTAAACCATCGGCCACCCCCGATGTTACTAGATCATCGTAAAATTTCCAACAAAGATACTATCTCACGTCCTCTCGATAGCCTCATCGGCTCCTCGTCTTAACACTATATCAACACGACTAACAACATAAATTTAGTCATACATGTATTCTCTCGCCGTCACACCTGAAACCCGGTGAACAACCTCCGCTCTCGGTGGCCATGCCAACCGGTAAACCGCTCCCAACTCGCGCCAATATCTCCAAAGAAAAGTCTAATATATTGGAACCCACTCCCTTCAAATGACCAACACGTATGACGCCTCGTGTCCGTGACACTCTTAACTCGACTCGTCTCATATCCGAACCCAAGAGACCTCGTGACTCAGCTTGTCTAACATCCACCTTTGGACCACCGCTACTCAAGCGAGGTCGTCCCGCATCTGCTCAATGCTAAACTTAAATATACTCACCAATTCTAACATCACAAGGTACTATACTTCTGTCCATAACTTGCTTCGAACAAGGCCATCACAACGGTACCTCTCAACTGTCATAACAATAACTCAACCCAAGGGGAGGTATCGAGTCTACCTTTACCCCTTACCTTGCACACGTACCCTATACATGGCATCGACTGGTCACCAAAGTCCTTTCTATTTGACCAATTATCCAAGGGTGAAACTGTCATGAAAGGCATATGGTCTCTTATGTGGCACGATCCTGCCACCCACAAATTCCCGAAATGAAACGCTCATCTCAATCCGAGATAACGATACTCGGTATACCAAACATCTTGTTATCACATAGAGGACTTCCCAACTAGCTGACTCATCGGCCTTGTTTCCCAATAGGGTGTAAAAACAAGTAGTCTCCGTCGATAGGTCCATGCGACCCGACTCATCACTACTGTCACACGGTTTTAAACCGGTGATAACTTTTGTGGAGGTATCCAACCGCCCCCACTACATAACTCGCGGTGGGTGGACTCTTCTTTCACGTCTTTTGGTGCTCAACTTGACCTGACGATGGTTCACATCCGGGTTATGTACTTAGTCACCTCGGCCTTAAGCCCGTCTCGCTAATGTGAATAACCTTAGACCGAATACTTCTTACTGACGTCATTCTCTTAACAACCATCAACCCATAAAGGTAGATATGGGGTCTCCCCTCGGAACCTTCACTACTAGAAAACGCTGTTGTAGCCACGACATTACCCACGCAGGTGTCCACAAAAATACCCACGAAATGATTTACCCTCGAATTTAGCCACAAATACCCACAAATTAGTATTCGAGGTTAATATTAAGGGTATATCCAAGGGTAATAGCGAAGGTACCATCCAGTGTAATTCGAGAGTAAAGGCGATGGTGAATTCGAGGGTATATTCAAGGCTAAATTTGAGGGTATATTCGGGGGTAAAGTTGGAGGGAAATTTTGATGGTATATTCGAGGGTACCATTGGAGGGCAAATTTGAGGGTATAATCGAGGGTAGAGCTGTCAAACGGGGCTAACAGGTCGGGTTCGGGTCGGGTTATAACAAGCTCGGGTTGGAATTGGGTCGGGGAAAAAGTAGGCTTGGTTTTTAAACGGGTTGTTTCGGGTCGGGTCGGTTTGGGTCGGGTACCAAATGTTCGGGTTAAAACGGGTTATCGGGTAGCATCGGTTCTTTTCGTGGTGCCAAACGGGGTTGGCGGGTCGATTTCGGGTTGAGTCAAACGGGTCCGCGGGTCGAGTTCGGGTCAGGTCAAACGGGGTCGGGTTGAAATCGAGTCGGGTATAAATAGGTTTGTTTTTGTTAGCGGGTTGTTTCGGATCGGGTCAATTTGGGTCGGGTACTAGTTATTCGGGTTGGAACGGGTTATCGGGTAGACTTGGTTCTTGGGCCATAACAAATCGGTTTAGTTGGTTCTCGGGTCACTTCGGGCCGGATTATTTTTGATTTTTAATGTTTCAAGAGGTGCCAATTAAGGCGGGTCAAGTTCGGTTTGCTCAAAGATGATATGATTTCTAACATCTTTATTCAGATCGGTTTTGGATGGTGCAATTTTCGAGTTAAATCAAAATTACCTAGTTATGTGAATATTTTGGTCTAATAAAATATGGAATCCGCAAATGATTTTAGTTGGATCGGATAATTATTAGCCAATATGATTAGTATGGGCGGTAAAACCAAATTTATCCGCCAATCCGGTCTGAAAATTTAGTTGACTCGATCCGAAAAACCCCGATATTTTAGTATCCGTTTTGATCCGGTTAGAATCCGATAGGGAGATCTTCCTGGATCAACGGATCGGATACGGATCAAGGTTTTAGGCATCCGAATATCCACGGATATCCGAATAATCATGGATATTTGAATAATCATGGATATCCGCCTATCCGGACACTCATGGATCAGTGGCTCACCGGATATCCATGGATAATCGAATATCCAAATATCCGTGGATCATCGGATTCATCGCCTCACCAGATCGTCTTAGGCATCCGAGTACCCGTTTTGTTTTATGAAGGATAAATCAACACTGTATGTACTAATATTTATATTTAAAAAAATATATGTATTTAATGGAAAAATATTTGAGTTAGCCAAAACAATGAATTAATAATGTTAATTTGTTACAACTTAATAACTTATGCACACTTGGTTACTTTATAAGTTCATAATAATCTTTTACTATAAGTGGGTATGATTTTAAAATATTAATTCTTATAAATATGATTATAATTTGGTCTTAATAATAATTTTTTAATAGAAGTTGGTCTCATTTAAATGAACGAATGTCTATAATAATCTTTAATTATAAGTTGGTCTCGTACTCTTGTTTTCAGATATAGTTATAAAATGTAAAGATATAGATATCTATTGTTTTAAAACCTTTTTTTTTCTTATTATAACGTACTTCAATATTCTATTTTTTTTTTATCATTTTTACTTTGATTTGTTTTGTGCCTTTTAATTGTTTTTTCATTACATTTTGTGATAAACAAAGTAGCAAATATATATCCGGATCAAACGGATATTCAGATCAATCGGATATCGGATCCGGCTAAATCATTTTTGCATTTTCAGATCAAGAGGATATCCGGATCAATCGGGTCAAACAAAAGTCATTCGGATCATCCGGATATCCGTGGATAATAATCCGATCCGATCAAACCAAATCATTTCGCATACTATATTTTGGATTCCAGATCAACCGGGCATCCGGATAATTATCCGATCCGATCATGGGAAAAATGCTGGATATCCAACCAAATACTTTCGAATGGATATCCGAATTTAAAACCGGGAGATATTTAACACGAGTGATCATTACAATTATCTCGATAATTATTGCTAGTGAAGAAAGATAATTTATGAAAATATAAGAAATTTACTGGTACTAAAAAGGAAAGAGAATATTGAAAAACAAAACACATTTATTAGTATTTTGATATAAGCCGTTTATCTTCTTCCTTTGTTAATCACTAACATTTATAGATGCTTTTATATTGATATTTTTTAATTAATCTAATTTAATATTAATTAAAATGTCTTTATTTATTATTATTATTATTATTATTATTATGGCATTCAAAATTATCTTCTACTTCATTTAGCTAATTGTCGAGCAAGGGTTAATATTAACA
This sequence comes from Fagopyrum homotropicum, assembly GCA_033239125.1. Lineage (NCBI taxonomy): Eukaryota > Viridiplantae > Streptophyta > Magnoliopsida > Caryophyllales > Polygonaceae > Fagopyrum > Fagopyrum homotropicum. The sequence goes on from BSWB01000007.1 coordinate 105,152,153, forward strand.
AAAAATATTTCATTACAATATTTTTATCTTAAGAAATTAAAGTAATCTATGTTTATTCAATTAATCAAAGTAATCTAATAAAAATAAAATATAATATGAGCAATTTTGGTAACTAGGCCTTTTTGAATGGATTAAAAAGTAATAAAATTATCTTTCTTATTCTCTAACCTTAATTTACCGGGAGATCTATATTTACAATTATATTTCGTATTTTATAACCTTAATTTGCATTTTGGTGAAAGATCTTGACATTTAAATTTTATGAATATAAAAAAGTAATGCTATTAAATAGGAAATACAATAATAAACACATTTATTTAGTATCTTTAAATCCATTCAATATTGGTTACAATTGTTCTCTGTTTTACTTTTTTATATTATTTTGATAAAATAAACATAAATTACTTTGATTTATTAAGATAAAAATAATGTATTGAATATATTCTTTGTTAATATTAACCTTTGATCGACAATTATCTAAATGAAGTAAAATGATACTTTAAATGTCATTAAAATAATAATACAAAAAGTTTAATTATTACACAATTAGATTAAATAAAAATATCGGTACAAAACATCCATAAATGTTAGTGACTAGCAAAGGAGAAGACAATACTTATATGGAAATATTAGATTTTTATTTTATCAATATTTGCTTTCCTTTTAGTACTATTAAATTTTTATAAATTATCTTTCTTAATCACTAGCCATAATTATCAAGATGATCTCAATTATTATTGACCATAATTATCTACATGATCTCAACCTTCAAATTATCAATTTAACTCAAAACTCAAATTCTATTAATTCAAATTGAATAATTTTATATATTGTAAGAGAAAAATAAAATATGAAAACTTAACATATTCTATACATATCATGAACTTATGATACATGTAAGAGTAATGAATTTATGATACATGTAAGAGTATTATTGTTTCAAAGTTTTAGGTTTAAATGTGTAATTTAATTTTTTGTTATCAATTTACTCCGAATTAACATGTCATATGGGCTTGGACTACTTCATAGTTTATAGTTCATGCTATCACATCATTTTACTTCACATTATCAAGGTTATCTAGGGTCGGTTTATTTTGGGCTAGCGACTCATTTCAAGTCGGGTTACTTTGGGCTAACAGGTCATTTCGGGTTGGGTCACTTCAGGCTATCGAGTCATTTCGGTCGGGTTACTTCGGGCAATCGGGTCATTTCGGGTCGGGTTACTTCGGGCTATCGGGTCATTTTGGGTCGGGTTACTTCGGGTTGTCGGGTCGTTATCGGGTTATTCTACTCGGATTTTATCGGGTCCGGGTCATTTTCGGGTTCGACCGTTCGGGTTATTTATTATTTCGGGTTAAATCAATATCAAGCGGGTCGGTTCCGGGTATTTTCTTTTTTTCAAAATTTTTGGGGCCAGGTCGGGTTCGGGCTCGGGTTTGTCGGGTCGGTTTCACGGGTCGGGTCAACTTTTGACAGCTCTAATCGAGGGTAAAATTGGAGGGCAATTTTGAGGGTATATTCGAGGGTACAATTGGAGGGCAATTTCGAGGGTACCATTGGAGGGCAATTTCGAGGGTATATTCGAGGGTACCATTGGAGGGCAAATGCGAGGGTAAATTTGAGGGTACCATTGGAGGGCAAAGATGAGAGTATATTCATGGGTAAATATTCGAAGCTACTAGTAAGAGGTCCAGTTTTATTGATAACCTCGTTTTTTGGTCAATTCTATATGTTAAAAGTTGCAAGATATAAACCACAATCACAATTATAACGGAAGACAAATATATTAATTCAATTCCAAATATATGTCAATTTCTTAAGTACAAAGACTACCAAATCAAGATTGAATTATCACATAGCTAAAGTCACGCTAAACTTCACCGAGCATCAATCCAAAAACTTGTAATCCCCACAAGGAAAATTCACGCTAAACTTCACCGAATATCAATCCAAAAACTTGTAATCCCCACAAGGAAAATTCAAAGTCAATGTTTTGAGAAAGGTAGCATACTAAGAAGTTGGGAGAGGTGGTGTGCTCACGGAAACGCCCTTTTGTAACCTTAGTAGCTCTAGTAAGAGGTTTTGTTGTTGTTCCATGCAATCTTGCAATTTGCCCACTTTTCCGGTTAACTCTTTCACCTCATTTGTTTAGGCTTCTAGCTTTTCCTTCATTTCTTTTACCTCGGTTTTCAAAGGTTCTATCTCTTGAGATGTATGGTAAGTTTGAGAAGAATTTCCATAGTTGAAACAATTTGCAACCAAGCCGGTGCGAATGAGTCCCAACCCTTGTTCTCCTAATCCAAAGATCCTTTCATGGTGTGAACCCTTACATGCTGTAATAACCGAAAATTTTAAGTTTTTGGTAAAGTGAAATTAAACAAAGTCCGATGAGACCATCGTAAATAAATAAATAAGTAAAGTAAAACGAGTTTAGTTCTATCATTTTATGTGACCTAGATTCACATAAAATGATAAATTAAATGACCGAAAATAATTTTACGTTGTTAAAATAAAAATAATTATAATTTATAAATACGGAATTTAATTCCGTATTATATAAATTTCCGCACAAAATTAACGAGTTACGAGTTCCGTTTAATACATGAGATCACCGCTCAGTTGGGCCAACCATCAGCCCACTTTCCTAAGCCCATTTTAAAACTTAATTAAAAATCTTAATTTAATTCTAACCCTAATCCCTCTTAACCTAACCCGCTAATTACCCTCCCTCTTAATCTACCCTATTGCCGCTTGTGCTGACTCTCCTCGCCAACTGCACATCGCAACCTTACGCCGCTCCGCTTCTCCCTGTTTGGACGGACGAAAGGACGACCACCAGCCGCCGGACTGCGCCTTCACCAAACCACCAGTGTCGCCGCCGCCTCCGACCGTAGTCGCCACCGCCGAGCTTGCGCCGCCCCAGTCGAGTCCGGTAAGATCCTGGCCTCTCTTTTTTCCTCCGTCTTCCTTCTCCCGTTTCCTGTTTCGAGCCGAAGATCCTAACTCTGCCGCCTCGAGCCAGCCGGAATAGTCACGAAGCAGCGCTTGCCTCCCTGACTGTAGTGGGCCGATCAAGACAGTGGCGAGGTTCCTCATTCGCTCCAGTAGGTGAGTCCTTGCCTCCTTTCCCTCTGCTTTCCCTTACGTTCGTGTGCCAACTGGAAGTTTGAATCTCGTCTGGGTCCTGCAGTAGTAGCTAGCCAAGAGAGGGAGGTGCAACGTTGGAGTGCAAACGAGCTGGCCTAGGACCTCTGCTACGACTTGGGGGTAAGGCAAAGTCTCAGCCTTGTTGGGCGTCCAAGCAAGCGAGCCGACCGGGATTTACATAGCTGGAAATCGGACCCCAACCGTTGGTTAGTATTCTCGGTAAACCCCGTTAGTAAAGTAGTAGTGCAGTGGAGATTGAATTTTTGTTCCAAATCATAACCAGTAGGAATTAACCTTGTGTAGCTGCTGAGCATATAGACCTAAAGAGAAGAATAAAGGACTGCTGTATTTTATGAACAATGGAAATAAAATGGCTGCTGTAAATTCATTTTACATCCTTCAGCTTCTAGGTTACCAACAGCCCATCTTGTCGATCAATTATAAAACGTTTGGATAAAGATCCACCGTTGAATTTTGGATATGTTGTAGACGGATATATGTAGTGTAGCATATTAAAATTTGGGGAGAAATGAACGGTCGGATTGAAAGTTATGAGCCCCCGAAGTTAGGTAGTTGAGCAGTTTTGGTAAACTTAAATTTTGGCTAAGTATAGGAAAGTAGAGTGAAGAACCGACTTTGGGAATTATTATAAAATTATTGGCTGAACAGTTTGGAGAAATTCTTTCTTCTACGGTTAGTTAGAACCTCATAGATGATCTAGAGATTTAATTCGGAAATTTTATAAGCTGTTAAGAATTTTATATTTAGAGCCGAAGTTAAACCTTTTTCGATTCTTCCGGAAAATAGAAACATAGGAAAAATGTCAGTTTAGAACCAAATAAAATTCTAGGAGTTAGGATATAATTTTAGAACTTCAAATAGGAGTTGGACATGAATTTTAGGGTTTTCGAGAAAATCGGAACCAAGGGTAAAATGACCATTTTACCCTAAAACTAATACTGTAACTAGTACGTCTTAATACTTATTTGATCTTAGAAGTTTTAGACTTCTATCTACGTAAAAGTGTGCTAATACACTTATCGCCTTTGACAGGCAACTGAGTGGTTACAGTTTACAGAGCGAGTGGTTTATAAAGAGTCGAGCGTTATAACAGGTAAGTCCTTTGGGCTTACTTAGCTGACTACTAAATATGTGTATAAATGATGATGGTGGTGTGTGATTGACATGTTGAGAGCTAGGTTGTGATATATAATTACCGACCTATGTTTTGGCCTAAGAGTAACGGGCGGTGGCATTCCGCTCAGTAGCTCGCGGGGCGCTGGGGGTTTCTTTCGGGACTAGTCCACACATGGTTTGTAGTGATGCTACCAAAGGAAGTCAGCTAGACCTACACCAGTTGGATAAGGAGCGGAGGCGAGAACTAATAATAGTTCTCGTGCCACAACTTAAATTGAATAATGTGAATCACTAAAATAATAGATAATAATTGGTTGAGTGCCAACATGATGTTTGTTTATTTTTGTTTCTGCTTGTGTTTGTGCTGTTATCATTTTGCTTATATTTGGATAGTTAGCTAACTGTTGATATGTTGTTTAGACTTGACACAGGTTAGAGCAGATGCCGAGTAATCCAGATGGTAGTGGTCAGCCGGGGTGTCGTACTTTAGGACGTTTTGCAGTTTTTGCATTTGTGGGTTTTGCAGTTGAACATTGTTTCCTTTCGTACTTTGATATATTACTTTTCCGGCTGTAGTTGATCTGGTCACATTCATGCATTGTTAAAAAAAACTATTTTATGATTTCTGGTTTTTCCTTATCCGTGCCTTGTTGTAAGATCATGTTAAGTTGTTGTCAAACTAAGGTCGGGACCCACTGTGCGGTCCTAACCAGTAACTCCCTAAGTTGTAAAATTTGGGGTGTTACAACATGGTATCAGAGCTCTAGGTTGGCAACAATGGCACTTGAATCTTCTAAAAAGGTCGTATAAGTAAATAAACAGAACCCGAAAAGGGTCTGAGTTTTCCAAAGAAAATTTTTGGTTTTAAAATGCATACAGAGTCGGGTTGGGATAGAAAGTACGGACGACCACCACTACCTCTGCGGATCTCGGTAATCTTAGAATAATTATGGACTTGTACTGTTATGATAGATTAGCTAGTTTATAACTGTAGTTATTACTATTCGTGCAGATGGCATGTACTAGGGCTGCACAAGTGACTGGCCGAGGTAGGGGTCGTCCCCCCCTTCCCCCAGTCAGACAGGATCGAGCTGATAGCACCCCTACTGTTAGAGGGCGTGGTCGCGTGGGTAGACCTCCACTAGGGAGAGGTCGAGGACGAGTTCCTCGAGATGACCCACCTGTAGCAAGCGTACCAGAGGTTGCTGTAGAGGAAGTAGCTGAGATTGTAGGCCCCGAGGTCAGGCCTGTGACCGCCGCTAGGTCTGGAGCGCAAGGAGCCCGTTCTACTGAGTCGGGACGTGTCTCTATTGGAGCATCGGAGTATAGGGAGTTCATAGCCTATGTTGAGCGCAGGGAGGAAGCTGCCAGAGTGGAGAGGCTTACTCAGGTACCACCAGTGGCGCCGACTAGGTCAGCTCAGGTGACACAGGGAGTGTCTCAGGTGCCGGCTGTATCTGAGAGGAGGGCTGATGTTGATAGAGCACCTACTGGGGTCAGAGCACCGAGACCGGACGAGTGGTTGAAGGCTTTCAACTCTCAGAAGGTCCCCTCATTCAGCGGAGAGATAGGGCTAGAGGTGGAGCACTGGATAGGTAAGATTGAGACTGCCTTGGAGGCAATACATTGCCCCGTGGACCGACAGGTAGATTTGATACAGACTTGCTTCACAGATGATGCTCATTCATGGTGGCGTACCATTCGTGGCCGAGTCACCAGCTGGGAGTAGATGAAGAACATTGTTAGAGACAGGTACTGCCCAGTTTCGCTGAGGAGGGAGAGATTCTAGGATTTCATTGAGGCGGGATTTGAGGATATCCCAATTGCTGCAGCCATAAAGAAGTTTCAGAAAGAGTTGACTTTGCTTAGACCATCTGCACCTCGAAAAGAGCAGCATGTTTATCTTTTCTCCAGGAGGTTGAGAGAGAGTACCCGATCCTACCTGGCTGGATTCCGCTGTGAGACCTTGTCTGATTATCAGGATAGGGCTTCTGCTTATGAGAGAGATAGGCCAGCTTCTAGGAAGGCAGTTTAGTCTAGTGGGCCGGATAAGCGGCAGAGGACAGGACATGCTGGTAGCAGTGCAGCAGTAGCAGGTTATGGTAGAGGACAGACTCAGGGTAGGTCCAGCTACCACTCTACAGTTCGGACTCCCAGTGGAGATCGACAGTGCTTTAACTGTGGTGGCCGTGATCACATTAAGCCGGACTGCCCAAAACCACCGGTCACTTGCTTCACTTGTGGGAAGCTGGGACACAGGGCTACTTTCTGCCGTCAGGGCAAGGCTTCTTCCCAGCAGGGATCTTCTCCTGCAGGTGCTGAGAAGAGTGTACAGAGACCCCCTCAGTACCGAGCTCCGAGTCAGCAGCAACAGCAGTACCGGGCTCCAGGACATCCTGCTTCATACAGTACTGCACAAGGATCAGGTCGTGGCAGAGGACGTGGTAGTACCACTGACACCAGAGGAGGACCATCGAGAGTGTTTGAGTTGAGGAACACTGAGCAGCCTGCAGCACCTGCGACCACAGGTACTATTTGGATCCATGACTTACCTGTGCGCGTTTTATTTGATACGGGTGCCACGCACTCCTTTATATCAGATGCATGTGTAGATAGGTTGTCCTTAGCTACAGTAGAGGGTGTACCTTTTGTGGTTGGGTTACCAGATGGGGGTAAGGTTAGAGGATCTCGAGAGATTTATGACTGCCCTATTCACCTGGGAGGCCGGATTTGGTTAGTAAATTTTCTAGTCATGCCCCTAGCACATGAGGACGTGATATTAGGGATAGATTGGATGACTAGACATGGAGCCGTCTTGGATATTGGTAGGAGGACTGTGACTGTTGCCACGGAGGAGGGCCACAGAGTTATATTCCGAGGTTGGGACCTCGGAAAGTCCGGCTCAGTCATCAGTGCAGTGAGGGCAGCCAGATTGATAGCACAGGGTTGCGAGGCCTTCTGGTGTTATGCCATGAAGGAGCGCAAGAGCCTGACAGTAGAGGAGATACCAGTCGCATGCGAGTTTGCAGAGGTCTTCAGGGACGACTTACCAGGGCTACCTCCACAGAGGAGTGTGGACTTTAGCATCGAGTTAGAGCCGGGCACGAGACCGATCTCGAAGGCCCCGTACCGCATGGCCCCGATAGAGCTGCTTGAGCTGAAGAAGCAGTTAGAGGAGTTAGCAGAGAAGGGCTTCATACGCCCTAGTGTTTCTCCCTGGGGCGCACCAGTGTTGTTTGTGAGGAAGAAGGATGGATCGATGAGACTGTGTATCGACTACAGGGAGTTGAACAAGGTCACCATCAAGAATAAGTACCCACTACCTCGCATAGATGATCTGCTGGACCAGCTGCATGGAGCGTCAGTGTTCTCGAGGATAGATTTGAGATCGGGTTATCACCAGCTGAGGGTGAGAGACCAGGACATACCTAAGACGGCATTCCGGACTAGGTATGGTTATTATGAGTTTGTAGTGATGCCATTCGGGCTCACTAACGCGCCAGCAGTATTTATGGAGTTGATGAATGGGATTTTCATCGACTTCTTAGACCAGTTTGTAGTGGTCTTCATCGACGACATTCTAGTTTACTCTAGAAGTCGAGAGGAGCATACCGGGCACTTGAGGACAGTGCTGCAGATTCTACAGGATAGTCAGCTATATGCTAAACTATCCAAGTGTGAGTTCTGGATGTCAGAGGTGGCGTTCCTTGGCCATGTAGTGACTGCTGAGGGGATTAAGGTCGACCCGGCGAAGATTGAGTCAGTGTCTTCTTGGCAGCCTCCGAAGAGTGTGAAGGAGGTTCACAGCTTCCTAGGATTGGCAGGTTATTACCGTCGGTTTGTGGAAGGGTTTTCTCTGATCGCCCGACCCCTTACTTCCCTCCTACGGAAGACTACTCGGTTCGTATTGTCTGAGCCGTGTCAGCAGAGTTTTGATGAGCTGAAGAGGAGGTTGACGTCTGCTCCGATCTTAGCACAGCCTGAGGGTACAGAGGACTTCGTAGTGTACAGTGATGCATCCAAGATGGGCTTGGGGTATGTCTTGATGCAGAGGGGTAAGGTTATAGCATATGCGTCTCGACAGCTGAAGACATATGAAGAGAACTACCCCACTCATGACCTGGAGTTAGCAGCAGTAGTGCACGCTCTTAAGATCTGGCGTCATTATCTCTATGGAGTGACCTGTCAGATCTTCACAGACCATAAGAGTCTGAAGTACATATTCACTCAGCGGGAGTTGAATAACCGCCAGAGGCGGTGGCTAGAGTTGATCAAGGATTTTGACCTTGAGATTCTTTACCACCCCGGAAAGGCGAATGTAGTTGCCGACGCTTTGAATCGGAAGACGCCTCAGGAGAAGGCGATAGCTCGGTTGACAGTACAGCCACAGTTACAGAGAGACTTAGCTTGGTTGGAGATAGAGATCCAGTTCCCCGATACAGCTCATCAGTTAGCCACCTTAGAGTTACTTCCTGACCTGTTGGGGGAGATCCGACAGAAGCAGGAGACCTGTCCGATGTTGACCCGGATCCGAGACCGGATGTCACGAGATGAGGCACCTCAGTTCACTATTGGTGCCGATGGAGTGATAAGACGACAGGACCGTGTCTGTGTGCCATCAGACAGTGAGCTGAGGCAGAGGATACTAGGTGAGGCTCATACTACCCCTTACTCCGTACATCCAGGAGCGAGTAAGATGTATAAGGACGTGAGACGTTCCTTCTGGTGGGGTGGTTTGAAGCCTGATGTGGCCCGATATGTAGCCCAGTGTGCGACCTGTCAGCAGGTCAAGATTGAGCATCGTAGATCCGGAGGAGAGCTACACCCACTTCCAGTACCACATTGGAAGTGGGAAGACATTTCTATGGATTTCGTCACTGGATTGAGGCTCAGCAGAGGTTTTGATGCCATTTGGGTAGTAGTAGACCATCTGACAAAGACCGCACGTTTCATTCCGATTATGGAAACGTGGCCGGTAAGTCGTCTAGCAGAGGAGTTCACCAGGCATATTGTGAGACTCCATGGAGTACCGAGGACTATCGTCTCCGACAGGGATGGACGTTTTACCTCGAGGTTCTGGCAGCAGGTACATACTGCTCTGGGTACGAGTCTTCACTTTACCACTGCCTACCACCCACAGACAGACGGTCAGTCAGAGAGGACCATCCAGACCCTAGAGGACATGTTGCGGGCATGTGTGCTAGATTGGGGACAGGTATGGCCAGATCACCTCCCACTAGTAGAGTTTTCATATAATAACAGCTGGCATGCGTCTATTGGGATGGCACCTTATGAGGCTTTGTATGGCCGGAGATGTCGTACACCGCTATGTTGGGATGAGCCTAGCAAGGCTGATGGAGTAGTACCAGATCAGATACAGGACGACATCGCCCGGATTGCCTTAGTCCGAGAGAGGATGTTAGCAGCTCAGAGTCGTCAGAAGTCCTACGCCGACAAAAGGCGTCGACCTTTGGAGTTTAGAGTAGGTACACAGGTGTGGTTGAGAATGTCACCTACGAGGGGAGTTAGACGTTTCGGCATTAAGGGGAAGCTGAGTCCCCGGTATGTCGGTCCATTTGAGATCGTAGAGAGAGTCGGAGAGGTTGCCTACCGACTAGCACTGCCACCGAGATTAGAGGGAGTACACCCAGTTTTTCATGTATCTCAGCTGCGAGAGTACATTCCGGATCCGAGACACGTCATTAGCCATGAGGATCTGACAGTTGAGCTTGACCATACATTTGTAGAGTACCCAGTAGCTGTCTTGGAGCGCAGTGCCAGACGTCTGCGATCCAAGGAGATACCTATGCTGAGGATCCAGTGGTCTAGGAGAGGAGCTGATGAGGCCACTTGGGAGACTGAAGAGAGTATTAGACGTAACTATCCCGAGTTCTTCGCGGGGTTAGAGGTTACTCCCGTTTGACGAGTTAGTACTCGGATATTGTGTTGTTTGACCTTTCAGGTTTTCTTATTGACTGAGTGATTCTGTTTTTGTGCTACGTATCTGTTTGATGCTTGAGTAGTTGTGTGGTAGAAAACGAAAAAGGTCGAGAAACTAAAATATACCGAAGGAAATGTGTGAACAAGGGAATTAATCTAAGTTTCGGGACGAAACTTCTTTTAAGGGGGCACTGATGTAATAACCGAAAATTTTAAGTTTTCGGTAAAGTGAAATTAAACAAAGTCCGATGAGACCATCGTAAATAAATAAATAAGTAAAGTAAAACGAGTTTAGTTCTATCATTTTATGTGACCTAGATTCACATAAAATGATAAATTAAATGACCGAAAATAATTTTACGTTGTTAAAATAAAAATAATTATAATTTATAAATACGGAATTTAATTCCGTATTATATAAATTTCCGCACAAAATTAACGAGTTACGAGTTCCGTTTAATACATGAGATCACCGCTCAGTTGGGCCAACCATCAGCCCACTTTCCTAAGCCCATTTTAAAACTTAATTAAAAATCTTAATTTAATTCTAACCCTAATCCCTCTTAACCTAACCCGCTAATTACCCTCCCTCTTAATCTACCCTATTGCCGCTTGTGCTGACTCTCCTCGCCAACTGCACATCGCAACCTTACGCCGCTCCGCTTCTCCCTGTTTGGACGGACGAAAGGACGACCACCAGCCGCCGGACTGCGCCTTCACCGAACCACCAGTGTCGCCGCCGCCTCCGACCGTAGTCGCCACCGCCGAGCTTGCGCCGCCCCAGTCGAGTCCGGTAAGATCCTGGCCTCTCTTTTTTCCTCCGTCTTCCTTCTCCCGTTTCCTGTTTCGAGCCGAAGATCCTAACTCTGCCGCCTCGAGCCAGCCGGAATAGTCACGAAGCAGCGCTTGCCTCCCTGACTGCAGTGGGCCGATCAAGACAGTGGCGAGGTTCCTCATTCGCTGCAGTAGGTGAGTCCTTGCCTCCTTTCCCTCTGCTTTCCCTTACGTTCGTGTGCCAACTGGAAGTTTGAATCTCGTCTGGGTCCTGCAGTAGTAGCTAGCCAAGAGAGGGAGGTGCAACGTTGGAGTGCAAACGAGCTGGCCTAGGACCTCTGCTACGACTTGGGGGTAAGGCAAAGTCTCAGCCTTGTTGGGCGTCCAAGCAAGCGAGCCGACCGGGATTTACATAGCTGGAAATCGGACCCCAACCGTTGGTTAGTATTCTCGGTAAACCCCGTTAGTAAAGTAGTAGTGCAGTGGAGATTGAATTTTTGTTCCAAATCATAACCAGTAGGAATTAACCTTGTGTAGCTGTTGAGCATATAGACCTAAAGAGAAGAATAAAGGACTGCTGTATTTTATGAACAATGGAAATAAAATGGCTGCTGTAAATTCATTTTACATCCTTCAGCTTCTAGGTTACCAACAGCCCATCTTGTCGATCAATTATAAAACGTTTGGATAAAGATCCACCGTTGAATTTTGGATATGTTGTAGACGGATATATGTAGTGTAGCATATTAAAATTTGGGGAGAAATGAACGGTCGGATTGAAAGTTATGAGCCCCCGAAGTTAGGTAGTTGAGCAGTTTTGGTAAACTTAAATTTTGGCTAAGTATAGGAAAGTAGAGTGAAGAACCGACTTTGGGAATTATTATAAAATTATTGGCTGAACAGTTTGGAGAAATTCTTTCTTCTACGGTTAGTTAGAACCTCATAGATGATCTAGAGATTTAATTCGGAAATTTTATAAGCTGTTAAGAATTTTATATTTAGAGCCGAAGTTAAACCTTTTTCGATTCTTCCGGAAAATAGAAACATAGGAAAAATGTCAGTTTAGAACCAAATAAAATTCTAGGAGTTAGGATATAATTTTAGAACTTCAAATAGGAGTTGGACATGAATTTTAGGGTTTTCGAGAAAATCGGAACCAAGGGTAAAATGGTCATTTTACCCTAAAACTAATACTGTAACTAGTACGTCTTAATACTTATTTGATCTTAGAAGTTTTAGACTTCTATCTACGTAAAAGTGTGCTAATACACTTATCGCCTTTGACAGGCAACTGAGTGGTTATAGTTTACAGAGCGAGTGGTTTATAAAGAGTCGAGCGTTATAACAGGTAAGTCCTTTGGGCTTACTTAGCTGACTACTAAATATGAGTATAAATGATGATGGTGGTGTGTGATTGACATGTTGAGAGCTAGGTTGTGATATATAATTACCGACCTATGTTTTGGCCTAAGAGTAACGGGCGGTGGCATTCCGCTCAGTAGCTCGCGGGGCGCTGGGGGTTTCTTTCGGGACTAGTCCACACATGGTTTGTAGTGATGCTACCAAAGGAAGTCAGCTAGACCTACACCAGTTGGATAAGGAGCGGAGGCGAGAACTAATAATAGTTCTCGTGCCACAACTTAAATTGAATAATGTGAATCACTAAAATAATAGATAATAATTGGTTGAGTGCCAACATGATGTTTGTTTATTTTTGTTTCTGCTTGTGTTTGTGCTGTTATCATTTTGCTTATATTTGGATAGTTAGCTAACTGTTGATATGTTGTTTAGACTTGACACAGGTTAGAGCAGATGCCGAGTAATCCAGATGGTAGTGGTCAGCCGGGGTGTCGTACTTTAGGACGTTTTGCAGTTTTTGCATTTGTGGGTTTTGCAGTTGAACATTGTTTCCTTTCGTACTTTGATATATTACTTTTCCGGCTGTAGTTGATCTGGTCACATTCATGCATTGTTAAAAAAAACTATTTTATGATTTCTGGTTTTTCCTTATCCGTGCCTTGTTGTAAGATCATGTTAAGTTGTTGTCAAACTAAGGTCGGTACCCACTGTGCGGTCCTAACCAGTAACTCCCTAAGTTGTAAAATTTGGGGTGTTACAACATGGTATCAGAGCTCTAGGTTGGCAACAATGGCACTTGAATCTTCTAAAAAGGTCGTATAAGTAAATAAACAGAACCCGAAAAGGGTCTGAGTTTTCCAAAGAAAATTTTTGGTTTTAAAATGCATACAGAGTCGGGTTGGGATAGAAAGTACGGACGACCACCACTACCTCTGCGGATCTCGGTAATCTTAGAATAATTATGGACTTGTACTGTTATGATAGATTAGCTAGTTTATAACTGTAGTTATTACTATTCGTGCAGATGGCATGTACTAGGGCTGCACAAGTGACTGGCCGAGGTAGGGGTCGTCCCCCCTTCCCCCAGTCAGACAGGATCGAGCTGATAGCACCCCTACTGTTAGAGGGCGTGGTCGCGTGGGTAGACCTCCACTAGGGAGAGGTCGAGGACGAGTTCCTCGAGATGACCCACCTGTAGCAAGCATACCAGAGGTTGCTGTAGAGGAAGTAGCTGAGAGTGTAGGCCCCGAGGTCAGGCCTGTGACCGCCGCTAGGTCTGGAGCGCAAGGAGCCCGTTCTACTGAGTCGGGACGTGTCTCTATTGGAGCATCGGAGTATAGGGAGTTCAGAGCCTATGTTGAGCGCAGGGAGGAAGCTGCCAGAGTGGAGAGGCTTACTCAGGTACCACCAGTGGCGCCGACTAGGTCAGCTCAGGTGACACAGGGAGTGTCTCAGGTGCCGGCTGTATCTGAGAGGAGGGCTGATGTTGATAGAGCACCTACTGGGGTCAGAGCACCGAGACCGGACGAGTGGTTGAAGGCTTTCAACTCTCAGAAGGTCCCCTCATTCAGCGGAGAGATAGGGCTAGAGGTGGAGCACTGGATAGGTAAGATTGAGACTGCCTTGGAGGCAATACATTGCCCCGTGGACCGACAGGTAGATTTGATACAGACTTGCTTCACAGATGATGCTCATTCATGGTGGCGTACCATTCGTGGCCGAGTCACCAGCTGGGAGTAGATGAAGAACATTGTTAGAGACAGGTACTGCCCAGTTTCGCTGAGGAGGGAGAGATTCTAGGATTTCATTGAGGCGGGATTTGAGGATATCCCAATTGCTGCAGCCATAAAGAAGTTTCAGAAAGAGTTGACTTTGCTTAGACCATCTGCACCTCGAAAAGAGCAGCATGTTTATCTTTTCTCCAGGAGGTTGAGAGAGAGTACCCGATCCTACCTGGCTGGATTCCGCTGTGAGACCTTGTCTGATTATCAGGATAGGGCTTCTGCTTATGAGAGAGATAGGCCAGCTTCTAGGAAGGCAGTTCAGTCTAGTGGGCCGGATAAGCGGCAGAGGACAGGACATGCTGATAGCAGTGCAGCAGTAGCAGGTTATGGTAGAGGACAGACTCAGGGTAGGTCCAGCTACCACTCTACAGTTCGGACTCCCAGTGGAGATCGACAGTGCTTTAACTGTGGTGGCCGTGATCACATTAAGCCGGACTGCCCGAAACCACCGGTCACTTGCTTCACTTGTGGGAAGCTGGGACACAGGGCTACTTTCTGCCGTCAGGGCAAGGCTTCTTCCCAGCAGGGATCTTCTCCTACAGGTGCTGAGAAGAGTGTACAGAGACCCCCTCAGTACCGAGCTCCGAGTCAGCAGCAACAGCAGTACCGGGCTCCAGGACATCCTGCTTCATACAGTACTGCACAAGGATCAGGTCGTGGCAGAGGACGTGGTAGTACCACTGACACCAGAGGAGGACCATCGAGAGTGTTTGAGTTGAGGAACACTGAGCAGCCTGCAGCACCTGCGACCACAGGTACTATTTGGATCCATGACTTACCTGTACGCATTTTATTTGATACGGGTGCCACGCACTCCTTTATATCAGATGCATGTGTAGATAGGTTGTCCTTAGCTACAGTAGAGGGTGTACCTTTTGTGGTTGGGTTACCAGATGGGGGTAAGGTTAGAGGATCTCGAGAGATTTATGACTGCCCTATTCACCTGGGAGGCCGGATTTGGTTAGTAAATTTTCTAGTCATGCCCCTAGCACATGAGGACGTGATATTAGGGATAGATTGGATGACTAGACATGGAGCCGTCTTGGATATTGGTAGGAGGACTGTGACTGTTGCCACGGAGGAGGGCCACAGAGTTATATTCCGAGGTTGGGACCTCGGAAAGTCCGGCTCAGTCATCAGTGCAGTGAGGGCAGCCAGATTGATAGCACAGGGTTGCGAGGCCTTCTGGTGTTATGCCATGAAGGAGCGCAAGAGCCTGACAGTAGAGGAGATACCAGTCGCATGCGAGTTTGCAGAGGTCTTCAGGGACGACTTACCAGGGCTACCTCCACAGAGGAGTGTGGACTTTAGCATCGAGTTAGAGCCGGGCACGAGACCGATCTCGAAGGCCCCGTACCGCATGGCCCCGATAGAGCTGCTTGAGCTGAAGAAGCAGTTAGAGGAGTTAGCAGAGAAGGGCTTCATACGCCCTAGTGTTTCTCCCTGGGGCGCACCAGTGTTGTTTGTGAGGAAGAAGGATGGATCGATGAGACTGTGTATCGACTACAGGGAGTTGAACAAGGTCACCATCAAGAATAAGTACCCACTACCTCGCATAGATGATCTGCTGGACCAGCTGCATGGAGCGTCAGTGTTCTCGAGGATAGATTTGAGATCGGGTTATCACCAGCTGAGGGTGAGAGATCAGGACATACCTAAGACGGCATTCCGGACTAGGTATGGTTATTATGAGTTTGTAGTGATGCCATTCGGGCTCACTAACGCGCCAGCAGTATTTATGGAGTTGATGAATGGGATTTTCATCGACTTCTTAGACCAGTTTGTAGTGGTCTTCATCGACGACATTCTAGTTTACTCTAGAAGTCGAGAGGAGCATACCGGGCACTTGAGGACAGTGCTGCAGATTCTACAGGATAGTCAGCTATATGCTAAACTATCCAAGTGTGAGTTCTGGATGTCAGAGGTGGCGTTCCTTGGCCATGTAGTGACTGCTGAGGGGATTAAGGTCGACCCGGCGAAGATTGAGTCAGTGTCTTCTTGGCAGCCTCCGAAGAGTGTGAAGGAGGTTCACAGCTTCCTAGGATTGGCAGGTTATTACCGTCGGTTTGTGGAAGGGTTTTCTCTGATCGCCCGACCCCTTACTTCCCTCCTACGGAAGACTACTCGGTTCGTATGGTCTGAGCCGTGTCAGCAGAGTTTTGATGAGCTGAAGAGGAGGTTGACGTCTGCTCCGATCTTAGCACAGCCTGAGGGTACAGAGGACTTCGTAGTGTACAGTGATGCATCCAAGATGGGCTTGGGGTGTGTCTTGATGCAGAGGGGTAAGGTTATAGCATATGCGTCTCGACAGCTGAAGACATATGAAGAGAACTACCCCACTCATGACCTGGAGTTAGCAGCAGTAGTGCACGCTCTTAAGATCTGGCGTCATTATCTCTATGGAGCGACCTGTCAGATCTTCACAGACCATAAGAGTCTGAAGTACATATTCACTCAGCGGGAGTTGAATAACCGCCAGAGGCGGTGGCTAGAGTTGATCAAGGATTTTGACCTTGAGATTCTTTACCACCCCGGAAAGGCGAATGTAGTTGCCGACGCTTTGAGTCGGAAGACGCCTCAGGAGAAGGCGATAGCTCGGTTGACAGTACAGCCACAGTTACAGAGAGACTTAGCTTGGTTGGAGATAGAGATCCAGTTCCCCGATACAGCTCATCAGTTAGCCACCTTAGAGTTACTTCCTGACCTGTTGGGGGAGATCCGACAGAAGCAGGAGACCTGTCCGATGTTGACCCGGATCCGAGACCGGATGTCACGAGATGAGGCACCTCAGTTCACTATTGGTGCCGATGGAGTGATAAGACGATAGGACCGTGTCTGTGTGCCATCAGACAGTGAGCTGAGGCAGAGGATACTAGGTGAGGCTCATACTACCCCTTACTCCGTACATCCAGGAGCGAGTAAGATGTATAAGGACGTGAGACGTTCCTTCTGGTGGGGTGGTTTGAAGCCTGATGTGGCCCGATATGTAGCCCAGTGTGCGACCTGTCAGCAGGTCAAGATTGAGCATCGTAGATCCGGAGGAGAGCTACACCCACTTCCAGTACCACATTGGAAGTGGGAAGACATTTCTATGGATTTCGTCACTGGATTGAGGCTCAGCAGAGGTTTTGATGCCATTTGGGTAGTAGTAGACCATCTGACAAAGACCGCACGTTTCATTCCGATTATGGAAACGTGGCCGGTAAGTCGTCTAGCAGAGGAGTTCACCAGGCATATTGTGAGACTCCATGGAGTACCGAGGACTATCGTCTCCGACAGGGATGGACGTTTTACCTCGAGGTTCTGGCAGCAGGTACATACTGCTCTGGGTACGAGTCTTCACTTTACCACTGCCTACCACCCACAGACAGACGGTCAGTCAAAGAGGACCATCCAGACCCTAGAGGACATGTTGCGGGCATGTGTGCTAGATTGGGGACAGGTATGGCCAGATCACCTCCCACTAGTAGAGTTTTCATATAATAACAGCTGGCATGCGTCTATTGGGATGGCACCTTATGAGGCTTTGTATGGCCGGAGATGTCGTACACCGCTATGTTGGGATGAGCCTAGCAAGGCTGATGGAGTAGTACCAGATCAGATACAGGACGACATCGCCCGGATTGCCTTAGTCCGAGAGAGGATGTTAGCAGCTCAGAGTCGTCAGAAGTCCTACGCCGACAAAAGGCGTCGACCTTTGGAGTTTAGAGTAGGTACACAGGTGTGGTTGAGAGTGTCACCTACGAGGGGAGTTAGACGTTTCGGCATTAAGGGGAAGCTGAGTCCCCGGTATGTCGGTCCATTTGAGATCGTAGAGAGAGTCGGAGAGGTTGCCTACCGACTAGCACTGCCACCGAGATTAGAGGGAGTACACCCAGTTTTTTATGTATCTCAGCTGCGAGAGTACATTCCGGATCCGAGACACGTCATTAGCCATGAGGATCTGACAGTTGAGCTTGACCATACATTTGTAGAGTACCCAGTAGCTGTCTTGGA
The DNA here is from genome assembly GCA_033239125.1 of Fagopyrum homotropicum. NCBI lineage: Eukaryota > Viridiplantae > Streptophyta > Magnoliopsida > Caryophyllales > Polygonaceae > Fagopyrum > Fagopyrum homotropicum. The sequence goes on from BSWB01000007.1 coordinate 105,170,290, forward strand.
GCGCAGTGCTAGACGTCTGCGATCCAAGGAGATACCTATGCTGAGGATCCAGTGGTCTAGGAGAGGAGCTGATGAGGCCACTTGGGAGACTGAAGAGAGTATTAGACGTAACTATCCCGAGTTCTTCGCGGGGTTAGAGGTTACTCCCGTTTGACGAGTTAGTACTCGGATATTGTGTTGTTTGACCTTTCAGGTTTTCTTATTGACTGAGTGATTCTGTTTTTGTGCTACGTATCTGTTTGATACTTGAGTAGTTGTGTGGTAGAAAACGAAAAAGGTCGAGAAACTAAAATATACCGAAGGAAATGTGTGAACAAGGGAATTAATCTAAGTTTCGGGACGAAACTTCTTTTAAGGGGGCACTGATGTAATAACCGAAAATTTTAAGTTTTCGGTAAAGTGAAATTAAACAAAGTCCGATGAGACCATCGTAAATAAATAAATAAGTAAAGTAAAACGAGTTTAGTTCTATCATTTTATGTGACCTAGATTCACATAAAATGATAAATTAAATGACCGAAAATAATTTTACGTTGTTAAAATAAAAATAATTATAATTTATAAATACGGAATTTAATTCCGTATTATATAAATTTCCGCACAAAATTAACGAGTTACGAGTTCCGTTTAATACATGAGATCACCGCTCAGTTGGGCCAACCATCAGCCCACTTTCCTAAGCCCATTTTAAAACTTAATTAAAAATCTTAATTTAATTCTAACCCTAATCCCTCTTAACCTAACCCGCTAATTACCCTCCCTCTTAATCTACCCTATTGCCGCTTGTGCTGACTCTCCTCGCCAACTGCACATCGCAACCTTACGCCGCTCCGCTTCTCCCTGTTTGGACGGACGAAAGGACGACCACCAGCCGCCGGACTGCGCCTTCACCGAACCACCAGTGTCGCCGCCGCCTCCGACCGTAGTCGCCACCGCCGAGCTTGCGCCGCCCCAGTCGAGTCCGGTAAGATCCTGGCCTCTCTTTTTTCCTCCGTCTTCCTTCTCCCGTTTCCTGTTTCGAGCCGAAGATCCTAACTCTGCCGCCTCGAGCCAGCCGAAATAGTCACGAAGCAGCGCTTGCCTCCCTGACTGTAGTGGGCCGATCAAGACAGTGGCGAGGTTCCTCATTCGCTGCAGTAGGTGAGTCCTTGCCTCCTTTCCCTCTGCTTTCCCTTACGTTCGTGTGCCAACTGGAAGTTTGAATCTCGTCTGGGTCCTGCAGTAGTAGCTAGCCAAGAGAGGGAGGTGCAACGTTGGAGTGCAAACGAGCTGGGCTAGGACCTCTGCTACGACTTGGGGGTAAGGCAAAGTCTCAGCCTTGTTGGGCGTCCAAGCAAGCGAGCCGACCGGGATTTACATAGCTGGAAATCGGACCCCAACCGTTGGTTAGTATTCTCGGTAAACCCCGTTAGTAAAGTAGTAGTGCAGTGGAGATTGAATTTTTGTTCCAAATCATAACCAGTAGGAATTAACCTTGTGTAGCTGCTGAGCATATAGACCTAAAGAGAAGAATAAAGGACTGCTGTATTTTATGAACAATGGAAATAAAATGGCTGCTGTAAATTCATTTTACATCCTTCAGCTTCTAGGTTACCAACAGCCCATCTTGTCGATCAATTATAAAACGTTTGGATAAAGATCCACCGTTGAATTTTGGATATGTTATAGACGGATATATGTAGTGTAGCATATTAAAATTTGGGGAGAAATGAACGGTCGGATTGAAAGTTATGAGCCCCCGAAGTTAGGTAGTTGAGCAGTTTTGGTAAACTTAAATTTTGGCTAAGTATAGGAAAGTAGAGTGAAGAACCGACTTTGGGAATTATTATAAAATTATTGGCTGAACAGTTTGGAGAAATTCTTTCTTCTACGGTTAGTTAGAACCTCATAGATGATCTAGAGATTTAATTCGGAAATTTTATAAGCTGTTAAGAATTTTATATTTAGAGCCGAAGTTAAACCTTTTTCGATTCTTCCGGAAAATAGAAACATAGGAAAAATGTCAGTTTAGAACCAAATAAAATTCTAGGAGTTAGGATATAATTTTAGAACTTCAAATAGGAGTTGGACATGAATTTTAGGGTTTTCGAGAAAATCGGAACCAAGGGTAAAATGGTCATTTTACCCTAAAACTAATACTGTAACTAGTACGTCTTAATACTTATTTGATCTTAGAAGTTTTAGACTTCTATCTACGTAAAAGTGTGCTAATACACTTATCGCCTTTGACAGGCAACTGAGTGGTTATAGTTTACAGAGCGAGTGGTTTATAAAGAGTCGAGCGTTATAACAGGTAAGTCCTTTGGGCTTACTTAGCTGACTACTAAATATGAGTATAAATGATGATGGTGGTGTGTGATTGACATGTTGAGAGCTAGGTTGTGATATATAATTACCGACCTATGTTTTGGCCTAAGAGTAACGGGCGGTGGCATTCCGCTCATTAGCTCGCGGGGCGCTGGGGGTTTCTTTCGGGACTAGTCCACACATGGTTTGTAGTGATGCTACCAAAGGAAGTCAGCTAGACCTACACCAGTTGGATAAGGAGCGGAGGCGAGAACTAATAATAGTTCTCGTGCCACAACTTAAATTGAATAATGTGAATCACTAAAATAATAGATAATAATTGGTTGAGTGCCAGCATGATGTTTGTTTATTTTTGTTTCTGCTTGTGTTTGTGCTGTTATCATTTTGCTTATATTTGGATAGTTAGCTAACTGTTGATATGTTGTTTAGACTTGACACAGGTTAGAGCAGATGCCGAGTAATCCAGATGGTAGTGGTCAGCCGGGGTGTCGTACTTTAGGACGTTTTGCAGTTTTTGCATTTGTGGGTTTTGCAGTTGAACATTGTTTCCTTTCGTACTTTGATATATTACTTTTCCGGCTGTAGTTGATCTGGTCACATTCATGCATTGTTAAAAAAAACTATTTTATGATTTCTGGTTTTTCCTTATCCGTGCCTTGTTGTAAGATCATGTTAAGTTGTTGTCAAACTAAGGTCGGGACCCACTGTGCGGTCCTAACCAGTAACTCCCTAAGTTGTAAAATTTGGGGTGTTACACATGCTTGGACCCAAAGCTCATCATCATTACGATGAGTGTTTGTTCGCCACTTAGCGTGCGTGCAAATAAGCTTTAAATTTATAAAACTAGAATCAAGCAAGCGAACCCGCAGTGTACGGATCGACGTAGTTAAGCAAGAATTCCAGAGTATCGAACACAGGGATTTGGGGGAACAAATTCGATTTTAGATTATCAAGCAGGTAAATGTAAGAGCTTTGCAAATTATTGGGAAAACAACAATCCTAAAGATCCAAGTATCTAGCTGTGGCTATTGATTCAAGATATACTAATGATGTAAGGACAGAGTTGAGATATGCAAAGGTATGCTAATGTAAGGTAATCGTACGATGAAGTTCCAAAAACCTTATATGACTCACCTACAAGAAGCTCTCTATACAGGTTGTTGAGGCTTCAATATAGAAAGGTTATAAAGATGAGAATTAATGTCAAATACCCAAACTTGTAATCCAAGGATCAAGACTAACTAAACCGATTACGGTTGTGACACTCACAATCGAGGTAGAGGTTGTTGAGGCTTCACTACCACCTAGAAAAGGCAAGCCTAAACTAAGTTAAAGCAAATCTTTAACTTTGAATTAAAGTAAAAGCAAGTTCGTAAACTTAAGGGAAATCACGGTTAGTTCTTGAGGATCCACGGCCGTGGACTTCAAGAACAGGCCGTATTTTAGGGTTCGTCAACGATTCTCTCTAACTCTCAGGATCCAATTTGTTTACGATCGATCTATCATCATCTAAGCCACAACTATCAACCCTTCACCTTAGAATTGTTAAGGGTTTTTAGCCAACAATAGTCATTATGATATCAAATTCAAAGTTTAAAAGATTAAAAGATGAAAACTTCCGAAAACTTTCAATAAACTTCAAACCAATCTCAATGTCACAATCAAGAACAAATATGGTCACTAGATTCGGAATAGAACAAGTAAACACAATCTTAGATAAGAAGGAAGAACGGGATGTCAATCCGTCTTCTAAATCAAACCTAAGCAAGAAGAGGAATCTTCTTGCGAATAACCTTCCGAACCTTCGATCTTCCGTCAACCCGGAAAAATCAATCACAATCTCCACCAAAGTGCGAGATTAGGGCAACTCCAAAGATGAGCGCAAGTACGTCTTTTGCAAGAATCGCAAAAGATCTCTAAGTCGCGACGTGGCCGAAAAGTGCGTCTAAGCAAAGATCGCAAAAATCTCCAAGCGAAGGTGTAAGCGTAAGCCTAAAGCGAGGTGACGGAATCTCTCTTCGCCCGTCCTTTTATAGTGTATGACGAAATAGCGGCCCGGCCCAACCTTTTAAAAGATCGTGGCTTAAAGTGTGGCAAAAAAGATCGCCAAGATCACGGTCGTGGAAGGTTCCACGGCCGTAATTTAGAGCGTGGGAATCAACACGGTTTGAACACATGATTCCACGACCGTAGAAGTTGCTGGAATGAATCACGCTTCACTTGCTAGGGTTCCACGGCCGTGGAACTGAACGTGGAAAGTAGTACGGCCGTATTTTAGAGCGTGGTTTAGGGCAAGAACGTGATTCTTCCCTAGACTCGTGCATTCCCTAAGTTAACACTCCTTTTGCTCCCAAGAATGTCCTCAATCCATGGATATTACAAACAACTTCATCCTTGCTCAATTCCGTTCGGAAATAGCTCTCAATCACCTATAATCAACATAAAGCTTGTGTAAACATCCATATCGATAATATAGGCAAACTAGCTCACAAATGCAACAATGCTCAATCAATGACTATCAATATGAATCAAATATGCTTAGAAAACGTGCCTAAAACATCACAATATTTCATGCTAACAAATAACCCCATACTTAACACTTGCTTGTCCCTAAGCAAGGTCTTTCAAAAACTTTAAACAAGAGTTAGGATGAAATATGTGTACCTTCTCAAAGCAATACTTCTTTTGGTTGAATGTGCCTTCCAAACAATAGATCATTCTCAAATATTCTTGCTTCAATCGTTTATAAGACTTTCATATACTTAATCAAAGAGTAAAAAGTAAAGAAAGCTCATAAATCAATCAAACTTCTATACAAACATCATAACCTTCAAATATTATCAAAATCAATCATAAGAAACTTCAATTTAGATCACCAAGTCATATAGCATTCTTTTGATCTTAAGGACTTCCAAAGAAAAGGTCTAGAATGTGGAAAGGGAAGGAAACTTTAAGGATTGTGGTGCATGAATCCGGGAAAGTGGACAACCACTTCTTCTTCTTCTCTTGCGGTTTCCGCAATCAACTTCAACTTAGAGCTTCGCTCTCTTCTTTTCATTTTTCGACTTTACTTTTGGAGTTATGGACAGAGGTGCACAAAAACCGAAGCCTAGGAGATTGGCGTTTCTCAATTTTTATGAGATGCCTCAAACCCTTAGCGCACATACCATAATCCGCTAGGAATATCGCTCAATCCGACTTTGGCAAGACACAAACACCCGGCTATGTGAATGGTGCCGAGTTACTCATCATCATGATTGACTTCCCCAAACTTACAATTTCTTTCTATTCTTTTGATTGCAATTAATTGCTCTCATGGCCCTCCCACATCAAACATGCCTTTCTCATTCACTTCTCCAAATTCCCGGATAGGTAAAGGAGGTCAATATTTCAATGAGGAGCTAAATGATCAAAGAAAGAAGAAAGAAAAATCGAATTGCCTTAATCATCTCAACAAGAAGCATAAGAACTTATAGTGTGATTTCAACTTCAATTCCTCGACATGATTTAGGTAACATTTATCACATTATGAAACTTGCAAAAGAGGCATAATCAACTCATTCAAATTCTTTTCAATTCACTATTCGTTTAAGCATGCAATTGTCATCAAACTCAATTCACAAGTAGTGATTATCATGGAAATCATCTCAATTCCTTAGAAGCACAAAATTTTTCAAAAATTTTCAATTTTTATGGTTTTTCAAACTCTTTTTCATGCAATGCAATAATGAAACGTGCAACAATAAAATGAACATGCAAATGATAGAAGCAAACATAGTGAGTAAGAGTTACTACAAACTTTTAGTCACACCCCACCCCATACTTAGGACGAACATTGTCCCTAATGTTCAAAAGAAAGAAAAAAAAGGAAAGAAAAGAAAAAGAAACTCACAAAGTGGCGGTGGAGCGGCTAAAGCAAACGGTCATGCAAATCAATCACTGCGGCGCTGGTGGAGGCGGGAATGGAGAGAAGCTAGGATCATAAAACCGCCCAAACTGCTGGCGGTAGACGTCTCTCATCATGTGATCGAGGTCGTCCAAGCGTCCATCTCTAGCATCGGCTCGTATCTCCAATGCTCCTACTCTCTCCGAAAGACCAGTAGCCCAATCCGGCATCTGCTCATACCATCCTGGAGCCTGGCTATACCATGCTGGAGCGTCGGATGGTGTTGGTGCTGATGGTGGTGCTGGTGCTGATGGTGGTGCAGATGGTGTCTCTGTAGCCCATGGAGGTGGAGCTCCATACCATGCAGGAGGTGTCTCAGCCCAAGTAGGTCTCTCACTCACGCTGGCGCGGCGAGAAGACGAGCCTGAAGATCTGGCGGGACGTGGAGAACGTCGAGGCATATCGGGGACCGCATCCGGCTGATCCGGAAACGTGCCAAACTCTTGCTCGGCTCCTCCTCCACCCTCAAACTGATCTCTCATCTCCTCCTCCTCAACTACTGGTGGTGGGACATATGGGGGAGCTGCAATCCTGTTCGCATGCATGGCAGCGAACGTCTCCTTCCAATTATGGCGTCCCGCCATAATGGAATACTCCTGTAGCTACTCAATACCCCTACCTGTCCTGCTCTCCCAAGGCATGGCCGCATAAGGCGGACTTCTATGTGTGGGGAAGATGAGACCTCTAGTCATGAATGCATGAAGTCCTAAAGGTACGGTTGGTATACGGGTACAGGCAGAAAAATCAACACCCAAACTCCTAGCAAGGTGGGTAACTATCCCACCGTATCCAATGTTCCCTTCCTCTTGTTCTTAAGCTTGCTCATAGTAGCAGCTAAGAGGGTGGCACAGTCAGCTCGGCGCCCATACAACATGGAGTATAGCAGAAAGAGCTCATCCGTCTTGATCTTTTGGGGCGTCTCCGTCCTAGGAAAGAGACACTCCGAAAGAACACGGTGAGCAATCTTCAAGGCCAAGTGATACATCAACTTGGCCTTGGTATCAGCAGGTTGCTAGCGGTCCTCGCTGACGTAGATCATCACTACCTCCTCCAAAAAGTCCTTGGCGTAAACGCCACTAGGAAAACGACCGTTAAAGGTCTCATGGAACCCAAAGAAGGCCCCGAACTCACGAATGGTAAAGTCATAGTTTCTTTCCATAAGACGGAAAGAAACGGTCCTATCCATATGGCTGTGCTGAAAAGACGTCACAACCTCCCTCGTAATCTCCTCATACGCGTCTTTTCGGATAGCCGAGAAGACAACTAGTCCGGCTCTATCCAAGAGCCAAGTAAGGTCATCTATAATGTTGAGAGGAGCTAGATCCTCCAACAATAGGTACCTAGGACCAATCACAGCCCTCTCCTCGATCCTCTCGAATGCCGCGAGGTGATCCTCATGTATAGTCGGTACTCTAGGGCTAGGAGGTGAGGGTGATGAAGGTGAAGACGGAGGTGAAGGGGAAGAGGGTGATGGTGCACTAGAGGATGAAGAAGAAGAGGGGTTACCCTTCCTCTTCTTGTTCTGATCATTCTTTTTCTCCTTAATCCTTCCTGAAACTCTCCTTACGAAATCCATCACTGTCAAGAATCACGGTCTGTTCTAGCCTTTCCACGGCTGTGGTTCTTCCAGGAACCGTGGTTTGTCTGTTTCTTTCGCAAATCTCAGCAAACAACTCTCAAACTCAACAATCAGGCAGTCCTAGTCTAATTTCTTCCAATTTCAATCAGTTCTTCCTAAAATTTCTAACAAAAACGAACCAAATCGACAAAGATCAAGAAGAGTGGAAAAACCTAGGTTTCGGATTTTAAAATCCGAATTGCGCGTCCCTTGGTGAATTGCCGCTCGATTCGTCGCTTGGATCTTGTTGGTGGTTGAATTTGCTTCGATTTGGGAAGAAGAATCGTCGAAAACGATTAAGAAACGAGGATTTGGGAGAGGGTCGTGAATTCGGCGTTTTAGGGTCGTGGAAAAGGCTTTTGTGGAGTGTTTTGGTGAAGAACGTGGTTTTTATAGTCACAGGCAAAATTTTGAAAATCACGGTCTGTCGGGGTGTTCCACGGCCGTGGAACTGTACGGAACCGTGGTTTTGGTGATTTTTCAAAGGCTTTTGGAAATTACGGTCACTGTAGCTGTCACGACCGTGGTTTAGGCCGTGGAAATCTCTGTAATGCTCCAAAGTCCAAGTTTCGTCACTTTTCTTCAACATTATCCTTCCCTTCCCCTTTTCCATCGTTCCTACATCCAAAAACACGAACATACCGGAAGAAATCGAGGCAAAATAAAGCGAAAAACGTCTAAACTAAGCTACACTATGAATCGAAAATAAAAACAAAAAATGCAATACCTTGGGTTGCCTCCCAAGAAGCGCTTTGTTTAAGGTCCGTAGCTAGACCAATCTCGCACTTATTCGAGTGCGGTAGGCGCGAACTCTTCATCTTGGAGTTCCGGCGTATACTTTTTGAGTCGTTGGCCGTTCACCTTAAAGCTTCCGCCCGCTTCACCCCATACTTCAACTGCACCATGGGGGAAAATACGCTTAATTAGAAAACGTCCGGTCCAACGGGATTTGAGCTTACCTGGAAAGAGACGAAGCCTTGAATTGAAGAGGAGAACTTGATCTCCTTCTTTGAAGTCCTTTGGAATGATATGCTTATCATGCCAACGCTTTGCTCTCTCCTTATAGATCTTGGCGTTTTCATAAGCGTTCAAGCGGAGTTCATCCAGCTCATTAAGGTCTAGGAGACGCTTCTCTCCCGCTTCCTTCATGCTGAAATTCAACCACTTGATAGCCCAAAACGCCTTGTGCTCCAACTCTACCGGCAAGTGACAAGACTTCCCATACACAAGGTTGTATGGTGTGGTTCCTATGGGAGTCTTGTACGCAGTCCGGTACGCCCACAATGCATCGTCAAGCTTCAAAGACCAATCCTTCCTAGTCCTTGAAACCGTCTTCTCTAAGATTCCTTTGATCTCCCTATTTGAGATCTCAACTTGTCCACTTGTTTGTGGATGATAAGGGGTAGCAATCTTGTGAGTAACCCCATACTTAGCTAGAAGAGCTTCAAAGCGCCGGGCAATGAAGTGAGAACCTTCATCACTAATGATAGTCCTTGGTGTCCCAAATCGAGGAAAAATGGTCTTGTTGAAGAACTTAACCACCACCATGGCATCATTGGTGGGAGAGGCAATTGCTTCCACCCATCTAGAAACGTAGTCTACCGCCAATAGTATGTATTGGTTTCCACAAGAGGATGGGAATGGTCCCATAAAATCTACTCCCCAAACATCGAAAATCTCCACCTCTTGGATGTTGTTGAGGGGCATCTCATTCCTCCTAGAGATATTGCTTGTCTTTGACAAGCATCGCAGCAAGAAACAAAGGATTGCACATCTCTAAATAAAGTAGGCCAAAAGAATCCGGATTGCAATACCTTTGCGCTAGTCTTGTTCGAACTAGCGTGTCCTCCAGAAGGTAGTGAATGACAATGGCGGATGACACTTTGCATCTCATCTTCCGGTAGACATGGGGCCGGTTCCTAAACCGGCGGTTTAGGTTTAGGAACCGGCGGTTTAGGTTTGGCAAAAGCCAAACCTAAACCTAAACCGGCCAATGAGGAACCGCCGGTTTAGGTTTAACCTAAACCAGCGGTTTGCCAAACCGCCGGCGGTTTGGCGGTTTGGCACATGACTTTTAAAAAAAAAATATATATATATATATATATATATATATATATATATATATATATAAGTAATATAATATATACGTATAAATGTATAATATATATTAATTAAAATTATTTTATAACTTTATATTTTATACATAGAATTTTTTTTTTACAATAGCATTTAGATAGAATTACTAAGTAAATAAAAAAAAGCAACTAATATAACATTACTAACAATAATAAAAGAAAACAAACTCAAATTTTTTATACATTGAATTTTTTTTCATTACATTAGCTTTTGAATAAAATAATTACATAGTAAAAAAAATTACTAACAATAATAAAAGAAAGAAGCAACTAAAATAAAATGACTAACTAACATACAAGTTATACAACAAAGCAAAACAAATTTTTTTATACATTGAAATTCAATGTATAATTGTATAATAATTACATATTAAACAAAATTACTAAGTACTAACTACAATTCTACAACAAAATAAAGCAAGCTAAATTTTTTATACATTTAATTTTTTTTATTACATCTTTACATTAGTATTTGAAATTTTGAATATAACTAAATGAAAAAAAAAAAAAAGGGAAAGGGCTTGAACCGGTTTCCCGGTTGCCTACGTATCCTCTTGGGGTTTAAGAGGAATCAAAGCCCACGTAGTTCTCTTACCTTTACTTACCTTTTTTCGGACTTCCGAGTTGTTTTCGTAACCCCATTACCTTTGCGCCTCGGACTCGGAAGTAGTGGCCGGATCATCGGAGTTGGAATCCGATGATCTATCATAAGTGGGTGCATTCCGTTGTAGCCTCCTCTCCGCCCTTATCCAATCTTGAACACAAACTTGAGCCTCCAATTTATCGGGCTTCAATTGACTCCTCTTGTAGCTTAGCATGTTTCCTCCTTGACTAAAAGCTTGCTCCACGGCCACCGTTGATGCGGGAACGGCCATAATTTGTTGCACAATCTTGGCTAATGTTGGATACTTTGGGGCCATCTTCTTCCAATATTGTAAAACTTCAAAACTATCAATATCACCATCAAAACTAAACGGAGTAGTTAGAAAATCTTCAAATTCCGCACTTGCGGATGAATGTCTAGGTGTTTTAGTTCTTTTAGATAAAATTTGTCTAGCTTTAGAAAGAATAGAAGGAGAAGGAGAAGAAGAAGTGGGTGGAGGAGTTGTTTGTGTAGAAGCACTAGCACTAGCACTAGTTTCAAATAAATTAAGTAATTTAGCAATTTCAACACGAACATTACTAATAATATTATTAACATTCATAATAGTAGATAATCCTAAACATTCATAATAAGCATTTAAAAATTCCGTAACACCATCTATTTTAAGTCTAGGATCGAAAACGGCGGCAATAAGATAAACTACGGGAACCTCATTATAATATTTTAGCCATTTTGTTTTCATTTCGGTTGCCGCATATTTAAGTGATTCTAAAGCTAAACCGGTTTGTAAAGCCTCGGCAACATTTACGGCTATTTCTAAAAAACAACAAGAAGTAGGAATGTAAACATAACTTAATGTATTAGTAGCATCACTAAAACTTTTAAAACACTACAAATATCAAAACAAGTTTGCCAAATACTTTCATCATCTAAAATAGACCAAGAAATAAATTGTGAAGAAAATTCTTGTAAAACATTTTTATAACGAATAGCTTGAGTTAGTAGTTTATAGGTTGAGTTCCACCGAGTTCCAATATCTTTCGAAAAAGAAATAGGAGGAACATTTTTTTCAATACAAGTTGATCTCCATTTTCTTCTTAATTCGGTTGAATGCCAAATATGTTCAATTACATCGGTTATAGGTTCTAACATTTCATGTAAGTTTAACCGCCGGTTGTTATAGGTTCTAACATTTCATGTAAGTTTAACCGCCGGTCTGAACCGTCGGTTTAGGTTTGGTGTTGAACCAAACCTAAACCTAAACCTCGAACCCCCGGTTCAACCAAACCGGCAAACCTAAACCGCCGGTTTGGTCAAACCGGCGGTTTGAGCCGGTTCACAAACCGCCGGTTCGGCGGTTTGGTTTGAACCGGTCACAAGTCTATCTTCCGGCACACATCGCCGAATGATGCCATCCGGACCTCTCTTAAAGAGGAGAGGCTCGTTCCAAAAGTATTCCCGGACATCCTTAAAGAACTTCTTCCTTTGTGTGTAGGATAATCCGGGCGGTATCTCCTGACAAACCAAATAGTTAACAAAATCAGCAAACCATGGTTCGTTACCTTTGGAGATCACATCGATGCACTCCTCTATGATGTGTAGGTGTTCGTCCGGGAAGGAGTCATCGATGGGTAAATGGTCGTACTCTAGATGTGTTAGACGACTCAAATGATCCGCAACAGAATTTTCTGAACCTTTCTTGTCGCGGATCTCTAGATCGAATTCTTGTAGGAGAAGAATCCATCTAATTAGCCTTGGCTTCGCATCTTTCTTCGCAAGGAGGTACCGAATCGCAGCATGATCCGTGTAGACAATCACCTTTGCACCTACAAGATAAGAGCGAAACTTGTCAATAGCATAGACAATGGCTAAAAACTCTTTTTCGGTAGTGGCGTAGTTGAGCTGCGCTTCATCTAGCGTCTTGCTAGCATAGTATATGGCATGGGTTCGTCCTTCTTTTCGTTGTCCAAGAACAGCTCCAATAGCTACGTCACTAGCATCGCACATAACCTCAAAGGGAAGAGTCCAATCCGGAGGTTGGATAATAGGTGCTGAAATTAGAGCTTGCCGAATGGTGTTAAATGCATCCAAACATTCCTGCGAAAACTCAAAAACCGCATCCTTCATCAATAGATTAGTGAGAGGTTTTGATATCTTAGAAAAGTCTTTAATGAAACGTCTATAAAATCCAGCATGTCCTAGGAAACTTCTTATCCCTTTCACCGAAGTTGGGGGAGGAAGCTTCTCTATAGTCTCTATTTTCGCCTTATCCACCTCTATCCCTCTACTAGAGATTAGGTGTCCTAGTACAATTCCTTCCTTAACCATAAATTGACACTTCTCCCAATTAAGAACTAGGTTAGTGTCTTCACACCTTTGTAAAACAAGAGCAAGGTTAGAAAGACAATTGTGAAAAGAGGAACCGTATACGGAGAAGTCATCCATGAAGACTTCCATGATTTCCTCAATGTATTCGGAGAAGATGGCCATCATGCACCTTTGAAAGGTGGCTGGGGCGTTGCAAAGCCCGAACGGCATTCTCCTATAAGCGAACGTACCCCACGGGCACGTGAATGTGGTCTTCTCTTGATCATCCGGGTGTATCGGAATCTGAAAGAAACCACTATAACCGTCAAGGTAGAAAAAATGTGAATGTTGTGCTAACCTTTCAAGCATTTGATCAATGAATGGCAATGGGAATTGATCCTTCCTCGTTGCATTGTTAAGCTTGCGGTAGTCAATGCACATCCGCCATCCTGTTACGGTCCGGGTAGGAATGAGTTCGTTGTTTTTGTTGGTGATGACCGTCATTCCTCCCTTCTTCGGAACCACTTGAACCGGACTCACCCACTTACTATCGGAGATAGGATAGATGATACCTGCATCAAGAAGTTTAAGTATTTCCTTCTTGACAACCTCCTTCATGGTCGGATTCAACCGCCTTTGAGGTTGTCTCGAAGTCCTAAAGTCTTCCTCCATTAATATCTTATGCATGCATAGGGAGGGTTTAATTCCTACTAAATCCTCAATAGTATATCCTAAAGCTTTTCTATGTTTCCTAAGGACAACCATGAGTTTATTATGTTCATCTATGCTTAAATCGGAACTCACAATAACCGGAAAGGTAGAATTAGATCCTAGAAAAGCGTACCTTAGATGAGTAGGAAGTGGTTTGAGTTCCATTGCTTTCGGAGCTTCCAATGATCCTTGAGAAGCATCCGATGTCTTCTTAGAAGTTTCTAAGGGTGTTGAATGTGTGGGAGAAGAATCGGAAGAAGTTGAAGAAGTGTCTCGATCACCCCTTTCTACGCCCAAAATTACGGGTTCATCGTGTCCTCCACGGCCGTGGTTTAGGGCGTGGAAGGGAAATACGGTTGTTCCAATTTCTCCACGACCGTATAACCCCCTGGAGTGAGCCACGCTTTGGGTTGTGAGATCCACGGCCGTGGAATATAATGTATGGCCGTGGATTCTCATGTTTTCTGCCTCATCGTGGAGTTTTTCGAACTCCACTTCACCCATCTCTTCTTGTGCCTCTAAGGCTTAAATTGCCTCATTACACTCTTCTTCTTCCCCAACATTTGTTAGACTCATAGTAATAACCTTTTGTAAAGGATCGTTGAAGAGAATAGCACTTACCTCCTCCCTAGATAACCCTTCTTCATCTTGGATATCGAATATATCCTCATCAAAGATGGGCTCCTTTAGTAGAGTGGAAAGAACGAACTCTACTTTCTCTTCTCCTATATCAAAAGCGAGTCTACCATTCTTGCAATCGACTATACAGCCGGAAGTTGCAAGAAACGGTCTTCCGAGTATGATCGGGACCGGACTATCTTCAGGAATGTCAAGCACAACAAAATCAATGGGAACAAAGAATTTACCTAGCTTGACTGGGACGTCTTCTACAATACCGACGGGCGAGTGATGGATCGATCCGCCATGTACAACGTCATCTTTACCGGTTTAGGGTCGCCTAAACCGATCTTCCTACACAATGCAAGTGGTATGATACTCACACTTGCTCCTAAATCACATAACGCATCGTATGTGACATCTCCCACTCCTATGGGAATGCAAAATGACCCCGGATCCTTTAGCTTTGGGGGCATTTTCTCCTTCATGGTTTTGATGAGGTCCGAAGAATCCGAACTCATCTTAACCTCTCCGAAGTCTTCTAGCTTCCTCTTGTTGGAGAGGAGCTCCTTCAAGAACTTGCCATAAGCCGGCATACCTACAATAGCATCGATAAAGGGTATATTAATATGCAGCTTGCTCATGAGTTCTATAAACTTACCAAACTGTTTATCTAGGCGCCCTCTCGCTCTAGATTGAGGGAATGGTAGGGGAGGTTTGTAAGCCGGAGGAGGAACGTAGACATCTTCCTTCTCCTTCCCCTTCTTTTTGTCTTTCTCTACGGGGACTTCAACAAACTTAGGCTGCGGATCGGTGGTAGTCACTCCGCTCCTGATTGTGATTGCCATCACCCTTCCCTTAGGGTTGTCCTCCGTCTTTCCTGGAAGTTTCCCTTGATTCCTAGGAACTTCCTCCGCATGGCTGAACATTTGGTTTTCTAAAACCTTTTGGGCTTTATCAACCTTAGAAATCTGATCATCAACCTTAATGATGCGGTTCTCCAAACCTTGAAGCTTTCCCAAGATCGTTTCCAACATAGGATCGGGCTTCTCCTTCCCCGAAGTGTTTCCTCCATTAGATGTTTTCCCCTGGCTTTTCAAAGGAGTAGAGGAAGAGGAAGGTGGAGTTAGTGAATTAGAATTGGAAGGATAAGAGTTACCGGAATTTTGTTGATTGGAGCGCCAATTGTTGTTGTTTGAACCCCTATTATTGTTCCAATTGTTGTTCCGGTTGTTGTTATTGTCATTCCAACTGTTCCGGTTGTTGTTCCGGTTATTGTTGTTGTTGCGGTTTGTGTTCTCACCGCCATTGTTGTTGTTGCCCAAATAGCCAACATCCTTGCCTTGTTGCTTTGGAAAGTTGGTCTTGATAGCCTCCTTCAACTCTTTGATCTCATTGTTGAGGGAGAAAATCTGATTTTGAGCTTCATGTGTGAGCTTTGCTCTTTGCTCCACACGATTTCCCTCCGCTTTCCGGTGGGAATACTTCTCTATGACCCTTGCTTGCTTCTCAATGAAGTCCCAAGCGTCATCTTCTCTCATGTCCATGAATGTTCCACATGAGAGGGATTGGAGGTTGAATTGTGTCCCCGCATCTAACCCCTTGTAGTAAATCTCCAACAATGCAAGCTTGGATATGCCATGATGAGGGCAATCCAATAACAAGTCCTGAAACCTTTCCCATGATTGAAACAAACTTTCGTTAGACCTCATGGAAAATGCATTGATCTTACCTCTAAGTTCCGCCGTTTTGGATGGCGGAAAGAATTTGGTGAGGAACTCCGCGGAAAGGTCTTCCCACGTATCTAGTTTCCCACTAGGAAGAGCTTGGTACCAAGACAACACTTTCCCTTTCAAGGAGAAGAAGAAAGGCTTGAGCTTATAGTTGTTGGTAGTAGCGTTCTTCGGTCTCATTGTCTCCATCATACACTCAAAGTTTTGCAAGTGTTGGTGTGGAGATTCAGCACTTGTTCCGCCAAATTGATTTTGGCGAACAAGAGTAATAACTTGAGTGTTGAAGCTAAACCCTTGCACATTATCAGCATCAAAGTTCACACCTAGACGGCGTGGTTGCTGCGTTGGATCCATCCTTTGGCCAAGAGTCCTTGGCTCATCATCTACACGGTTCACCCTTACATTCCTAGGTGGAATGCGTCGGTTTGCGGTCGCCCGTGGATGGAAAGGATTCACATTGATCGTGGGATCAATCTCCTCTAGCGGTGGCATGGAAGAATCACTATCATCGGCAGATGAATGGCTTCTTTTTCTTGATCTTGATCCCCTCCTTGAGGATTTCTTGCTCCCCTTATTCTTAAGGTTGCTTATTTCTATCCTCATCTGGAACATCATGTCTTTTAGATCATTAACTTCAGATTGATGACGATCCATCTCATCCCGGCGAATATTCTCATTCCATTGGAGTTGAGCTTCTTTCTCCGCTAGCTCCGCTTTAAGGTCACGTTCGTGTTCTTCAGCCATCTTCTTTTCCTTACGCTTTAGCCTTAAAGTCCTCTCAAGCTCTTGATCAAGAGGTAAGAGGTCTTCGGTGTTCCTAGACCTGCGCATGCACTCAAAAAGATATCAAATAACGAGAGCAAGCTCCCAAGCTTGACAACCGGCTACTGAATTCGGCCTAGACCAAATCCCCGGCAATGGCGCCAAAAACTTGTTCGCCACTTAGCGTGTGTGCAAATAAGCTTTAAATTTATAAAACTAGAATCAAGCAAGCGAACCCGCAGTGTACGGATCGACGTAGTTAAGCAAGAATTCCAGAGTATCGAACACAAGGATTTGGGGGGAACAAATTCGATTTCAGATTATCAAGCAGGTAAATGTAAGAGCTTTGCAAATTATTGGGAAAACAACAATCCTAAAGATCCAAGTATCCAGCTGTGGCTATTGATTCAAGATATACTAATGATGTAAGGACAGAGTTGAGATATGCAAAGGTATGCTAATGTAAGGTAATCGTACGGTGAAGTTCCAAAAACCTTATATGACTCACCTACAAGAAGCTCTCTATACAGGTTGTTGAGGCTTCAATATAGAAAGGTTCTAAAGATGAGAATTAATGTCAAATACCCAAACTTGTAATCCAAGGATCAAGACTAACTAAACCGATTACGGTTGTGACACTCACAATCGAGGTAGAGGTTGTTGAGGCTTCACTACCACCTAGAAAAGGCAAGCCTAAACTAAGTTAAAGCAAATCTTTAACTTTGGATTAAAGTAAAAGCAAGTTCGTAAACTTAAGGTAAATCACGGTTAGTTCTTGAGGATCCACGGCCGTGGACTTCAAGAACAGGCCGTATTTTAGGGTTCGTCAACGATTCTCTCTAACTCTCAGGATCCAATTTGTTTACGATCGATCTATCATCATCTAAGCCACAACTATCAACCCTTCACCTTAGAATTGTTAAGGGTTTTTAGCCAACAATAGTCATTATGATATCAAATTCAAAGTTTAAAAGATTGAAAGATGAAAACTTCCGAAAACTTTCAATAAACTTCAAACCAATCTCAATGTCACAATTAAGAACAAATATTGTCACTAGATTCGGAATAGAACAAGTAAACACAATCTTAGATAAGAAGGAAGAACGGGATGTCAATCCGTCTTCTAAATCAAACCTAAGCAAGAAGAGGAATCTTCTTGCGAATAACCTTCCGAACCTTCGATCTTCCGTCAACCCGGAAAAATCAATCACAATCTCCACCAAAGTGCGAGATTAGGGCAACTCCAAAGATGAGCGCAAGTACGTCTTTTGCAAGAATCGCAAAAGATCTCTAAGTCGCGACGTGGCCGAAAAGTGCGTCTAAGCAAAGATCGCAAAAATCTCCAAGCGAAGGTGTAAGCGTAAGCCTAAAGCGAGGTGACGGAATCTCTCTTCGTTCGTCCTTTTATAGTGTATGACGAAATAGCGGCCCGGCCCAACCTTTTAAAAGATCGTGGCTTAAAGTGTGGCGAAAAAGATCGCCAAGATCACGGTCGTGGAAGGTTCCACGGCCGTAATTTAGAGCGTGGGAATCAACACGGTTTGAACACATGATTCCACGACCGTAGAAGTTGCTGGAATGAATCACGCTTCACTTGCTAGGGTTCCACGGCCGTGGAACTGAACGTGGAAAGTAGTACGGCGTATTTTAGAGCGTGGTTTAGGGCAAGAACGTGATTCTTCCCTAGACTCGTGCATTCCCTAAGTTAACACTCCTTTTGCTCCCAAGAATGTCCTCAATCCATGGATATTGCAAACAACTTCATCCTTGCTCAATTCCGTTCGGAAATAGCTCTCAATCACCTATAATCAACATAAAGCTTGTGTAGACATCCATATCGATAATATAGGCAAACTAGCTCACAAATGCAACAATGCTCAATCAATGACTATCAATATGAATCAAATATGCTTAGAAAACGTGCCTAAAACATCACAATATGTTATGCTAACACTGTTGGTTTCATCAATGTCGGATGAAGAATGTTGAGCACATAGATGATCATATTCATCCAAGGAAAACAAATATTAATATAGAATATCATCATCAACAACAACCAAAAAAAACACAAGCAATTATCAACAAAAAACAGCCAACAAAAACGCAAGCAATTGCCAAAAAAAAAACAGCCAACAAAAAAAAGTTCTTGTTATATGAATCTTCACAAATTCAATTTAAACATTAGAAATGCATATTTTATGAAACAACCAACAAAAAACAACAAACAAAAAACTATCAACAGAAAGAATATCACCATCAACAACACATACAATTAACAACAAAAAGCAAAGAAAAAGTATAAATGTTCCTGTTATAAATTTGCAGCTATCAATTGTAGTGACAACCAACAATTGTCAACAAAAACAGCCAACAAAAATAGATATTTCATGAGTAGTTTGTATTACTTAGTATTCACACATTCAGTTTAGGCATCATCTAATTCCAAAAAGAAAAAACAGCCGACAATATAACAATAAAAAGCAAAGATTGAGGCTTACCGCAATTGTTGCAGGTTTTTGTCCCGACCATTCCCCATCTTTGTTTGACCACAACTTTTTAACGACTTGAGAAAGAGGTGGAATTACCCCTCCACTATTTGCAGCCTAGAAACAAGGGAAGAAAACATTGTAAAAAGTTAGCATTGAACCCTAAATATTCATTTAAAAAGTATTAAAAAAACAACATAATTAACATTTTTTTCCTCCATTTGCTGACTTTACATGAACCCCCTCGATACACCCCAGCATCAACTGCATTTTTCGAAGCCCGATTCAACTTGTTCACTTCCGATTGCCGTCGATATCTTGGACAACTTACTCTAAGTTTCTGCATATGTTTCCATTGTTCATCCCCGAGAAAACCAGGCACGGTCTTCTTATAGTAGTGTGCCTTAAAAATGTTGCGTATGTGAACACTACCTTGATGTAAAAATGTCTTTTTCATCTCTTCTTCAGACATTGTGAAACGAAAATGTGTCTGTACAAATAAATAAAAAACAGCCAACATTAATTATAAACTATCAATTAGTCTTAACCGTTAGAACATGAATTATCTAACTCCTAATCTAAAAATATGGCTTGAATGTAATAGTATTAATTGTTCACCTTAAATTCTTCTAACCACATGTTCTTAACATTTGAAGGCACTTTAGAAACACTTGTTCAAATGCAAGGATGACGTCCATGAATAATCTCCTTCATCTTTGCAAATGCTCGCTCTCGGGGCTCGAAGTCACTAAAAAAACGAATGCTTGGTAATATTTCAACTTAAATAAGTTTCATTTAAAGAAGATTAGAGTGAACTAACCGAGTGCCATCTTCTGGAACTCCTAACAACATCCTGTTTTGCTTACTAGATTGAGCATGTGAGCCGGCTGATAATTGAGTATCAGGAGTTGGGGCAGAGCCCCAGCCTCGTTCTCTTGTTCTTCTTCACGCTCAACCTCTTCTTCACGCTCAACCTCTTCTTCACGCTCAACCTCTTCTTCATCATCATGAGTAGGAACACGAGCAGGGTGAGAAGGGGCACGAGCCGAAGAGGTAGAAATACGAGTTAAGTTTCCACCAGACTGTTGAGAAGATCGTCCTTGGAACAAGGATCGTGAAACTCTAATGGATTTCATAATGTACGATACCAAAGTTCAACAAACCTTGAAAAAAAAATGTAAGTCAATATATACTATTTAAATGTCTTAACTTACATATGCAAAAAACAATAATCATGCCACTGATAAGAAATGACAATGAATCTAAGATATTAGTCAAGATACGGACCTAACTATACTAATATATCAATAATCATGTATGTTTGTGAATCTGTGATTCCAAAATATAATATACATTACCTAAAGAACTACAAAAATAAGGGAAAATGGAATCTAAAGTGATTAAGGCTTTACAGCAAAGGTAACTCTAATTTTAAGTGAATGCCACATATGCATGGAAACAAAGAAATGTCATTTTCAAGTGAATGCCACATATTCAGATCAATGTCTAAATTCTGCAAGCCTATGATAGTTTATTTTTTGAAAAGCCACACAAATTATTGATTTTTTTAATAAATAACTAATCTATCATCATATTATTACCAAATATTAAGCAATTTTCTTATCTTCTTAATATTCACTATTATTTTCATTTCTAATGTATTCCTACTTTTCGTAGTTCAAATAAAATGTAGAGTTATTTGTATCATTTTAGAAGAGCACTAATACTTATTATTGATATCATCACACTCACATAAATACTGCTGACACCCTTTTCAAGTTATTTATAAACAAATAATAAACTGAGAATTTCAAGGATAGACAGCTTAAAACATAGCAAATTATACATACAATGGTTACAACCCCACCTGCTCATATACACACAAATTGACAGTAAGAAACCAATTGATAGTAAAAAAAAAAAAGAGAAAAAGGTATAATAATGAACTTATATAATAGACTTGATTTATATGGATAATCAATGTGAGGTATGTCAACTTAACATGTTTAGCCTTAAAGTCTATAATATTTATACTTGCATAGTTTCACCTAGAATGCATGTGTAATTAATAATATATACAGTTTCTTGTGATGCATAATAAACACTATAAGAAAATAAATAATGCTAAATGTAAGTGAATGGAATTGTGAAATTTAAGTAAGCAACCGAACATGCTCATTACAAGACATATTTTCATTCATATAGGGGGTACTTGACACATAATCAGCACTAACCCCACAAACAGAGCAATCAAAGGTAACAAATGACTCTTCATATTTGCACAAACATAAGGGAAACAATTCAGAAGTAACTAGATTCTCAAATGGAAAGGACATAAATTCTATGTATATCAAGTTTCATTTCAAGAATATCAATTTCATTTTATGTTCTAATTAATGACAGCTACATAAATGCAGTGTAAGAAGGTAAAAGGGAAAATAAAGCTAATTAGATTATGAAACAAGAATTGAACTGATAAAGCCATATATAGAGTAGACCAACCTAAACATGTAATTAGATTATATGTCATGATGAACAGATAAGTTCATGGAAGCATCTCTTGAGGGTGTGATGAATAGAGCAAAAGAAAAGTGGGAAGAAGGAAGGACAACAAAAAGCAGTAGAAAACAAAGGTTAATTTGTAACAAGGTGTCAGCAACTACGCAGATCTTACAGTGTTAGCCCCACAACCATTCACTAGTTAACCAAGTATCACAAGACAGACTAGTCCTTCTCTACGTCTTGCAAAAACCTAGAAGATTCTATTGAAACTAATGTCTGAATTCTGCAGCAAAATTACCCTAACAAGCCTATCATAATTTATAAATAACTAATCACTATATGAACTAGCATCACACTCACAAGAAACCGCAATCACCCTTTTCAAGTCATTTAAAACACAACAAATTACAAATACAATGGTTACAACCCCACCTGCTCATATACACACAAATTTAATTCTCATTTGACGAGACTGAGACTGAGAAGTTGGAAGAACTTATTTTTATTTAAAGAAAAGCTGGAAGAACTAATTTTGCAAAGAAACCTTTCATCATCTTGATATTTTACAGAGACTGGTAAGTTCAGAGGCTACCTTTGGAAGATCTGTTACTAAGAAGCTCCTTGAACACAAACATAACCTCACATTACGGACTTCTGATGCAAAATCTGGAAATATTCGATCAAAATGCTTCCATGCCTCACCATCAGATGGGTGAGACATGAATCCTTCATCAGATCGGTGATTAACATGCCAAAGCATCTCTAATGCAGTTTCCTCCATTGCATACAAACGTTGCAGGCGTGGGATCAATGGAAAATATCGTAGAACCTGATTGGGTATTGGTTTTCCTCTCTCGGATAACTGAAATTTATACCTTGGACTATTACAAAACTTACACTTGGTGGCATCAACATCATCCTTCCAAAACAACATGCAACAATTAGGGCACATATGAATCTTCTGTTGTGGCAACCCAAATTTGCAATCAACTTCTACATCTCATAAAAGCTTGTGGGAAACGTATGGTCCCTCGGTAATACATTTCCAACTTTTTCAAGAAGTGCACTATACCCAACTTGTGACAAATTGTGTTTGGTCTTTAACTCCATAAAAGAGCCCACTGCGGCTAATTTTGAAATGGAAGAACCGTGATATAGCGGCTCCTCTGATGCCCTCAACACTTCAAAAAACTTTTGTGACAATAAGGAAGTGTTATCTTGATCAGGACCAAACACCATGGTCGGTTGTGCCATGCTCATCCCTTCTTCAATCACCGCATGAGTTTCATGCAACAACACATCATTGTTACTTGACTCGTTGATGGGTGTGCTAGGGTCCAACCATGGAGGTGGAACAAAACTCGGACCAGCAGCATCAAAAACCATTCTTTGTTTAGGATTTAAATTATCAAAAAAATGTATCCCTATCCCGAATAAGTTCATGCCATTGTCCGTCGAGTTTGGTTGCTCCTCTACAACGGGCATAGAGGCAAATGGTGATTCTCCATGTGATGTCCACCAAAAATAATCCTCAAGGAAGCCTTTTCGATATAGATGAGCTCGAACATCGTCTAATTTATGAAATCTTCCGTTCTTGCATTTCGAACAAGGACATCTTATCTTCTCCCCATCCATCGAATGAACTTGTGATATTGCAAAAGTGATAAATTTTTCAACACCTTCAAGAAATTCAGCGTTATAACCACCACCATTTGGTTGCCATCTTTCATACATCCATTCGCGGTTCTCCATGTTTGCATACCTAAGTAAAAATAATTACAACTATCATTTAACCATATATCAAATAAGACAAAAAAATTGTTCATTCTATTTCCATGGGATTATCCAAAATAATAAAAGTTGAAATTATAGCCACGGATTTAGCCACAGAGTTAGCCTCAAATGCAGTTTTGTTGCTACCAGCCATGAAAATACCCATGAATAAACATGTCATGGCTAAGTTCATAATAGGAAATATCCAAGAAGATTTCGTTTTTTTTTCTATTTCACATCACAAATATTACAAATGATAGCTAGACATTCTCATAGATTCACAATAACTTTAGAAATTAGACATATGATTATTATGAAACATGATATATATACATACCCGATTTTTGCTTGATTGTCTTCTAAACGTACAACTAATGGAACATTGTAGTTTCAAATTGAGAGAATGAAGAGAAGATAAGAGTGTATGAGGTGAAGAAAGTTTGAAGAAGAAGATCCGAAAATGTTTAACGTTAGTGAAACAAATGGTAAAGTAGAAGAGTAATAAATGTTGGTTGGTGCCGAAAAATGAGATAATTAATGTACCCACGGATTTATCGACAGCTTTACCCACGAAATAAAATCGTGGGTAATAGCCTCGAATCTAGCCTCGACTCTAGCCTCACTTGATACTCGAGGGTAAATACCCGCAAATTTAACCACGAAATGTTATGTGTGGGTATTTAGCCTCGAAATTGGCCTCCTTTCTAGACTCAAAAATTTTTGGAGAGTAATTAGCAATGAATTTGCCGTCGAAATCGATTTTCGCAGCCAATTAGGCACGAAAAGTAGCCACGAAAATTTTCCCTTGCTACATAGCCACGAAATGCACATTCGTGGGTAAATTTGTGGGTGTTACCCACGACTTTACCCACAAAATTGGTCGATGCTAATTATCCATGGCTACAGCTGCGTTTTCTGGTAGTGCTTCTAACCCGGATCCTTCTCAAAGCCATAAAAAGGCCATCTACGACTATAGTCCATAACCATCTCTAACCATCGCTTCTGCTGGGTACTCACTCTTGCTGAGTATACATACACATATCATACTCTTATTGTTCATACATGCCTGGCAT
Source organism: Fagopyrum homotropicum (assembly GCA_033239125.1). Classification (NCBI taxonomy): domain Eukaryota; kingdom Viridiplantae; phylum Streptophyta; class Magnoliopsida; order Caryophyllales; family Polygonaceae; genus Fagopyrum; species Fagopyrum homotropicum. The sequence goes on from BSWB01000007.1 coordinate 105,194,865, forward strand.
GTTACTCCGTAGCCACACCAACATCACGATAAGCACACGCCTTAAAGCGGCTAACTTTTGAACCTTAGTCGGTCATCCTTCTTATATTCACGCAAAAATCTATGTACACATGAAACCTCTCTTGTTACCTCATGCACATCCCAAGCCCCGCTTGGATGTATCCATAATATCATACAATCCCCATAACTCAATGTTGGTGCAAAAGCAAACGGACTAGAGGTCACTCACCTCTTCCGCTTCTAATAAAACTCCACGGATACGTCTCGGATCCCATGATCCCATGATCCCATTGACTTCTTCAGAAAGGAAGAAAATGTCAAAACCATCCCGCAACTCGGCGGTTATGACCTACCAACTTATAAGCTTCATATCTCCTCCACATACCTTGAAGGTGTTACCGAACTATCACCTCATTCTCATCCAATCTACTGGATATCCTCAAACCGCTATGTCTTTTAGGAGGTCGCCTCGGACGTTCCAACCAGCCTAGATAACTTTGTGTATCCTCTTATCCTACATAACTAGTATCCTTTTTGTCCTATGTTAAGCTTGCTCCTCTCAATTATGAGAGTACAACAAGGCATCATCAAATCTGACCATGAGAATCATTCATGGAACTCACGCACCAATTTTATCATTACAATCCTTAGGTTAAGGTCCACCTTGGAACCGCCTAAAACACCACAAATTACGTTACCTTATCGCAACTCGATTCCGAAACCCGATGGATACTCATCTATGTACTCCCAACTCATCAATCGCACTTGTGATCTCAAATGGCTTCACTACACTTGTAGTGACCATATCGGCCTTGAATCCTGCCTTACGAAGGTCCTTTCTTCTCTCCACCCATATTTGGTGATATCTGAACTCCAAGTCGATCTAATCAAACATCGCAATCGCATGCGACTAGTCTTAACGAGCCATCTACTACAAAGAAGATACCCTTACTCGTCGTTCTCCATACACATCTCTTGGAAATCAAAGTACAACTTTTCCAACTCGTACATTTCCTCAAAACTCGTACCAGATTTGTCCTGAGGGAAAGACCGGAAGAATTCTCCATTCCAACCATGGAAACTTCTAACTCATGATCCCTCAGGTACCAACACCTTAAACTTAAAGCTTACAACGCTAATGTAGCTTCGGTCCCTCGTTTTACATCGTAGCCTTCATGGATCCCTTTGGGTGAATCTAACAACTTCGACGTATCTCTTGGTCGCGTCGACTTATCATTCGTTCCTTAAGAACGAAATACCATGCGTCTGCTTTCCGTATCTTCCCATTTGCTTAAAGCAACTCGGAAAACTTCACTTTCCTCCTGATCCACTACGTCCTTATATGCTTAAACCTTTAAGGTTCCAAATCGCTCAATTCCTTTATATGCCAAAATTCGAGACCTATTAAGGTCGCAAAGAGGGCATTATCATCCCTCTCCGAGAGGTCTATTACCGTCACTTGCTTTAACCATTCAACGTTATATTTCTCAAGACAATCACGCTTCTGTTGATGTACTTCTTACTATTGGCATCGAACTAGAGGGAAAACTCCAAGCTTTTTTTTTCTTTCTTTTTACCGTTCCATTATAGTCTCCGCTTGAGGTTATACCTCCCGTCTACAACTTCTCAATAGGTAACCCACACTTTACGCTTTCTCGGTCATCTCCGATAAGCTTGTGGTTGACCTTCTCTAAGGTCAACGACTTACCAATCCTCTATACTTCATGTCCCCATTCTCATGAAGGCTACCCTCCTTGGGGTACTCTACTTCAACTCCGTTAGCTTCTTCCACGTTTTGTGCTTTCTTCCTTTCCATAACGTAACCATACTCTTCTAAGCCTCACGTTCCGTATATCTCGCCTTCATAGGCTTCACCGCGCCTTACGACATCTTGTAAGCGTGTCTTCTCTAAAAAGCTCCCACAATATTCAGCAACCGCTAGCGTATCTCTTGGTCATCGTTCTAAGGCCCTATCATACCCAAGCTCCTTGTTGCGTCACTCCTCTTCTCGGGATCACGTCTATTCACACTTCTATCTTCTTGGTGTTTCTTAGCCTTATCATAATTATAGAATTCGGTCAACTCTACGTGAATCTCCATCATGCCGTTCTCCTCATAACTCTCGGAATGTTGGCTCTTGTTAGCATGAAACATTGTGATATTTTAGGCACGTTTTCTAAGTGTATTTGATTCATATTGATGGTCATTGATGAAGCATTGATGCAATAGTGAGCTAGTTTATCTATAATGTCGATATAGAGATCTACACAAGCTTTATGTTGATTATAGGTGATTAAGAGCTATTTCCGAGCGGAATCGAGCAAAGATGGAATTGTTGAGCAATGTTCATGGATTGAGGGCATTCATAGGAGCTAAGGGAGTGCCAACTTGAGGAATGCACGAGGCTAGGGAAGAATCACGTTCTTGCCCTAAACCACGCTCTAAAATACGGCCGTATTACTTTCCACGTTCAGTTCCACGGCCGTGGAACCATGGCTAAGGAAGCGTGGTTCATTCCAGCAACTTCTACGGCCGTGGAGAAGATGGTTCAAACCGTGTTGATTCCCATGCTCTAAATTACGGCCGTGGAACCTTCCACGACCGTGATCTTGGCGATCTTTTTCACCACACTTTAAGCCACGATCTTTTAAAATATTGGGCCAGGCCGCTACTTCATCATACACTATAAAAGGACGGACGAAGAGAGATTCTGTCACCTCTGCTTAGACGCACTTTCGCCCACACCGCGGCTTAGAGATCTTTGCGATTTTTGCAAAAGACGTACTTTGCGCTCACCCTTGAAGTGGCCCTAATCTCGCACTTTGGTGGAGATTGTGATTGAGATTTCCGGATTGACGGAAGATCGAAGATTTGGAAGGTTGTTCGCAAGAAGATTCCTCTTCTTGTTTAGGTTTGATTTAGAAGACGGATTGACATCCCGTTCTTCCTTCTTATCTAAGATTGTGTTTGTTTGTTCTATTCCGAATCTAGTGACGATATTTGTTCTTGATTGTGACTTTGAGATTGATTTGAAGTTTATTTGAAGTTTTCGGAAGTTTTCATCTTTCAATCTTTTAAACCTTGAATTTGATATCAATATGACTGTTGTTGGCTAAAAACCCTTAACAATTCTAAGGTGAAGGGTTGATAGTTGTGGATTAGATGATGATAGATCGATTGTAAACAATTGGACCCTGAGAGTTAGAGAGAATCGCCGACGAACCCTAAATTACGGGTTGTTCTTGAGTCCACGACCGTGGAACCTCAAGATCCAACCGTGATTTCCCTTAAGTTTACGAACTTGCTTTTACTTTAATCCAAAGTTAAAGATTTGCTTTAACTTAGTTTAGGCTTGCCTTTTCTAGGTGGTAGTGAAGCCTCAACAACCTCTACCTCGATTGTGAGTGTCACAACCGTAATCGGTTTAGTTAGTCTTGATCCTTGGATTACAAGTTTGGGTATTTGACATTAATTCTTGCCTTTAGAACCTTTCTATATTGAAGCCTCAACAACCTTTATAGAGAGTCAATAACACGATTTATGACTTAGTTTTAGGTAATCATTTAGATAGATTTCTCACTCATTCATGCATGGTTTAGCACTAGTTCACGACGTTTTGCACTCAATTCATGTATTTTGCCGAGATAGACGTCTACACGGACTTGTGCGTGTTTTATAGGTATTTCGGGAGATTTAGGAGCAAAACGATACGTTTGAGGATCGTTCATCTAGATGACACACCCTCGGACTCATTAGGACACAAGCTAAAGGCTAAGGAGGACTCATGGAGCCTTGCCAACACTTGCCATGCACCAAACCACAGCTTAATAATCCAAGGCGAAGTTTCTGCACAGAATCACGGTTCTCTGACACTCCACGGCCGTGGAATCAACCGTGGATTTTGCCAGATTCTTGTGACAGCTGTGCCACGACTCTCATGGCCAGCTCATGCAAGTTTGTTATAAAAGTGGTCCTTCATGGGCTGTGAGAAGCATCTTGGAGCAGCTCTCCATTTTCCATGACTCTCTAACAAAAATATTCTAAAAACAAGAAGTTTTTCTAGGAAGGAAAGTGTCAAAGAGGAAGAAGAAGAGCTCCATTGAAGAGGAGAAGAAGAACACACACACCATTGCCACACCTTGATAGATTTTTGTATTGAAGAATTCCGGATTCTATTTCTAGAGTTGTATGAATCATTTGAACCTTCTTTTGGAAGGATTGTGAGTTATTCTAATTCTATTTTCAGCTTGGTTTTGTTTTAGTTCACTTGTCCATCTCTTTTCCTTCATTATCTTGCAAATGGATGTCATGATTTTATGTTTGTTTGTTTCGATTTCTATTATGAACGTTGTAGGCTAAATTGATGAGGTTCTAGGGTAAGGAAAGGATGGTTATGGCTAGGGCTATGATAGGACGGACTTAGATTTACCTTTGGATGACTTGTGTGTATGAACTTAGTTGTTGTTAGAAATCACGGGTAGTTCTTGTCTGACCACGGCCGTGGTTTAGGTAGAACAAACCGTGATTTTCCCTGGTTCGAAGGATCTTGTCTTAGATCTATAGAATGTTGAAATCCTAAGTGTTTGTTGAGTCTAATCTACCCTAGGGTAACCTAGTGTAGTAACTAAGTGTTAGGAGAGACTTACCCGGTAATTCTTGCTCTTAGATTCCAAAGATAACAAACCTTAGGTAGTGGTGAGCCTAATAAGCCGCCATTGGATTAGGTGTGCTAGGATAGTTGTTTAGGACTTTCCTTTCCAAGACTTACCCGGTAAGGATAGGTTAGACGCCTAATTAACGATCCGGTTTGTGTAGAATTCCTATCCTTAGGTTCTTAGAGACTTACCCGGTAATGAGACCTTAGGAGTGGACTAGTAGGACATGAGACCTACCCGGTAATTGATCCCAATTTAGAAACACTTAAATCCCAAAATATCATAGTTAATCCAAGGAATAAATAGATAACTTGAGTCCTATGCCATAACCGGAACTTCCAACCCCTAGAATCCGTCTTTTCTTTCCTTGATCGTTATCTTGTTTAGCTTGTTTATTTGTGCTGATTCTTAGTTTAGTTTGATTGTTTACTTTGCATGAATTGTGATCTTTGATTGATCACCAAAAACCAACCAAAAACATTTGAGATTTTCTTTTCTTTATTTCTTTCTTTTCTTTCAACCTAGATCTTTACCAAACTCAATCACAATTCGAATCAATTTCACCTTAGTCTTTGTGTTCGACCTCGGAATACTATCCCTTCTACAAACGTCCCATACACTGCGGGTTTCGCTAGGTAGTTAGGATTTAGTTCGAGTTATAAATTTAAAACCCATTTGCGCATCACGATCTTAGCGTAACAAGTTTTTGGCGCCGTTGCCGGGGACTAGGTCTAGATTGAGTCTATTTTGTGATTGATTATTAGTGTAGATCTTTCTTGTTGCTTTTGATCTCTTTTTGGTTTGTGTCTTTGCTTTTCAGGACATCTATTACTCTTTAGGTGTATGCGAAGATCTCGTGGCAAGGATTTAGCTCCATTCGATCCCGAACCGGAGAAAACCCTTCGATCTAGATCCAAGAGCATCCGAAAAGAGAAAGAGATGGCCGGTAGAAATCTCCAAGCTGAGTTGGATGAAGCCTTAGAGCAAATAAGGCTAAGAGATGAGCTCTTGGAGGAAGAAAGGAGACTTGCCAATGAGAGGCAAGAGGAAACTAGGAGGGAGATTGAGGAGATTAGGCAAGCCCTTGTTCAAGGAGAGTTTAATCGCCGACAACCTCCACCTCCTCCACCACAACCGCAGCCGGCGGCTAATGTTAGGGTTGTGCCCATTGCCATTGAAGAGCCACGAACCCTAGGGAGACGTATGGATCCGGCACAAAGAGCACACCGTCCGGGTGTGAATTTAGGAGATCCCGCAGCCCACAACTATGAGCTCCGCCCTCAAGTTCTACAAAATGATCCGGCATAATCAATTTGGAGGGATGGAAGGAGAGTCTCCTCATCAACATTTGATGAATTATGAGATCTTGATGGAGACTCTTAGGCCGCCAAGATTGGAGAGCAACAACCATAAGCTAAGGGCTTTCTGCTTCTCTCTTAAGGATAAAGCCTTAGCTTGGTATCAATCTATTCCACAAGGGCGAGTTGGTACTTGGGAGGAGATGACAACCGAGTTTTTGACTAAGTTCTTCCCACCTTCCAAGACTACCGAGTTAAGAGGGAAGATCAATGCCTTCGTGATGAAGGATAGAGAGAGTTTATTCAAGTCTTGGGAGAGGTTCAAAGATCTTCTCCTTGATTGTCCACACCATGGCATACCGAAAATTGAGCTATTGGAGATCTACTTCAAAGGACTTGATGAAGATAGCCAATTCAAGCTCCAATCCCTTTCCGGTGGGACATTTATGGAGAAACATGTGGATGAAGCTTGGGAGTTTGTGGAGAAGCAAGCTCTAGTGATTGAGAAATACTCCCATAGGAAGAGTGAAGGAAGAAAGGCGGGAGCATATGAGGTGAGTGAAGTCACCATGAGCAATTTCAAGCTTGACGCCATCAATAACGAGTTGAAGTCCTTGAGGGAGTTGTGTGCTACAACTTTGAAGAACCAAGCAACTCCTCAAGTGCTTCCACAAGCCAACTTGTCTTCCAAGGAGGAGGATGTGAATTATATGGGAAGGGGCAACTTCAACAATTACCAAGGCCTAAGGAGTTTCAACAACAACCGGCAATTCAACAATTACCGGCCCAACCACAACCATCCCGGATTTTCTTACTCTAACCCGGATGGAGCCTTGAACTCTTCCTCCTCCACAAGCACAACACCACCATCAAGAGCTTCACAAGAACCTCCACCCGGATTTACTCAACCTCCAAAGGATAGAACCGAAATAATGTTTGAGCAATTGCTTGGAAGGTTGAGTGGTCTTGAGAGCACGGTGACTTCAATTTCTAAGGCTCAAAAGGTTTTGGAAGCACAAGTGTTCCAAAAAGCAGGTGAAGCCCATAGAGACCCGGGAAAGCTTCCCGGAAGGACCGAAGACAACCCAAGAGGCCAAGTGTTGGCTATCACAACGAGGAGTGGGTTGAGTATGAAAGATCCTTTGCCCAAGGACAATGCTAAAGGAAAGCAAGTAGTGGTAGAAGAGGGAAAGTTGCAAGAAGATGGAGGCAAGAGCAAGGATGTAGAGCCAACCTATGTGGCACCACCTCCATACAAGCCACCACTACCGTTTCCACAATCAAGAGCAAGAGCTCGTTTGGACAATCACTTTGGTAAGTTCCTTGAACTAATGTCCAAATTACATATTAACATTCCGTTCATGGATGCCATTTTAGGAATGCCGGCATATGGCAAGTTTTTGAAAGAAATACTCTCCAACAAAAGGAAGTTGGAGGAGTATGGGGAGATAAGAATGACCAAGAGATCCTCGGAATTGATCCAAACAATGAAGGAGGAGATGCCTCCCAAGCTAAGAGATCCGGGCTCTTTTTGTGTCCCAATAGGAGTGGGAGATGTGAAGTACGAAGCCCTTTGTGATCTTGGAGCGAGTGTAAGCATCATACCGCTTGCACTTTGCAACAAGGTTGGGCTAGGAGAACCGAAACCGGTCAAGATGACCCTCTATATGGCGGATCGTTCTATCACTCATCCGGTTGGGATTTTAGAAGACATCCCGGTGCAACTAGGAGGATTCTATGTGCCAATTGATTTTGTGGTCTTGGACATTCCGGCGGATTATCCGGTTCCCATCATCTTAGGAAGACCCTTCCTAGCCACCTCCGGATGCCTAGTGGATTGCAAGAATGGAACTCTCTCCTTCAACATTGGAGAAGAGAACATCAAGTTCAAGTTGTCTACAATGACGAAAGGGACAGCCCTTGATGAGGATCTCTTCAACATAGTCGAGCAAGAGGAATCTAGGGAAGTTGTGAGCTCAATCTTGATCAAGGATCCCTTGGAGAAGGTTCTTACCTTAAGTATGATGGAGGAAGGTGTTGAGGAGACTTGCAATGAAGAGATCAAGGCCTTGGAAGCATTGGAAGAGGAGCCAAGAGTTGGATTTGAAAGCCACGAAGAGGTGTTGAACAGCTGCAAGTTCCACGGTCGAGATTTAAGTTCCACGGCCGTCAAACTTTCTGGACAACTCCGGGAAGCAAGCTTAGCAAGAACCACGGCCGTGGAAGTTGAGCAAACCGTGATTCCACCCGTGGTTTTCCCTGGACCAGCCCTTGATGATGGTCAAGCTCTTAGGAGCCATGAGGAGTCTTCATTTGCTTTGGATTCATCTCATCCAACATTGTTTGGATCGTCTCCAATCGATAAAGGTCCTCCTCAACTTGAACTCAAACCCCTCCCCTCTCATTTGAAGTATGCATTTCTTGGTGAAAACTCTACATATCCTGTGATTGTTAATGCATGCTTGAGTGATGATGAACTTGCTAAATTGTTGCATGAACTAAGATTGCATAGGAAAGCCATTGGCTATACTATTGATGATTTGGTTGGCATTAAGCCTTCTTTGTGCATGCATAAGATAATGATGGAAGATAACCACAAACCCTCTATTGAACATCAAAGGAGATTGAATCCTATAATGAAAGAGGTAGTCAAAAAGGAAATCATTAAGTTGCTAGATGCGGGAATTATCTACCCTATCTCGGATAGTAAGTGGGTTAGTCCCGTTCATGTAGTTCCTAAGAAGGGTGGGATGACCGTAGTAACTAATGAGAACAATGAACTAATCCCGACTAGGACGGTTACGGGGTGGAGGATGTGCATTGATTATAGGAAATTGAACATGGCCTCTAGGAAAGATCACTTCCCTCTCCCCTTCATTGACCAAATGCTAGAAAGGTTAGCTCAACACTCTTATTTTTATTATCTAGATGGCTATAGTGGATTCTTCCAAATCCCTATCCACCCCGATGACCAAGAGAAAACGACCTTTACATGTCCATGGGGTACTTTTGCATATAGGAGAATGCCATTTGGGTTGTGTAATGCACCCACCACCTTCCAAAGGTATATGATGGCTATCTTTTCGGAATACATAGAAAACATCATGGAAGTGTTTATGGATAATTTCTCTGTTTATGGTTCTTCCTTTGATAATTGCTTGGCTAACTTGTCATTAGTATTGCAAAGATGTGAGGAGACAAATCTTGTCTTGAATTGGGAAAAATGCCACTTCATGGTAAGTGAAGGCATTGTGTTAGGACACTTGGTGTCTAACCATGGCATTGAGGTTGATAGGGCAAAAATTGAAACGATAGAGAAGTTGCCGCCACCTACCTCGGTGAAGGGGGTAAGGAGTTTCTTAGGGCATGCCGGTTTTTACCGGAGGTTTATCCAAGATTTCTCTAAAATTTCTAAGCCTCTCACTAACCTACTAATGAAGGATGTTGATTTTGTCTTTTCCAAGGACTGTCTTGAGGCCTTTTGTAGGTTGAAGAGCGCCTTGATCTCCGCACCTATCATGCAACCTCCGGATTGGAGTCTACCATTTGAGATCATGTGTGATGCAAGCGATGTAGCCGTTGGGGCTGTTTTGGGGCAAAGGAAAGAAGGGCGCACTCATGCTATTTATTATGCTAGCAAGACGCTAGATGATGCCCAACTCAATTATGCTACCACCGAGAAGGAGTTGCTAGCGGTGGTGTATGCATTTGAGAAGTTCCGCTCATACCTTGTTGGAGCGAAGGTCATAGTTTATACGGATCATGCTGCGATCCGTTATCTACTTACAAAGAAGGATGTCAAACCAAGGTTGATTCGGTGGATCCTTCTTCTTCAAGAGTTTGATTTGGAAATACGAGATAAGAAGGGATCCGAAAACTCCGTGGCGGATCACCTTAGTAGATTGCCTCCATTAGAGCTTGGAAGAGATGACATTCCAATTGATGACTCATTCCGAGATGAGCAATTGCAAATGGTGGAGGAATGCTTGTTCCAAGTGTCTAGAGGAAATGAGTCATGGTATGCCGACATTGTGAACTACTTAGTGTGTGAGGAAGTGCCTCCCGGATTGACATATGCACAAAGAAAGAAGTTCTTCAATGATGTTAGGCATTACTATTGGAATGAGCCACTCTTGTTCAAGAAAGGCCCAGATGGAATGTTTAGAAGATGCATACCGGAAGATGAAGTAGAGAGTGTGATCCGGCATTGTCACTCCTTACCATGTGGAGGCCATGCTAGCTCACACAAGACGTGTGCAAAGGTATTGCAATCCGGTTTTTATTGGCCTAACTTGTTTAAAGATGTGCAAGGTTTTGTAGCGGCATGTGATGCTTGCCAAAGGACGGGCAACATCTCAAGAAGGAATGAGATGCCCTTGAACAACATCCAAGAAGTTGAAATATTTGATGTATGGGGTGTGGACTTCATGGGACCATTCCCTTCTTCATGTGGAAATCTCTTCATCCTATTGGCAGTGGACTATGTGTCAAGATGGGTGGAGGCAATCGCCTCTCCTACAAATGATGCCAAGGTGGTGGTGCGGTTCTTCAACCGGGTGATCTTCCCTAGGTTTGGAACACCAAGGGTGATCATTAGTGATGGAGGAAAGCACTTCACCAATAGGAATTTTGGGGCGCTTTTGGCCAAGTATGGGGTGACTCACAAGGTGGCAACACCTTACCATCCCCAAACTAGTGGCCAAGTGGAGATCTCCAACCGGGAGATCAAGGCCATCCTTGAGAAGACGGTGTCCAGGACTAGAAAGGATTGGGCTATGAGGCTCAATGATGCCTTATGGGCATATAGAACCGCCTTCAAGACACCGATTGGCACCACTCCTTACAAGTTGGTCTATGGCAAGTCTTGCCATCTTCCGGTAGAGATGGAGCATAGAGCTTATTGGGCCATTAAGTGGCTAAATTTTGATCTCAAGGCGGCGGGAGAAAAGAGATTGCTTGAATTGAATGCCCTCGAGGAGATCCGGTTGGACGCTTATGAGAATGCCCGGATTTACAAAGAGAGAACCAAAAGATGGCATGACAAGAGGATCATCCCCAAGGAGTTGAGTGAAGGAGATCTTGTCCTTCTCTTCAACTCAAGGCTAAGGCTCTTTCCCGAAAAGCTCAAATCAAGATGGACCGGGCCATATGTGGTGAAGAAGATCTTTTCCCATGGAGCCATTGAGATAGGAGGGGAACATTGTGGGAACTTTAAGGTGAATGGGCACCGGTTGAAGAAGTATATCCCGGGAGCTCCGGTGGAGATAATTGCCCCGCTTCACCTAGAGTAAACGCCCCCGAGTTTGGTCAAGCTAATGACCTTAAAGAAGCGCTTGGTGGGAGGCAACCCATTGGTAACATTTTTCTTTTCTTGATTTGCTTTTGTTTCTAGATTTTTCTATCTTTGTGTGTGTTTTGTCTACCTTGTGTGTGTGCTAGAACATTAGTGGCATTGGAGGCCTTGCTTGACATAGGAATGATGATGATGAAACCCTCATCAATTATGGGTGGAGCGGACGCGGAACTTGGACGGCTAGCGGTGTCTAGCGCGGGTCCCGAAGCTTTGATGGATGCTTAGAGCTCTCTACCATGGTTGATAGGATCATCAAACGTCAATTCACTATTGAGCAATCCCAAATACCATAACAAACCATTTTTACATTGTGAGAACCTTCTTTCACACTCTTTACTTGTATACCACATTGGGGACAATGTGTTTCTAAGTATGGGGTGGGGTTTGCATGATCCTTTGCATGATGAGCATCAAGGATAGTTTAAAATCTTCACATGTCTTGCATTGTACATACTTAAATCGAAAATACCATAAAAATCAGAAAATTTTAAAAAAATTTTGTGCTTTCTAGGCTTGGATATGATCCTAATGATGAATCTTGTCTTGTGAATTGGCTATGGATGGCCTCATGTGTTAGGATTAATGAACGCATATGTAGACTTGAAGTACTTCTCTTGAAATACTATGAATGATTTGTGACCATGATGTTTGCCTAGAAAGGATTGAGTAGTGAAGATGGAAATTACATGATAGTTCTTGCATACCATCTAGGAATGAATGAGGCGATTCAATCTTTCTCTACTTCTCATCTTAATCATGATTGCTTGAGCACCTCAATTGAGATAAAATTGACCTCTTTTAACACATCCGGGAATAGGAGCATGCTAGTGTGTTGATGAGTGTGAAAAGCAAGTGTGAGGTGAAGTTGTTGATGAAGAGAACATCATGCATAAAATGCTGAATTTGTTGTGAAAAGTGTAGCCAATAATATAGGTTTGGGGACATTGGTTTAAATGACAAGTAACTCGGTACACTTCACATAATCGGGTGTTGGTGCCTTGCCAAAGTCAAATGAACCAATAGTCCTAACGAGCTTTGGTATGTGTGCCCGGTGTGGATACACCTCGAAAACTAAGAAAAAGCCCGAGGACGGATAATCACCAAGGTTTCGGCTTGTGTACACCAATGCCATTGTCTCAAAAATAAGCACTAGTACAAAGAGGGGTTGTAGACCCCGGTTTTTTTATACATGAGACCCCGGTTTTCAAAGCGTGGTTAACGGGAGCGAGTTAAATCTATTCAGACCACGCTAATTGTCACCGGGGTGAAAAAAATTCGGACCACGGTTATTTTAAATAACCGTGGTCCTAGTTTAATTTTTTTTAAAAAAAATTATAGGATTCGGACCACGGTTATTTTAAATAACCGTGGTCCCGGTTCTTTTAAAAAAAAATTTTTTTTACAGATTTCGGACCACGGTTATTTAAAATAACCGTGGTCCCACTTCTATATTTTTTGAAAAAAAAAACACCACGGTTCTGTAAAGAACCGTGGTGTTTAAAAAAACTACCAGTGCACTCTACTGCACACCAATCCTAATTCTAAACTCATACAACAATAATAATCACTTCAGCTTTGGATGCTGCTTAGCCTCTTCTTCAAGAGAGTATGCCACACATTCTTGATTTCGTTATCTATTCTTCAAGTGAGCATGCACCTTCTTCAAGCAGAACCTATGTTTTGTGCATTCAGTGTAACGCTTACAGTTGACTTCTCCCATCACATCAACACTCTCCACCTTCCTCTATCTTCTTTGAAAACCTTAAACAAGCTGATCAAAAACAAGGAGATATAGTCATTGATTCCATACACATCTAAATATACGTCTTAATTCTTTCACAATCATAATTCTATTCAATTTAAAATAAGGAAACTAAAGAAATTGAAATATGCTAGTACGAGTTTTCTAGTCTGTTTCAAACTAGAAAACTGCTCTTATGTTTATTAGGTAAGGATTTCGGTTACCATAGATTCCCTGAGCATAGCAAGTAGCTGAGTATAGAGCTACAACAGCACCCATATTAAAGCCTCACATTTATTTCTTCAACCCGATCTTCATGAGGTGAGCTAATCCCATACCTGATACCCCTGAACCCACAGTAAGCCTGTGTGTTACACTTCCTAACATTCATAGAAGATCAAATTGTTGTCAGAAGCACAAAAGAAAACAAATTACTAAACCCCCCAGATAATCAGGTTGGTAAATTTAATATTATTTAGTAAATTTAGCTTTTCTTTTTCTTTCAACTTGACATTGATGTGTGGTTTTAGCCCTTCTTCATTACCTGCAAAGTTCATTAATGAAACAAAATATACATAAGAGTTAAACACAATACTATGAGCACCTAATTAAAAATTATTTAATATAACCAATGATGAAGTAATTACCGGCTATAATATTGTCAACGATGATTGGAATAAGCAAGCCTGAGGAAGCATCACCACCCACGATGAGCGAGATCCATACATAATTTGTGTGGTTGTTTAACCACTACAATCCCACATCAAAAACAAACAGAGATCACTCTACAGCATATTAGATCTCAATATAAAACATCCAAATTTTGGGTAATTAAGTACCTTTCTGAGGAATTCATATGTTTGTGCTGCGGAGACGGTGTCTGACACATTATATGCAGATGAGGAGTTACTATAAGAGAATCCAGTTCCAACTGGTGCATCCAAGAAGAATATATTTGCACTCTACAATGAACAGTTTCTCAAACATTAATAAATATATAATAAGTTTTAAAAAACAGCATATACAAAGTACTTGCCTTGGTCCAAAGAGTAAGAGATGGATAATACAGATGGCAATCCTCCATTATAATCTGTAACATTGAGAGCTAATAGACCTAACCACACAAATTAAGGTACATAATTACTATATGAGGTATGAGAATGTATATATAAATATGAACAGCATATACAGAGTACTTGCCTTGGTCCAAGATTATATTTGCACTCTACAATTATATACTAGGAAATGTATATATAAATATGAACATACCAACTTGGTAGAAGAGACCGTTGAGAGCGGAGCAATCAGGGCCGCTATTGATGTAAAGAATGAGAGGGTCAGCTCTTGGTCTTCCTTGTGACTCGACAAAGTAATAAATCAGCTCTGAATCATTGACACTCACGTATCTGCAGAACAAAGAGAAAGATGATGAATAAAAATACAAATTTCTTAATTATGCAAAGATTGAAGTTGAGAGTGAGGAAGAACCCGGTTTGGAGTTTGAAGGGAAAGCAGGTGGGGAAGCCGGGGAGATGGTAGACGGTGTGGGAGGTAGAGGCGGCGTCGCTGATGCATGCAAGTAGATGGACGATGACTAATGAGGCAGATGTCTAGGATCGAGCCCACTCCTTCAATTTTTGTGAATCTTTTCTAATGAATATAAGTTTCTATCATCACTCCAATCAGTAGATGTAGTGTTTTAAGACGCAGGAAACATCTTCAAAAGGATGTTCAAAGAAAGATATAATGAACTTCAAATTACTCGAATTAGGATATCAGAAGAATGCCACTATACATATATTTACATAGGAAAAAGAAAGACAAAAGAAAGAATTGCTCCATTTCATCTCTAAAAAAATTAAGTTCACTTAAATCAAGAAGATACTGCAGTCATGAAGTGGGGATTGATACAAGATACTGCAGTTAATCTAACGTTGCTCTTATAATCTTATATAAAGGAAAAAGAGGAGACTACATTTGGAACCTCTTAAAAGTGGCTTTCAAAAGAGAGATAAGAATGTATCATTTATGAAAATTTCATCTACACTTCTAGTAGATTACTAGACTAGAAGTCGTAATAAAGCTAATTCAGTTTTGATTTATTTTATTTCCCTTCACTGTCAGGTTTTGAGGTAGTTCAGATTTGTAACCGGCTTAATATGAATTTCAAGTGATTTGAATTTCAAATATTGTTCATATCACAACCGATTTGGATCTTGAATTGGATCATCAATCAAGTTAACTTGAACTCCAATTATTTGTGCTACTCTTAAATCTGGGGTTACAATCCTGTGGAGTTTTGAGTGATTAATCCACTACATACCGTACTGTCAAACTGTGCCTTCGTAGCTTCACACTTCAATCCTATAGCAATAGCCTGCATCAAGCAAACACATAGTTAGCATTTTTTTTCACGTGCTGTAACTAATCAAATTTGAAAGGCAGAGTTACATTATTGTTTCTATAATCCTTCATTCGGAACCAATAATAATATATTCTGATTAGTTTCTTCAGTGATAAATAACGACTCTTCTAATATCAAATATTAAAGAAAGAAACTTCACCACAGAAAAGCTACAGTAAGAAGCAGCTAGCAAGTACATAACAACATCTATCGCATTAAAGAATATTACGAAGTAAGAATCAGTTAGCAAGTACATAGTAACATCTATCACATTTAAGAATATTACGTAGTAAAATATTTAGATATACCTGCATAATTTCAGGGGCATCTGGTCCACACATGGATGCTCCAATAACTTTATCAGTCTCTGAATCTACAAGAAACTTCATAACAGACTTCTCTTGCCGCCTGCAAAAAAATCAAATTGTAAGGACTTCCACCGGAAGTGTATACCTTGTATGTTGCAAGAGAAACATTGATCCACATATTGAGCATAAGAAAGATATAAGTTAGATGTCTGAAGGACGTGCTTGTCTCATAATATGTTATACTAAATTAATAGGTGATGTCAATGACACACAACACACAAGAATACAAGTTTTGGGACGAATATGTTTCACATCTTTAGAATATCCACCATCAGTTTCTTTCCAAATTGTACATGATAACAGATAAAACTCCAGAACGAAATTATAAGATGTACCCTGAGATTGTGTTCTTCAATGTGAATACCATGGTTTCGCCATTTTCTTGTGCTACAAACTCTTCTTCATTAAGACCCACGACAGAAAGCAGCGGTATGCTACAAGAAGATAAATACAGATCATACAAGAAATTTGTTAGTTGGTTTTGCAGAATAAAATTCTCAGAGGTAAATCACAGATGAAGTAGTGCAGAGTATTCTGAAAGTTGAATTGGTAAATTACAGATTAACAATCTTTTGGGTAAATCATGTAAAAGTGCTCCAAATAGGGATTTCATACCGTACGGTTACACTGTGCTTGAATTCACAGCAGCTCGCAGTCGCCAGTCACCTCTTGGAGAATCTGGGTCGAGGTGGAGAATCGGGGTCGAGGCTCGCAGTCTCCAGCCATCGCCACCGTTCGCCGCCTCCAATCGCCGCTGCCAGTCGCCGAATAGTTCGGATCTTTGCCCTTGAACACGAAGGAGAGTTGGGATCGATCGATCGATCGATAGGTTAGGGCTAACTGCAGAGATGTGTTTTCCCAAGCATAAAACAATGCGCTGAAGTAGGGTTTTACCACTGTTATTAAAAAAAACTGGGGTCCGGGATTTTTGTGTTACCACGGTTAAAAATATAACCGGGGTCCGAAATTTTAATACCCCGGTTAAATTATATAACCGGGGTCTAAAATTTTTTTAAAAAAATAAAAAATCAATTAAACTCGGTTATACATCTAACCGTGGTCCGAAAATACCTTTGATCACGGTTTTTTCAAACCGCTCCAACATAAGCGAGGTCTAGAGGGGGTATTTGTACTAGTGAAGTCAAAGAAAAAGAAAAGAAAGAAAAGATAGAGGAAAATATACACTTGAGGGAAGTTGATCGAGGACAAGAATGTGGAGTTAGTTCCGTTCCCGGATTAGCATCACATAACCTAGAAATCCCCACCCAATCACTACATTTCTTGGCCCTTTTATCTCACAAGACCTTATGACCTATTTGCATGTTTGTAAGACTTAGTGATTTAGATTGGATGTACTCTTGACCTTCTTGACTTCTTCATCTTTACATTTCATGCATACCTTTGAGTTAAGTACAATTGTCTTTCCATGCTTTCATTTTGTTTGATGCATGATTGCTTATCCTTTGCCATGAAACATGACTTTAAAGGTGATCCAATAATAGAAGCACAAACCCAAAAAGATTTTGCCATTTTTCTGCATACATAAATTATGTCATCTCTTAGTCTATAGTTGGGAATTTGCTCGGGGACGAGCAAACCTTAAGTATGGGGTATTTTGATAACACGATTTATGACTTAGTTTTAGGTAATCATTTAGATAGATTTCTCACTCATTCATGCATGGTTTAGCACTAGTTCACGACATTTTGCACTCAATTCATGTATTTTGCCGAGATAGACGTCTACACGGACTTGTGCGTGTTTTATAGGTATTTCGGGAGATTTAGGAGCAAAACGATACGTTTGAGGATCGTTCATCTAGATGACACACCCTCAGAGTCATTAGGACACAAGCTAAAGGCTAAGGAGGACTCATGGAGCCTTGCCAACACTTGCCATGCACCAAACCACAGCTTAATGATCCAAGGCGAAGTTTCTGCACAGATTCACGGTTCTCTGACACTCCACGGCCGTGGAATCAACCGTGGATTTTGCCAGATTCTTGTGACAGCTGTGTCACGACTCTCATGGCCAGCTCATGCAAGTTTGTTATAAAAGTGGTCCTTCATGGGCTGTGAGAAGCATCTTGGAGCAGCTCTCCATTTTCCATGACTCTCTAACAAAAATATTCTAAAAACAAGAAGTTTTTCTAGGAAGGAAAGTGTCAAAGAGGAAGAAGAAGAGCTCCATTGAAGAGGAGAAGAAGAACACACACACCATTGCCACACCTTGATAGATTTTTGTAGTGAAGAATTCCGGATTCTATTTCTAGAGTTGTATGAATCATTTGAACCTTCTTTTGGAAGGATTGTGAGTTATTCTAATTCTATTTTCAGCTTGGTTTTGTTTTAGTTCACTTGTCCATCTCTTTTCCTTCATTATCTTGCAAATGGATGTCATGATTTTATGTTTGTTTGTTTCGATTTCTATTATGAACGTTGTAGGCTAAATTGATGAGGTTCTAGGGTAAGGAAAGGATGGTTATGGCTAGGGCTATGATAGGACGGACTTAGATTTACCTTTGGATGACTTGTGTGTATGAACTTAGTTGCTGTTAGAAATCACGGGTAGTTCTTGTCTGACCACGGCCGTGATTTAGGTAGAACAAACCGTGATTTTCCCTGGTTCGAAGGATCTTGTCTTAGATCTATAGAATGTTGAAATCCTAAGTGTTTGTTGAGTCTAATCTACCCTAGGGTAACCTAGTGTAGTAACTAAGTGTTAGGAGAGACTTACCCGGTAATCCTTGCTCTTAGATTCCAAAGATAACAAACCTTAGGTAGTGGTGAGCCTAATAAGCCGCCATTGGATTAGGTGTGCTAGGATAGTTGTTTAGGACTTTCCTTTCCAAGACTTACCCGGTAAGGATAGGTTAGACGCCTAATTAACGATCCGGTTTGTGTAGAATTCCTATCCTTAGGTTCTTAGAGACTTACCCGGTAATGAGACCTTAGGAGTGGACTAGTAGGACATGAGACCTACCCGGTAATTGATCCCAATTTAGAAACACTTAAATCCCAAAATATCATAGTTAATCCAAGGAATAAATAGATAACTTGAGTCCTATGCCATAACCGGAACTTTCAACCCCTAGAATCCGTCTTTTCTTTCCTTGATCGTTATCTTGTTTAGCTTGTTTATTTGTGTTGATTCTTAGTTTAGTTTGATTGTTTACTTTGCATGAATTGTGATCTTTGATTGATCACCAAAAACCAACCAAAAACATTTGAGATTTTCTTTTCTTTATTTCTTTCTTTTCTTTCAACCTAGATCTTTACTAAACTCAATCACAATTCGAATCAATTTCACCTTAGTCTTTGTGTTCGACCTCGGAATACTATCCCTTCTACAAATGTCCCGTACACTGCGGGTTTCGCTAGGTAGTTAGGATTTAGTTCGAGTTATAAATTTAAAACCCATTTGCGCATCACGATCTTAGCGTAACAAGAGTGTCTTGTAGGTGAGTCATATAAGGTTTTTGGAACTTCACCGTACAATTACCTTACATTAGCATACCTTTGCATATCTTAACTCTATCCTTATATCATTAGTATATCTTGAATCGATTGCCACTGCTGGATACTTGGATCTTTAGGATTGTTGTTTTCCCAATAATCCGAAAAGCTCTTACATTTACTCGCTTGATAATCTATAACTGGATTTAACCCCCCAAATCCCTGTGTTCGATACTCTGGAATTCTTGCTTAACTACGTCGATCCGTACAATGCGGGTTCGCTTGCTTGATTCTAGTTTTATAAATTTAAAGCTTATTTGCACGCACGCTAAGTGGCGAACAAGTTTTTGGCGCCGTTGCCGGGGATTTGGTCTAGGCCGAATTCGGTTTTCGGTTGTGAAGCTTGGGAGCTTCTCCCTTGTTATTTGATATCTTTTTGAGTGCATGCGCAGGTCTAGGAACACCGGAGACCTCTTACCTCTTGATCAAGAGCTTGAGAGGATTTTAAGGCAAAAGCGCAAGGAAAAGAAGATGGCTGAAGAACACGAACGTGATCTTCAAGCGGAGTTAGCGGAGAAAGAAGCTCAACTCCAATGGAATGAGAATATTCGCCGGGATGAAATGGATCGTCATCAATCTGAAGTTAACGATCTAAAAGATATGATGTTCCAGATGAGGATAGAAATAAGCAACCTTAAGAATAAGGGGAGCCAGAAATCCTCAAGAAGGGCATCAAGATCAAGAAGAAGAAGCCATTCATCCGTTGATGATAGTGATTCTTCCATGCCACCGCTAGAGGAAATTGATCTCACGATCAATGTGAATCCTTTCCATCCACGGGGAGCTGCTAATCGTCGTGTTCCACCTAGGAATGCGAGGATCGAACGTGTAGATGATGAGCCAAGAACTCTTGGCCAAAGGATGGATCCAACACAACAACCGCGCCGTTTGGGCGTGAACTTTAATGCTGATGATGTGCAAGGGTTTAGCTTCAACCCTCAAGTTATTACTCTTATTCACCAAAACCAATTTGGCGGAACAAGCGCTGAATCTCCACACCAACACTTGCAAAACTTTGAGTGTATGATGGAGACAATGAGACCGAAGAACGCTACTACCAACAACTATAAACTCAAGCCTTTCTTCTTCTCTTTGAAAGGGAAAGCGTTGTCTTGGTACCAAGCTCTTCCTAGTGGGAAACTAGATACGTGGGAAGACCTTTCCGCGGAGTTCCTCACCAAATTCTTTCCGCCATCCAAAACGGCGGAACTTAGAGGTAAGATCAATGCATTTTCCATGAAGTCTAATGAAAGTTTGTTTCAATCATGGGAAAGGTTTCAGGACTTGTTATTGGATTGCCCTCATCATGGCATATCCAATCTTGCATTGTTGGAGATTTACTATAAGGGGCTGGATGCGGGAACGCAATTCAACCTCCAATCCCTCTCATGTGGAACATTCATGGACATGAGAGAAGATGACGCTTGAGACTTCATTGAGAAGCAAGCAAGAGTCATAGAGAAGTATTCCCACCGGAAAGTGGAGGGAAATCGTGTGGAGCAAGGAGCAAAGCTCACACATGAAGCTCAAAATCAGATTTTCTCCCTCAACAATGAGATCAAAGAGTTGAAGGAGGCAATCAAGACCAACTTTCCAAAGCAACAAGGCAAGGATGTTGGCTATTTGGGCAACAACAACAATGGCGGTGAGAACACAAACCGCAACAACAACAACAACAACAACAACAACCGGAACAATCGGAATGGCAATAACAATAACCGGAACAACAACAATTGGAACAACAATAGGGGGTTCAAACAACAACAATTGGCGCTCCAATCAACAAAATTCCGGTAACTCTTATCCTTCCAATTCGAATTCACTAACTCCACCTTCCTCTTCCTCTACTCCTTTGAAAAGCCAGGGGCAAACATCTAATGGAGGAAACACTTCGGGGAAGGAGAAGCCCGATCCCATGTTGGAAACGATTTTGGGAAAGCTTCAAGGTTTGGAGAACCGCATCATTAAGGTTGATGATCAGATTTCTAAGGTTGATAAAGCCCAAAAGGTTTTGGAAAACCAAATGTTCAACCATGCGGAGGAAGTTCCTAGGAATCAAGGGAAACTTCCAGGAAAGACGGAGGACAACCCTAAGGGAAGGGTGATGGCAATCACAACTAGGAGCGGAGTGACTACCACCGATCCGCAGCCCAAGTTTGTTGAAGTCCCCGTAGAGAAAGACAAAGAGAAGGGGAAGGAGAAGGAAGATGTCTACGTTCCTCCTCCAGCTTACAAACCTCCCCTACCATTCCCTCAATCTAGAGCGAGAGCGCGCATTATTGATGCTATTGTAGGTATGTCGGCTTATGGCAAGTTCTTAAAGGAGCTCCTCTCCAACAAGAGGAAGCTAGAAGATTTCGGTGAGGTTAAGATGAGTTCGGATTCTTCGGATCTCATCAAGACCATGAAGGAGAAAATGCCCCCCAAGCTAAAGGATCCGGGGTCGTTTTGCATTCCCATAGGAGTAGGAGATGTCACATATGATGCATTATGTGACTTAGGAGCAAGTGTGAGCATCATACCACTTGCGTTATGTAGGAAGATCGGTTTAGGCGACCCTAAACCGGTGAAGATGACGTTGTACATGGCGGATCGATCCATCACTCGCCCCGTCGGTATTGTAGAAGACGTCCCAGTCAAGCTAGGTAAATTCTTTGTTCCCATTGACTTTGTCATGCTTGACATTCCTGCAGATAGTCCGGTCCCGATCATACTCGGAAGACCGTTTCTTGCAACTTCCGGCTGCATAGTCGATTGCAAGAATGCTAGACTCGCCTTTGACATAGGAGAAGAGAAGGTAGAGTTCGTTCTTTCCACTCTAGTGAAGGAGCCAATCTTTGATGAGGATATATTCAATATCCAAGATGAAGAAGGGTTGTCTAGAGAGGAGGTAAGTGCTATTCTCTTCAAAGATCCTTTGCAAAAGGTCATTACTATGAGTCTAACAAATGTAGGGGAAGAAGAGGAGTGCAATGAGGCAATTGAAGCCTTATAAGCACAAGAAGAGATGGGTGAAGTGGAATTCGAGGAGCTCCACGACGAGGCAGAAAACGTGAGAATCCACGGCCATACACTATATTCCACGGCCGTGGATCTCACAACCCAAAGCGTGGCTCACTCCAAGGGGTTACACGGTCGTGGAGGACATAGGGAAACCGTGATTCTGGCCGTGGAAGGGAATGATCGTGCCACTTCTTCAACTTCTTCTGATTCTTCTCCTACACCTTCTACTTCCTTAGACACTTCTAAGGAAGCATCGGATGCTCCTCAAGAACCATTGGAAGCTCCGAAAGCAATGGAATTGAAACAACTTCCTACACATCTAAGGTACGATTTTCTAGGACCTAACTCTACTTATCCAGTTATTGTTAGTTCCGATCTAACCATAGATGAACATAGTAAACTTATGGTTGTCCTTAGGAAACATAGGAAAGCTTTAGGTTATACTATAGAAGACTTAGTAGGAATCAAACCCTCCCTATGCATGCATAAGATATTAATGGAGGAAGACTTTAGGACTTCAAGACAACCTCAAAGGCAGTTGAATCCGACCATGAAGGAGGTTGTCAAGAAGGAAATTCTTAAACTTCTTGATGCAGGTATCATCTATCCTATCTCCGATAGTAAGTGGGGGAGTCCGGTTCAAGTAGTTCCGAAGAAGGGAGGTATGACAGTCATCACCAACAAGAACAACGAACTCATTCTTACCCGAACCGTAACGGGATGGCGGATGTGCATTGACTACCGCAAGCTTAACAACGCGACGAGGAAGGATCACTTCCCACTACCCTTCATCGATCAAATGCTTGAAAGGTTAGCACAACATTCGTACTTTTGCTATCTTGACGGTTATAGTGGCTTCTTTCAGATTCCGATACACCCGGACGATCAGGAGAAGACTACATTCACGTGCCCATGGGGTACATTCGCTTATAGGAGAATGCCGTTCGGGCTTTGCAACGCCCCAGCCACCTTTCAAAGGTGCATGATGGCCATCTTCTCCGAATACATAGAGGAAATCATGGAGGTCTTCATGGACGATTTCTCCGTATACGGTTCCTCTTTTAACGATTCCCTTTCTAACCTTTCTCTTGTTTTACAAAGGTGTGAGGACACTAACCTAGTTCTTAATTGGGAGAAGTGTCAATTTATGGTTAAGGAAGGAATTGTATTAGGTCACTTAATCTCTAATAGAGGGATAGAAGTAGATAAGGCTAAGATAGAGACCATAGAAAAGCTTCCTCCCCCAACTTCGGTGAAAGGGATAAGAAGTTTTCTAGACATGCCGGATTCTATAGACGCTTCATCAAAGACTTTTCTAAAATATCAAGACCTCTCACTAATCTATTGATGAAGGATGCGGTTTTTGAGTTTTCGCAGGAATGTTTGGATGCGTTTAACACCATTCGGCAAGCTCTAATTTCAGCACCTATTATCCAACCTCCGGATTGGACTCTACCTTTTGAGGTTATGTGCGATGCTAGTGACGTAGCTATAGGAGCTGTTCTTGGACAACGAAAGGAAGGGCGAACCCATGCCATATACTATGCTAGAAAGATGCTAGATGAAGCGCAGCTCAATTACGCCCCTACCGAAAAAGAGTTTTTAGCCATTGTCTATGCTATTGACAAGTTTCGCTCTTATCTTGTAGGTGCAAAGGTGATTGTCTACACGGATCATGCTGCGATCCGGTACCTCCTTGCAAAGAAGGATGCGAAGCCTAGGCTAATTAGATGGATTCTTCTCCTACAAGAATTCGATCTAGAGATCCGCGACAAGAAAGGTTCGGAAAATTCTGTTGCGGATCATTTGAGTCGCCTAACACATCTAGAGGACGACCAACTACCTATAGATGACTCCTTCCCGGACAAACACCTACACATCATTGAGGAGTGCATCGACGTGATCTCCAAAGGTAACGAACCATGGTTTGCTGATTTTGTTAACTATTTGGTTTGCCAGGAGATACCGCCCGGATTATCCTACGCACAAAGAAAGAAGTTCTTTAAGGATGTCCGGGAATATTTTTGGAATGAACCTCTTCTCTTCAAGAGATGTCCGGATGGCATCATTCGGCGATGTGTGCCGGAAGATGAGATGCAAAGTGTCATCCGTCATTGTCATTCACTACCTTGTGAAGGACATGCTAGTTCGAACAAGACTAGCGCAAAGGTATTGCAATCTGGATTCTTTTGGCCTACTTTATTTAGAGATGTGCAATCCTTTGTTTCTTGCTGCGATGCTTGTCAAAGAACAGGTAATATCTCTAGGAGGAATGAGATGTCCCTCAACAACATCCAAGAGGTGGAGATTTTCGATGTTTGGGGAGTAGATTTTATGGGACCATTCCCATCCTCTTGTGGAAACCAATACATACTATTGGCGGTAGATTACGTTTCTAGATGGGTGGAAGCAATTGCCTCTCCCACAAATGATGCCATGGTGGTGGTCAAGTTCTTTAACAAGACCATCTTTCCGCGATTTGGGACGCCAAGGACTATCATTAGTGATGGAGGTTCTCACTTCATTGCCCGGCGCTTTGAAGCTCTTCTAGCTAAGTATGGGGTTACTCACAAGATCGCTACCCCTTATCATCCACAAACTAGTGGACAAGTTGAGATCTCAAATCGGGAGATCAAAGGAATCTTAAAGAAGACGGTTTCAAGGACTAGGAAGGATTGGTCCTTGAAGCTTGATGACGCATTGTGGGCATACCGGACTGCGTACAAGACTCCCATAGGAACCACACCATACAACCTTGTGTATGGGAAGTCTTGCCACTTACCGGTAGAGTTAGAGCATAAGGCGTTTTGGGCTATCAAGTGGTTGAATTTTGGCATGAAGGAAGCGGGAGAGAAGCGTCTCTTAGACCTTAATGAGCTGGAAGAAGTCCACTTGAATGCCTATGAAAACGCCAAGATTTATAAGGAGAGAGCAAAGCGTTGGCATGATAAGCATATCATTCCAAAGGACTTCAAAGAAGGAGATCAAGTTCTCCTCTTCAATTCAAGGCTTCGTCTCTTTCCAGGTAAGCTCAAATCTCGTTGGACCGGACCTTTTCTAATTAAGCGTATTTTCCCCATGGTGCAGTTGAAGTATGGGGTGAAGCGGGCGGAAGCTTTAAGGTGAACGGCCAACGACTCAAGAAGTACACGCCGGAACTCCAAGCTGAAGAGTTCGCGCCTACCGCACTCGAATAAGTGCGAGATTGGTCTAGCTACGGACCTTAAACAAAGCGCTTCTTGGGAGGCAACCCAAGGTATTGCATTTTGTTTTTGTTTTCAATTCATAGTTTAGTTTAGTTTAGACGTTTTTGCTTTATTTTGCCTTCGATTCCTTCCGGTATGTTCGTGTTTTTGGATGTAGGAACGATGGAAAAGGAAAAGGGAAGGATAATGTTGAAGAAAAGTGACGAAACTTGGACTTTGGAGCATTACAAAGAGTTCCACGGCCTAAACCACGGTCGTGACAGCTACAGTGCCCGTAATTTCCAAAAGCCTTTGAAAAATCACCAAAACCACGGTTCTGTACATTTCCACGGCCGTGGAACCCCCCGACAGACCGTGATTTTCAAAATTTTGCCTGTCACTATATAAACCACGTTCTTCACAAAAACACTCCACAAAACCACTTCCACGACCCAAAAACGCCGATTCCACGCCCTTCCTTCCAAATCTCCGTTCGTTAACCGTTTTCGACGATTCTTCTTTCCAAGTTGAAGCAAATTTGATTACCGATCCAAGCAACGAATCGAGCGGAAAATCACCAAGGAACGCACAATTCGGATTTTAAAATCCGAAACCTAGGTTTTTTCCACTCTTCTTGATCTTTGTCAATTTGGTTCGTTTTTGCTAGAAATTATAGGAGAACTGCTTGAAACTGGAAGGAATTAGACTAGGGTTGCCTGATTGCTGAATTTGAGTGCTGATTGTTGAGTTTTGAGAAAAACTGAGACGAATCACGGTCCCTGGTAGTTCCACGGCCGTGGAATCATCAAGAACAGGCCGTAATTTTGGACAGTGATGGACTTTGTAAGGAGAGTTTCTGGGAGGATCAAGGAGAAGAAGAATGACCAAAACAAGAAGAGGAAGGGTAATCCCTCTTCTTCTTCATCCTCTAGAGCACCACCACCCTCTTTCCCTTCACCTCCATCATCACCTTCATCACCCTCACCTCCTAGCCCTAGAGTACCGACCATTCATGAGGATCACCTTAATGCATTCGAGAGGATCCATGAGAGGCCTGTGATTGGACCTAGGTACCAATTGTTAGAGGATCTAGCTCCTCTTAACATAGTAGATGACCTTACTTGGCTCTTGGATAGAGCCGGTCTTATCGTCTTCTCGGCTATCCGAGAAGATGCCTACGAGGAGATTACGAGGGAGGTTGTGACGTCTTTCGAGCACAGCCATGTGGATAGGACCGTTTCTTTCCGTCTTATGGAAAGAAACTATGATTTTTCCATCCGTGAGTTCGGGACCTTCTTTGGGTTCCATGAGACCTTTAACGGTCGTTTTCCTAGTGGCGTTTACGCCAAAGACTTTTGGGAGGAGGTTGCTATGATATACGCCAGCGAGGACCGCTGGCAACCTGCTGATACCAAGGCCAAGTTGATGTATCACTTGGCCTTGAAGATTGCTCACCGTGTTCTTTCGGAGTGTCTCTTCCCTAGGACGGAGACGCTCCAAAAGATCAAGACGGATGAGCTATTTCTGCTGTATTCTATGTTGTATGGACGCCGAGCTGACTGTGCCACCCTCTTAGCTGCTACTATGAGCAAGCTAAAGAACAAGAGGAAGGGCAACATTGGATATGGTGGGATAGTTACCCACCTTGCTAGGAGCTTGGGAGTTGATTTTTCTGCCTGTACCCGCATATCAGCCGTACCCTTAGGACTTCATGCCTTCATGACTAGAGGTCTCATCTTCCCCACACATAGAGGTCCGCCTTATGCGGCCATGCCTTGGGAGAGCAGGACAGGTAGGGGTATAGAGTGGCTACAGGAGTACTCCATTATGGCTGGACGCCATAATTGGAAGAAGACGTTCGCTGCTATGCACGCGAACAGGATTGCAGCTCCTCCGTATGTTCCACCACCGCCCGTAGTTGAGGAGGAGGAGATGAGGGATCAGTTTGAGGGTGGAGGAGGAGCCGAGCAGGAGTTTGGCACGTTTCCGGATCAGCCGCATGCGGCCCCCGATGTGCCTAGACGTTCTCCACGTCCCGCCAGAGCTTCAAGCTCGTCTTCTCGCCGCGCCAGCGTGAGTGAGAGACCCACTTGGGCAGAGACACCTCCTGCATGGTATGGAGCTCCACCTCCATGGGCTACACAGACACCATCTGCACCAGCACCGTCCGACGCTCCAAAGTGGTACAGTCATGCTCCGGGATGGTATGAGCAGATGCCGGATTGGGCTACTGGCCTTTCAGAGAGAGTAGGAGCATTGGAGATCCGAGCCGATGCTAGAGATGGACGCTTGGACGACCTCGATCACATGATGAGAGATGTCTACCGCCAGTAGTTTGGGCGGTTTTATGATCCTAGCTTCTCTCCATTCCCGCCTCCACCTCCACCGCAGTGATGATGATGATGACCGATTGCTTTAGCCGCTCCACCGCCATTTTGTGAGTTTCTTTTTCTTTTCTTTCTTTTCTTTCTTTTATTTTGAACATTAGGGACAATGTTCGTCCCAAGTATGGGGTGGGGTGTGACTAAAAGTTGTAATAACTCTTACTCACTATGTTTGCTTCTATCGAGACTATCATTGCATGTTCATTTTATTGTTGCACGTTTCATTATTGCATTGCATGAAAAAGAGTTTCAAAAACCCATAAAAATTGAAAAATTTTGAAAAATTTTGTGCTTCTATGGAATTGAGATGATTTCTATGATAATCGCTACTTGTGAATTGAGTTTGATGACAATTGCATGCTTAAACGAATAGTGGATTGAAAAGAAATTGAATGAGTTGATTATGCCTATTTTACAAATTTCATAATGTGATGAATGTTACCTAAATCATGTTGAGAAGTTGACGTTGAAATCACACTATAAGTTCTTATGCTTCTTGTTGAGATGATTAAGGCAATTCGATTCTTTCTTTCTTCTTTCTTTGATCATTTAGCTCCTCATTGAAATATTGACCTCTTTTACCTATCCGGGAATTTGGAGAAGTGAATGAAAAAGGCATGTTTGATGTGGGAGGGACATGAGAGCAATTATTTGCAATCAAAAGAATAGAAAGAAATTGTAGGTTTGGGGAAGTCAATCATGACGATGAGTAACTCGGCACCATTCACATAGCCGGGTGTTTGTGTCTTGCCAAAGTCCGATTGAGCGATATTCCTAGCGGATTATGGTATGTGCGCTAAGGGTTTGAGGCATCTCATAAAAATTGAGAAACGCCAATCTCCTAGGCTTCGGTTTTTGTGCACCTCTATCCATAACTCCAAAAGTAAAGTCGAAAAATGAAAGGGAGAGAGCGAAGCTCTAAGTTGAAAGTGTTGCGGAAACCGCAAGAGAAGAAGAAAAGAGTAGTTGTCCACTTTCCCGGATTCATGCACCACATTCCTTAAAGTTTCCTTCCCTTCCACATTCTAGACCTTTTTCTTTGAAAGTCCTTAAGATCAAAAGAATGTTATATGACTTGGTGATCTAAATTAAAGTTTCTTATGATTGATTTTGATAATGTTTAAGGGTTATGATGTTTGTATGGAAGTTTGATTGATTCATGAGTTTTCTTTACTCTTTACTCTTTGATTAAGTGTATGAAAGTCCTAAAAACGATTGAAGCAAGGTTTGAGAATGATCTATTACTTAGAAGGCACATTCATCCAAAAGAAGTATTGCTTTGAGAAGATACACATATTTCATCCTAACTCTTGTTTTTAAGCTTTTGAAAGACCTTGCTTAGGGACAAGCAAGTGTTAAGTATGGGGTTATTTGTTAGCATGAAATATTGTGATATTTTAGGCACGTTTTCTAAGTATATTTGATTCATATTGATGGTCATTGATGAAGCATTGATGCAATAGTAAGCTAGTTTATCTATAATGTCGATATAGAGATCTACACAAGCTTTATGTTGATTATAGGTGATTAAGAGCTATTTCCGAGCGGAATCAAGCAAAGATGGAATTGTTGAGCAATGTTCATGGATTGAGGGCATTCATAGGAGCTAAGGGAGTGCCAACTTGAGGAATGCACGAGGCTAGGGAAGAATCACGTTCTTGCCCTAAACCACGCTCTAAAATACGGCCGTATTACTTTCCACGTTCAGTTCCACGGCCGTGGAACCATGGCTAAGGAAGCGTGGTTCATTCCAGCAACTTCTACGGCCGTGGAGAAGATGGTTCAAACCGTGTTGATTCCCACGCTCTAAATTACGGCCGTGGAACCTTCCACGACCGTGATCTTGGCGATCTTTTTCACTACACTTTAAGCCACGATCTTTTAAAAGATTGGGCCGGGCCGCTACTTCATCATACACTATAAAAGGACGGACGAAGAGAGATTCCGTCACCTCTGCTTAGACGCACTTTCGCCCACACCGCGGATTAGAGATCTTTGCGATTTTTGCAAAAGACGTACTTTGCGCTCACCCTTGAAGTGGCCCTAATCTCGCACTTTGGTGGAGATTGTGATTGAGATTTCCGGATTGACGGAAGATCGAAGATTCGGAAGGTTGTTCGCAAGAAGATTCCTCTTCTTGTTTAGGTTTGATTTAGAAGACGGATTGACATCCCGTTCTTCCTTCTTATCTAAGATTGTGTTTGTTTGTTCTATTCCGAATCTAGTGACGATATTTGTTCTTGATTGTGACTTTGAGATTGATTTGAAGTTTATTTGAAGTTTTCGGAAGTTTTCATCTTTCAATCTTTTAAACCTTGAATTTGATATCAATATGACTGTTGTTGGCTAAAAACCCTTAACAATTCTAAGGTGAAGGGTTGATAGTTGTGGCTTAGATGATGATAGATCGATTGTAAACAATTGGACCCTGAGAGTTAGAGAGAATCGCCGACGAACCTTAAATTACGGGTTGTTCTTGAGACCACGACCGTGGAACCTCAAGATCCAACCGTGATTTCCCTTAAGTTTACGAACTTGCTTTTACTTTAATCCAAAGTTAAAGATTTGCTTTAACTTAGTTTAGGCTTGCCTTTTCTAGGTGGTAGTGAAGCCTCAACAACCTCTACCTCGATTGTGAGTGTCACAACCGTAATCGGTTTAGTTAGTCTTGATCCTTGGATTACAAGTTTGGGTATTTGACATTAATTCTTGCCTTTAGAACCTTTCTATATTGAAGCCTCAACAACCTTTATAGAGAGTGTCTTGTAGGTGAGTCATATAAGGTTTTTGGAACTTCACCGTACGATTACCTTACATTAGCATACCTTTGCATATCTTAACTCTGTCCTTATATCATTAGTATATCTTGAATCGATTGCCACTGCTGGATACTTGGATCTTTAGGATTGTTGTTTTCCCAATAATCCGAAAAGCTCTTACATTTACTCGCTTGATAATCTATAACTGGATTTAATCCCCCAAATCCCTGTGTTCGATACTCTGGAATTCTTGCTTAACTACGTCGATCCGTACACTGCGGGTTCGCTTGCTTGATTCTAGTTTTATAAATTTAAAGCTTATTTGCACGCACGCTAAGTGGCGAACAACTCTTCGCTCGATGGTACCTCGTAAGCTTAACTTGCGATATCTTACATCTTTTATATCGAGTTCAATCGCTCTTCACATCTTGACTCCCAAGCTTAGGAGCGTCCAAAAGAAGCTTTACTTCTCGTAATGGAACACCGTCTCTAACCTTGTGGGAATGCACCCATCTCCTCTTCGATTCGCATCTTTAGTTGTCGCTGTGACTTCTTGAAGAACTTATATACGTCATCTCTATTGGTCTCGTTGTCTTTCCATCCGTGACTTCTTTGTAAACACTTCCACATTTTTGGTATGGCCTCCGTTCCTATTTCTCTTAAGTTGTCTCATGTTGTTCTTTTGCTTGGTTTTCCTTCATTTATGTCATCTCCAATCCTCCTCTTCGACATCCTTTAAAAAGGAATTCGAGAACGTCATTGTATTCGTTAGCACGAAATGCCCAACTCGATACTTGAGCGTCTTCCACCATATATGAACGTCATCATAAGCCACATCATCGTCTTAAAGGTGATGATATCGTATCATCATCTTAGCTCAAAGGACCCATAACTCCATATACTACTATATGTATAAGACTACGTATACAAAACTATATAAGTCCTATGTCCATATCACTACGAATATAACACATCCGGCATTCCATAATAACAACATAAGGTCCAAAACATATAATCGTCCACATATATAACTGTAAACATATATCATGTCCATCATGTAACTTATAATCCACATATACAAGTAAGCATACAAGCCCAAACATCCTAAGGTCTCATGCATAGCTAGGTACATACAAGTCCAAAAACAATCATAAGGCCATATATATATATAGATAACTATGTATATATATATATACTTACATACATCAAATCCGGAAATCTATGACGCCGAGGTTTGCGTGAGGAGTGGTGGTCCCGTACATTCAAACCCAATCCCGACTCATGCATATGAATTTTGAAAACGAAAAGTCAGAACCCGTGGGGGTTCCGTTTATCCTCATTCGGCCTTTAGAAGGTTGCAAGTGTCATTGTTGTCAACCTAGGGCTCTGATACCACTTTATAACACCCCGAATCCACGGGATATCGGAATGCAACGGGTGGGGCCTTACAATGGGTCCCGACCCTTAACTTGACAACAATCTCACCGGACCTTTCCAACGGCACAAATAAAGGCGTAAAACTCAAATAGTTTAATAATGAATGCGAGAAAAGAAAAGAAGGGATACAACGTGGAAACTCAACCGAGTCCTCAAAACGACACAACCCAAAACATAACCCAATACCGTACAACATAAGACCACAACCCACAACAAGAAAGACATAAACATCCCCGACCTATAATGTACGGAAACCCCGGCTGCCCACTCCTCCACTCACTCGGCGGCATCCATATCTTGTAAGGCAACTACAAAATCGGTTTAAAACCGTTAGCTCATATTCTAGGCATTAGAATCAATGGGAATGGCACAAACACACGTAAATCATCATAAGCACACTACATACTCAAAAGCACACCAATCCGGTATATTATTTTTATTATTATTAAGTCGTATCCCGTTCTAATTCAACTTCGTTTTGTGACACGAGAACACCGTGGTCCCGCCTCGGTCCCTACTTACCGGCATGGAACGGTACGGATGCCTCCGACCGTCTAACCAGCACGGGCTAATCGCCGAGAACCTCCTAGACTCTCGCAAGAGCTAGGCAGATGATGTCACCGCCCGTTATCATACACTTGGGCCAAAATAATATAAGGTTGGTGGTCCTATTACCGGTTTAGTTGTTTATAACATAAATAATAACATACACAAACACCACCAAACACACATCAATGCTAATACGTAAAATACGAGCTAAGTAAGTCCAAAGACTTACCTCGTCACCACACTCAACTCACACACTCTAGCTTCCCTTGGGAAGGAAACCACAACCTGCTCACAAGAAGGTATGTATCAACATATGCTCATGCTCAAGAAGTCTTAGACTTCACTCTAATGATCTAAGCAAGATCACCTAACACTCATGCTAGGAAATGCATCCTAGGATCCAAGATACTCACCACACTCTCATCACATGATAACAACTCAAAACATCTTATAATCTCACATGAACATAATCTCAGCCAAGAAGGAACAAGCTAGCCTAGAAGGTCCATCATGCTCAACATACTCCAAACCATCAACTACATCGAGCCTTAAGGGCTCCTAGGTTCTCAACCACTAGGTGGCATTCACAACTACCCTAGGTCCATCCTAGGCATGATACTAACATAAAACAACCTCACAATTAAGGAAGGAACGTAGAAGAATGGAGAATAAGATCCTACTGTTGAAGAAACGCAGCCGCAGAAACAAGTTGGTGTGGTTACGTGTTGTAGGTCACGGCCCCCGCGGCGCCAGTAGCTGCCCCCGCGACGCCTGAAAATCCTGATGTCGCCCCCGCGGCGCTTCTCACCGCCCCCACGGCTGGCTAAGATCCGCCCCTGCGGCGCCTGATGCCGCCCCGCGGCAGAACTCTAGAAACAGCGATTTCTTCGTCTTCGACTGTGGATCTTGAGCTTCAATGGCTTCCTTCTCTTGTTGGATCTTCTCCAAACATCATCCATGGTATCAAGGCTCTCCCTCGTGACCTAGTCGAGCTAAGGAGATGGACATGCAAAGGATATAAGAAAAAGCTTCCTCAAGAGCTTCATCCATGACAATGGATGAAGGGGAAGGGAAGAAGGGGTAATCAGTAAGGAAGGAGAAGAGAGGGAGAGGAAGAACTTACCAAACTAACTCAGATTCTTCTCCACAGCAGCTCACACACAAGTAAGGTTCCAAGAGAAGTGAGGAAGAACACAAGAGGAAAGAGTGAAGGGGAGAGGAAGCGTGAAATGAAAAGTGAGGAGAGAGAAGAGAAAGCTCGGGAAGCAAAATGGGAAAGAGAAAGCTCGGGACGGGATTAGGAATAAAATCCCGCCACTCAGCATCCCGTGCATGCGGGAAAACTGAGCCCGTAACGCGAAAAGGTCGATAGCTCGCTAACCATCCGGAATAAAAATTCCGGATGTTATAGGTGAGCCTAGAAGTCTACGGACTTCTAGTTGACTAGAGTGTTGTTGTTCTTGAGAGGATGTTGAGCCTAGAAGTCTAAGGACTTCTAGTTGACTAGAGCGTAATTTGATCCGTGTGCCTTGTGCTGAACAGGTGTTGCGTGTTTTCCCGAGCGAACTTGAGAGTGTGGTGATATGTTGCGCTTGGAGACTGGTAAGTCCACGGACTTACTTAGCTGCTTCTTGTATGAGTGTAATGTGTATGAGTGGTGTTTGTTAGTTATGATGAACAACGAAACCGGATTATGCCGACTTTATTATATTACGTACTTGACCCAAGTGTATGATAACGGGTCGTGACATCACTGTCTAGCTCTTGCGGGAGTTAGGAGGTTCCTGGCGACTAGCCCAGGCATGTAGACGGTCAAATGCATCAGTACCATTTCTCGTTGGTAAACAGGGACAGGGGCGAGGTTTGGGAATCCCTCTTGTCACAAAATAAGTATCATTAGTAATGATTTATCACTTAATTAAAGATAATAAACGGACTTAAGTTTTGCATGTTGATTGTATATGTGTGTGTCTATGTGCTTTTACCTTTATACTTATGCTTAGAATGTTCGCTAACGGTATTATACCGCCTTGTAGATGCCTTGCAGGTTAAGACAGTTGTAGAGAGATCCGGATGAGATGGTCAGCCGGGTCCACATACTCATGTAGTTGGGGACGGGGATGTCTTTTGTTCTTCATATGCGTCGTTTTAGTACCTTTGCTTTGTAAGGCTGATACATATTCTTCATGTATATATTGTTTAAAGTTTTCAAATGTTTTTAATACTTTTGTGCCTTGTTGTAAGATTCTAGTAAAATTGTTGTCAAACTAAGGTCGGAACCCGTTGTGAGGTCCTAACCAGTAGCTCCCCGAGTTTTGAGAATTTGGGGTGTTACATGTGTCGCTCTTCGAAATGTTTGACAACAAAACCTTGAGGGTTAAAAAATCAAATGGACAACTTATCTCTACAACCCCACCTATATGATACTCTTTTACGCTTATTATCAACAAAATTTAAACCATCATTTACGGTGTCATTTATTCATGCATGATTTTCGTTGTTAGATTGATGCATTTCACGTCTCCTTTCTTATGTTTTGCATTCATATAGTGTAGAAAACATTCATATTCCATATTTCGATGTCTACTCCAATTTATTTCTTGTTTCAAGCATTCGAGGCATTATCGACCCATTTTTAATTGGAATACGAGTGTTCGATCTTCCTAGAGGTCAAGAGCTACATAATCATCATATACGACTGAGGATCGAGGAATCAAATAGCAAATCCTACCCTTGAAACACCTTGACAGAGTCTTGAAGTCAAGATATGAGTTCGTGCCGAAGAAGTGAGTGACGCGGTCATGGCACGGTCAACTTGACCATGTCAGCCCGTGAGGTTGACCGTGTCATTGCTCGTGTCGCTTCCCATTATTTATGAATTTTAATCCCACGACCTTTTATCTTGTTGGGCTTTTTCCTTATCTTCTTGGATCCGATTTTCGAAGAAAGAATGATTGGAAGTATGCAAAATCGACAAGATGGACCGATTGCGATTTGAGAGTGCGTATGAATTTTCAGATAAGTAGTATGTGTACTTGTATTCTTGTATAGTGAATAAGAAGTTAAAACCGAAAATTATATTTATTATATTTTAAAAAATGATTTTGTAGAATTAAAGTATAAAGTTAAATTTATCTGGATCCAAATTTATTTATATCATTTTTCTATAGAAGTCTTTCGGAAAGTTACTATGGCAAAAAAAAGTTTACTAAAATTATAATTATCATCATTATTTATATTAAAGAAAACGGAAATTCATGATGATACCCTCGTAGTTTAGGGTTTTTCGGATTTTGCCCAACAGTTTTTTCCAGTTCGAATGGTACCCATAAGTTTTCGTTGTTTCCGGAGTTTGCCCAAATTCATTAAACTTCTTCAAATTCCATTAACAACATTTTTCCCACAAAAAAATAAAAGAAAGAAAATAAAGTAAAATTGAAAAATAAATTAAAATAGAAAGACTAATTTATTTATTTTAAAAATTATGTAAAACAACATTTTTTTTTAAAAAAATCAAAATTGTTTCATAATTAATTTATAAATAAATCAATTAGATGATTTTTAAAAAATTAAAATAAAATCAGTGTTTTATTTTATTTTAAAAATAAATAAATTGGATAGTGTTCTTTTAATAAAATCTAAAAATATAAGTGTTATACTTTATTTAAAAAATAAATAAATCGGATAAGGATTCTTCT
The DNA here is from genome assembly GCA_033239125.1 of Fagopyrum homotropicum. NCBI lineage: Eukaryota > Viridiplantae > Streptophyta > Magnoliopsida > Caryophyllales > Polygonaceae > Fagopyrum > Fagopyrum homotropicum. The sequence continues at coordinate 105,231,213 of BSWB01000007.1, forward strand.
AAAAAGTAAAAAAAAATCACTAATTTAATTTATTTTTAAAATAAATAAATAAGTATTTCTATTTTATTTTTTTAATCAATTTTACTCTATTTTCTTTCTTTTAATTTTTGTGGGAAAATATGTTGTTAACTGAATTTGAAGAAGTTTAATAAATTTGGGCAAAATTCGGAAAGAATAAAAACTTAAGGGTACCATCCGAACTGTAAAAAACTGTTGGGCAAAATCCGAAAAATCCCAAACCACGAGGGTACCATCCGGAATTTTCCTAATAAAAAACTTATATTTTAAAATTTTTACCACATATCTTATCTTTAAGAAGGATGATAAGAATCAAAATTAAAAGAGAAAATTACCGGAAACCACCCGCTAAATAGGTCATATTGCAAATAATCACCCGCTCTATCACTATTTACCGGAAACCACCCGCTATAGATAATCAGTTACCAAAATACCACCTTGTGTCAGTATACCGTATGTTTTCCGTCTTGTGGGTTCCACTTTATAATAAAATAATAATTTTTCTTGTTTTTATGTTTTTTTATTTTGGAATTTATTTTGTTCATTTTTTGTTAAAGAAGGGGTTAAGAATTTATTTTGTTTCTTTTTCGTACAATACATATGTTCACTGATATGAAGCTTGTAAACTTATGTTTTACTTTTCTCTTCGGTGTAGAACGCCATGTTAGCGCCGGCATGGCCGCTCTCAGGCCACAAAGTGTTCTACGTGTTGAGGGGTGAGGCTCAGATGCAGATAGTAGACGACAACGGTCAGACGGTGTTAGATGACAAAGTCTCAGAAGGATCCATGGTTGACATCCCACAGTTCTATATCTAGACATGTAGAGTAGGAAGAGACGGCCTCGAGTACGTTTCGTTCAAAACCACAACAAACCCGAAGGTCTAATTGAGGGAAAATCATGCTCCAAATCTAAATCTAGATTAAATTTCTTCCCTAATTTCCTTAACTGTCTTCTTCACCTCAAATTGGGGAATTTGTTCACCAATATGAGAAGCAACATTCGAATTTGGAATGGGGTTTGAGTTTGGGTCTCCTTGAAGATTTTGGTTTCGATTCGCACCAAATCTCCCAGCAAGTGAAAGCCCTAGATTCTACTCAGGCTCCTCGTCTTCTCCACCTTGCTCTTCCATTGCTAATTTGATTGATTGTTGGTTTGATGTGTTTGGATTCGTAGATATGAAGCTATGAAGTAGATCTCTTGGATAGTTTCTAATTTCTAAAGACAAAGTTTCAATCTCTTTGCTCCTTCTTCTGCTATTATTGGCAGTGTTGCTACTTGTGCTACCTTGGTTTAGGTCTCCCTTGGTAGGTCTTGACGTTGTTGTTGAGTAGAGCTGGGAGGTATCCATTTTTGTAAAAATGAAAACAAAAACAGTTGGAACAAATTATGTATTTGTTGCTGAATCCATCGTGAGTCTTCCACGTTCTGAGCTGCTGAACAGATGGGAGCATCTGGGGTTTGAAGAAAACATGGTGATTCTTTATAGTTGGGGCTGAATTAGGGTTTAGGGTTACCTGCGAAATCAACTCTGAAATTGGGGCTGGATTAGGGTTTCGGACTCACTAGTATGAATGGAAACTATTTTTCTTTAACAAAAAAAACAAAATAAATTCAAAAATAGAAAAATAGAAAAAGAAGGGATATTATTATTTTATTTTAAAATGGGGCCCAGAAGATGGAAAACAAATGACACAAGGTGGTATTTTGGTAACGGAATATCTATAACGGGTGGTTTCCGGTAAATAGTGATAAAGCGGGTGGTTATTTGCAATATGACCTATTTAGCGGGTGGTTTCCGGTAATTTCCTCAAACTAAAAAGCTTGTTATAAAGTTATAATATTTAATATGTATGGTAATTATGCGTAATAAAAATGAATTTGTGGAATTAAAGTAAATTAATATTTGAATCAAAATTTAATACATCATGTATTCATGTTTTTAGAGAAGTTGATTCTTAACGAATGTTATTTGACACAAAACAACTAAAAGTGTTAGTTATCACATTCATTATTATTTATATTAATGGTAAACTTATCTTTAACATTTTAAAGTGTATATATTGTCTTTGTTTTGTTTTATAAAACAAAGACATTTTGCCTTATTGTTATACTATGTTAATTTGAAGACGTTAAAAGTATAATCATATTTATAAAACAAATGATCATATTTATAAACACAATAGTAAATACATGACATATTTATAAAACAACAATTTAATATATGATCGTAATTTAAAATAACATGTGTGTATGTTGTAAACAAAATGAACATGATTCATTCATTGTTTTGCCTACATATGATATTATTACACGTAACATGAATATATGCTCCATTCATTTTGAAAATATGATCATATTTATAGATACGTGGAGAAAAATATATAAATACAAATTTTGATATTTTTCTACGATTGCATTATACATTATGCAAGCATGTTTGTGTATCCATATATATATATAGGATTTGGTTCAAATAGAAAGGGATTTTATGGTCAAAAGTGAGAAGAACTCACAACCCTTGAATCAAAATAATCAAGAGTTGTGATTTGTCCAAATTAATTAACAATTGTTATATACTTGAACAAAAGTTTAGTTGAACAACTGAACATGTAAATTAACATTTGAACAATTAGTTATGTAGTTGAACAATTTCTAATATAGTTGAATAATTAGTCATATAGTCGAACAATTTTGAATATAGTCGAACAATTGACATATTTGCATAATTACAAATATAGTTGAACATTTTTTAGTTGATCAAATACATGTTATATTTGAACAGTTATTAGTTGATTCAATGATTGTAGATCCTTCCTACGTTTGTCCCCTCAAAGTCTTTAAAACAAAGCACAAGAATCTCTAAGGGCTTTAAGACAGAGTACAAGGATTTGTTCTGTAGGAAAATAGTGATGATCCAAAAAATAAGAGAAAGAGCATACAAAGGAAGAAGTTACTAGTTGGGTACAAGTTAGAAAAAGGGGAAAGACAAAGTAGTGAAAAAATGCAAAAAGCTTGGGGTTTGGTAATAGTTGGGAACAAGCTGGAAAAAGGCGAAAGGCAAAGTAGTGGAAAATGTAAAAAGCTTGGGGTTTAGGCCTTACCTGACCCCTAAGTATGATATGTTTGTTCCTATGTATGACTCTTTGTTTCAAAGCTCTAAAAATAACCTAATATCCCTATGCCGTCCTTGTCGCATGTGGAGACTCTAGTAGAGGCATATCATACTTAGGGGAAAGACAAAGTAGTGCAAAAACCCTAATTAGCCTCCGCTAGAGTCTCCACATGCGACAAGGACACTAGCCTCTGACACGATTCCCCCCAGTGCCGCCTCCCTCCCCCTTCTCCCGTCAATCAACCGCAAACCTCCTATTGATACATGTCCCGATGTGTCTCCTCCTAGGGTCCTAGTGCCAATAAAAAAGATGCCATATTTGGATATTGATTGGAGTCGTTTGTTTTTTTGGAGCCAACACATGGAAAAGGTTACCAATATTGCCTAGCAATTTAATAAAGAATGGCAAAGTACAAATTCATTATCCTACGGCAAAAAATCTCTGCCAAACATTATTGTTGCCCCTGATGTTATGCAAATCTTAAATGCTCCATGGAGAATTTACATCGTTATTAAGCTTTTAAGGCGCATGATTTCCTTTGGAGCCTTTGAGAAAGTTCTCCGAATTCTCTGAAAACCGTCTAGAGACTGGACTATCTTTGACCTACCTAATGGATACTTTCTCGATAGATTTGAAAGGAGGAAGACATGTTGACTGCCTTGGCATCATACAATCAACCATACAGCACAATAGAATGGTGTAGCTAAGATCGGCGATTAACTAAAGTCTACTAGAGAGAGTGAGATGCATGCTCTCTAATGGAAAATTGGACATGAGGTTTTGGGCAGTAGTAATGACTACATCATATTACTTAATAAACCGCGGACCTCACACTACATAAACTGTAAAACACCTTATGAGGTGTGGTTTGGTAAGTCTGTTGACTATTTTAATCTCAAGGTTTTTGATTGTACCATTTACTACCATGTAGGTGAGGGTTAACTAGAGCCTTAAGCAAAGAAAGGAGTGTTTATAGGTTGTGGAGATGGTGTCAAGGGATACACAGTTTGGTCTTTATCCGAGAAAAGAGTTCTTCTGAGTAGAAGTGTCATCTTTGATGAGAGTTCTACACTTAACTCGATAGTGAAGCTAGTAGAATCAGGGGAGAGTAACAGTGTTGATAAATAGGTGGAGATCCAGTTTCTTCCTCAAGAAGAAGAGAAACATCCATAGTTAGAAGTTAAATTACCTAAATTTACAAGATTAGAAATTCAACCACCAGAAGCTTTTCACTAGAGCTTAGTTGAGGGACGCTCAAGAAAAGTTAGAGTAGGACCTCCACAAAGGTACAATTTTGAGAATATGGTTGGTTATGCTCTATATGTTATTGAAGAGGTGGATACTCATGAACCATCCACCTATAGAGAAGTTGTATCTGGCTCTGAAGTTGCAAAGTGGTTTGTAGCAGTGAGAGATGAGATGAAAGATCTACGAGCAGCTCGGAAAATTCTAGGAATGGAGATTCTTAGAGATAGAGGTCATAAGAAACTTTTCTTATCACATAAAGGCAACATTGAAAAAGGTGTTGTCAAGGTTCCGGATTTCATCGGCCAAACCTATTGATACAATAGTGTTGCTAATATTCATCTAACTACTCTTTTTTCACCTCAGTCGGATGAGAAGGAGTATATGTCACGAGTCCCTTAGGCTAGTGTAGTAGGGAGTTTGATGTATGTTATTGTATGCACAAGACTAGATCTGACACAAGTTGTTAGTATAGTGAGCAGGTTCATTGAGCAACCAGGAAAATAACATTGACAAGTTGTGAAGAGGATATTTCGGTACCTTAGAGATGCATCTGACAATGGGCTCATTTTCAAGAATGATACACAATGTTTGGTCAAAAGATACTCTATTTCTCGTTATGCAGGAGATGTTGATACTAGAAGATCTATGACCGGTTATGTTTTCACTCTTGGTGGTTTTGTTGTGAGTTAGAAAGCGACCTTACAACCAACGGTCACTTTGTCTACCACACAAAGGCATAATTTATGGCTTTAATAAAAGCTGCTAAAAGGGAATTTGGTTGAAGGGATTGGTTAGTGATCTAGGCATACATCACAATCAAGCTATTGTATATTGTGAGAGTTTGATTGCCATCTATTTGGCGAAAGATCAAGTTTATCATGAGAAGACAAAGCATATTGACGTCAGGTCTCATTTCTTGAGAAGTAAGAAGAGGATCAAGGTGAAGAAAGTAGGGACTGTTGATATTTTCACCAAACCGGTACCTCGCAACAAGTCCCCACATTGTTTGGACTTAATTGCTAAATATAAAAAATTGTTGAGTGCCCATGGGACATATCTGGATAGAGAGATGAGTTAGTTTGAGCATTGACTAATGCATCTATTTGGCATTTACTATTTGATCCAGTCTTATATTTGGTGCCCAAGTATAAATTAGGGTTTCGTTACTCTATATATTGTAACAATCCCTTTGCCTCCAAATAATCTGGTTACAATCTAGTTATTTATCTGTTCATCTGTATTATGAAACTCCTCAATAAAATCTCCCCGGAATATGAATGTAGCCATTATTGGGTGAACCACTATAAATCTGTGTGTGTTGTCTTTCTTGTTTATTGAATTTTTTTCTTTCTCAAAGTTCCACACAACATAATTGCTCTTGACTATTGGGCACGTTCTAGGCATGTGGAAGGAGTGATCGATCGGCTAGTGAACAATGATCGATCAACTGACACTAGACTCGAGCAATTCTTGATCTTCACTCTCGGATCTTAATTAGTTCCATCTTGACTTCTTTGACCGCTGGGAGACTCTTAGTGCGCTTAAGGTTATTTTATCGCAAATAGCTCCACTTCATATCTACAAATGCTTAGAATTCCTATAATGTCATAAACTAACCGGTAGATCTTCAAAACACAAAAGATAAGGAAATATGTTGATAAGTGATGCTAATGTGTCTAAAAAGATTAAGGAATGCATAATAATGATTATGAAAAAGACGTTAAAATGGATGCTATCAATAGACAACTAAAATAAAAATAACAATAAAAGTATCGCAAATAATAATGAATCAACGGGTTGAGGTGTCAAACGAGCTGGATGACGAATCTCGCTCCATGGATAAACTCTCAAGATTATCAACTGCATCTTGTTAGACATTTTCGGTCATCTTTCTACTAGATTTGGACTTTCGTGCAAACTACAAAGTTGTAGACCTTTTAAAAAACTTAAAAAGGAGTACTCGTGAGTTTTTTATTTCCATCCACAACAATAGGAATATTAGTTTTACTGAGACGTTACGAAGCTGCCATTAAAGAATCGATGCGCATATCTCAGATCAAATCAACAAACAAAGCGTGTTGAGATCGAGCTCCACTTTTCCATGAACGAATTGCCATCGGTAAAGTTTGTGTTTTGCATTTGTCATCCTTATAACAATATGTCAAAATTTTCACCAAGGGGTTACCACGAAACCTATTCCTTGATTTTCACTTCATTCTCACATCCAATCACCTCTTGTATTGATTGAGGAGGTATGATAATATTGCATATATCCTTTTTACTAATGGGATTTTGTGTAATTACATATGATTATGAGATTTCCATCATTACGAGGGGTGTTCATTCTCGGATACCAGATATGTTCGGATATCCGGAGAAAAATTATTGTAAATAAGGTATCCAAATCCGATCCGAAAGTTGTCGGATATCCGATCAGAGAAGGTAAAACGGATTGGATATTTGAAATCGGATATCCGAGTGATCCGAAAGTTGTTGACAAAGCAATTTTGATTTGATTCCGTGAAATCTACTTTCAGCTAACCAAGGTGAGAGGAGCAGAGTGGGAACTAGTGGCGGTAAGGAGGCAGGCATGGATGCGATCACGCTCACCCATGGCGGTGAAATAGACAACGGTGACAAACTCCGAAAGGTATTGATCATCACCAACGGGGAAGATCGATTGGACTGGATCCGAAAACCGGTGATGGATACTGAATCCCAACGATGATGAAGAATCTATAAAATTTTTTGCAAAACTAAACTAATTTGTCTATGTTTGAGGAAGAGAGTGCGATGAGGTCCAAGACTTCAAGTCCGAGAGAGATAGAGAACGTCAGAACGGGGAGTGATCTAGTTCTGATTCGAGAGAGAGTGGCGTGAGACATATCCGAGAATGACGTTATGATACTCATTTTGTCTTTAGATTATGGTTTCTTTTTTTTAATTAAAAAAAAGAACAAAAAAGAGGGCAAGAAGGATCGAACCAGAGACCTATATGAATGAAGAAAATACTTTCTCTCCCTTCCACCATCAGAGTTGTTGCAACTGAAGTAATTAATTATGATAATATTTTCTATATAATCAGATAACGAATATCTGGAAAAAAAAATCAAATTTGTATCCAATCCGTATATCCGAAATTTTTAGACGGATTGTAGCGGATACAGATAGATATCCGCCAGATTGAGCAAAAATGGTATATTCCCGAGTCGGATAATTGGCGGATCGAATTTTTTTTGAACACTCTTAATCATTGTGATGACGACCGACATGATTTGAAGTCAACCATGCTAAACACCAAGATTAGTAAAGCTTATTCACGCTAACACTCAACCTTATTAAGGATTTTTCAAACCAACACCCAATGTTACATACGATTCTTCACACCAACACCCAATGTTAATAAGGATTATCACGCCAAGACCCAATGCAAGTAGTATTGTATCATGTGTGTTACCAACGTGCATATGACTTGTTCATGATGATGCTTTACAAACGACAACGCCTTCGTAAAGATCGGTGTTTGATCCTTTTTTTAGAAAAGCTATACTTCAAATACGTAGATTGTCCGGTGTAGATTTTTAAGCCCTCAATTGTTGAATTTGACAAAAAAAAAATCATCTCTTAAGTACAATTTAAGGATTGATGAAACAAAATTTCAAAGTATAAAGGATATATGATGAGAATATAGGAAAAATTAGAGATGAAAATTTATAATCTTATTTCATAATTATGGACTTTTTTTTTGGGAAATTTCGTTTGGTGTCCTCGAGGTTTCACCTTTTTCAGTTGGTGACCACAAAGTTTATTTTTTTTCATCTGGTGCCCTTGTTTTTTTTATTCAACTCAACACTCATTTTCATCCAAAACGTTAGTTTATTATTAATTCCATTATTATTTTAAAAAAATAAAAATGAAAAGAAACATGTTACAAGTAGAATCTTCCTTTGTTCGACGATCTTCATTGGTTTGCTTCTGATTTCATCTATTTATGGCGAGGAGTGTGTCACTCAAGAGGTAGGGCATCGTAGGCAACAATTCAATTTGAAGAGGATACATGCTTCTGTGCGACATTTATTTATAATCCCTCGTTGAAAATCAAGTATAAAACTAGGGCATCGTAGGCGTAGTATCACTCGTGATTTTACCCCTCTTAAAAAATCAAGTTCAAATTTGGTGTTTGGATTTGGGTATTGCTCAAAGTTTACTTTTGATTTTGCTGCAACAAGTAGTATCAAACCTGAATTTACGTTGTAACTAGTCTTTGAAAATGCTAGTAAAATCATGAAAAATTGGTGAAATAGTTCCCTTTTTGTTTAGTGTAGACTAATTAGGCCCCTAACAAAATCAAATCAAAAAATAAAGATAAACTAGGGATTTAATAAAAGGAATTACCATACAAGTCAACATGCTCTCATATCTCAATTTATTAATTTTCCATATTAGATATTTAAATTAGGAAGTAGATAATTACGATTCCTAAAATCTCTCCCTCATTATTTGTCGTTATTTAACAATCCCCAGACGTATTTTTTTCTTTTCTCCATTGCTGCGTGAAGAACGAACTCGGAGTTCCAGTTTAGACGCATATATCGAGGGTTGTCAATGAATATTTGATCTACATAACTCAACAACAGTGTAGCGTGCTCGTTATTCGACATAATCTACATATCGAGGTTTTTCATTTGTGTTCGAGGTATGTTCATGTTTTTAGACGAATATTTGATAGATTTGAATACATGAATGACTGTAATTCTTATGCAAACATGTCTATGTTAGTATTTTCGTGAATATGTACATATGCTGAAAATATCTAGTTAGGCATCCATACGAGTTGTAGTTTAGTCATTTGTACGACATTGAGCTCTATGATGAGTACATAATTTCCTGTGATTATGTACATATGTTTAGTCTTGTGTACATACGTGATGAACATATGTTGGTTAGTTACTTTTTTTAGGAAATATATGTAGGAGAATCATCCGATGTAGTTGGGACATGAAATGTGTACACATATCAATATATTAATGTGTTAAGTTTCGATTGTGGATCCGTGATGAATACATATTTTTCTATGAATTTCGACATAACTGTTACAATATGTATGCTCAACGGCATTTTATGTACATATGTGATGAATATATATGTTTTTATGATTTTTGACATATATGTTACATTTATGTAGTAAATGGTGAAGATGATTTTCGGTTCTTCAAAGCTTCGAACTGTAACAATGGCGACAGAGGAGACGAGATGAAGATTGATGGAAATGAGCCATCAATGAAGATTTGCAGAATCGTTCCACTAATATTTTCCTTTTTTATTTCGTACAGTTGCCTTTATTTTCGGTTGGTTTATTGATTCAAAAATCAGAAACTGCCTAATTAGGTAAATAAATAAAGATAAATAGGAGATAGAAAGATTATGATTTATTGAGTATTTTTAATTCTGTTTTTAATAAATATTTTTATGAAAATATGGAGGGACCTAGTTTGTCAACGTATAAACAAAATAACTTAGTTTATACACCTTGATACATAAATTGCCTACTTAGCCAACTCATTCTAAAATCACAATGCAATTTCCTTATTTCTCTCGGGGACTACAAATACAATAAATTACATGAGCATACAACAATATCAACTAAAAACATATGTAGTGTCGAACATATATGGGGTAATTTGATATATTAACATGTACAAAATCATTATGCAATTTCGTTATTTGTACATGTTCTCTTTGATTTGCTAAAAACTCTAAGTTTAAATTTTGTTTGTAGAAGATGATATAACATATTTGTCTATTTTTACTTTCTTTTGCAAAATTTTCGATTTTGGCTTGATTCTAGTTTGACTATTTGCCATATAAATTAGTCTAAGAATTTATGGAGATGATGAGGTGAAGACAATGTCAACAAAAAGACTTATCTTTATATTAACATCTGATCAAAAAGAAAAAGTTGACATTTTTCCTCAATTAATTATTTTTTGAATTTTTGTCTACAGTGTCCTCCTCTTGAGCGACACTGAGACTTTCCTCTTTAGAAGTGGATGAAATCGAAAGCAAAATAACGAAGATCGACGAACAAACAAAATTACGGTACATCTTGTAACACATTTATTTCGTTTCATTTTATTTCAATTACAATAATTTTTTAAATACTAACTGAATTAATAATAAACTAACATTTTAGATCAAAATAGATATTGTCCGAAATAACACAAAGTTTATGATCATGAATGAAAATAAAATTTTGTCAATACCAACCGGGAAAAGGGAAAACTCGAGTTCAAAAGAATTTTTATTTTATTTTTAGGATGCGAGGACTCGAGAGGGACGTGGCATTCCCAGGCCCACCAAATTGACGCTACACTCGGATATTCCCATTTTCTTCCCTGCCTCTGTAGTGTATGGACTTCGAGCTTTTGGGAATGGAGAACGGCAATGGCGACTGTAATCCTAGGTCGGCGCTTATTTTCTTGGGGACAGGCTGTTCCAGTGCTTTACCGAATGCCATGTGCTTGATCCAGCCGTCCGATCCTCCCTGCCAAGTCTGCCATCAGTCCTTATCTCTCCCTCCTGATCAGAACCCTAACTACAGGTCCAGCTCCAGCCTCCACCTCCACTTCGCCCTTATCAACTGTTGGATTTTTTTTTGCTTTTTATGCGTGACATTACCATTTTTGGCTTTATGAACTGGTGTTCATTGGGGATTTAGATCTAATTTACATAGCTGGTGGACCGAGACCGAGTAACATCTTTTTGGAGATGATTTCGTTCATAAATCTGCTAATGACTTCTACGAATGTGATAATATGTGATCTGATCTCATTTTGTTTCTCTAAGTTGTATTTTCTTTCTGTAAAGTATGGCCTGTGATTCATAGTCTTCATCTGTTATTCTTAATGTGCAGATGCAATACGTCTCTTCTTATCGACTATTGCCAGGATAACGGTGAACACAGCTATATACTAATTGATGTTGGAAAGACATTCCGCGAACAAGTCCTTCGATGGTTCACTTTATATAATATTCCACAAGTTGATTCCGTGAGTTGAAAAACTTAAAATTATGATATATAGCTTTCATTCACCAGCATAGACACCATAAATTGGATTTATGAACAAAATCTTTTGCTTGGATGGGTCTCTTGACTGTCCAGTGTCTACTAAACCTGTTAACCTAATGTTATTGAGAAATTTGTTGAAATAGATCATTCCTTGTGACTCAAGTTTTACTTTTCAAAACTGTGATCGTTCTTACTTCTTAACTCTAATATGTGAGTGATTTAAATGTGGAACTATGATTACCAAGAAGGATTAGCAGAGAGAATGGATTATCCAGAAATTTATCGTTGTATTAGGCATTTTTACTTGGGCTCTTAGGAGGATTAGGTATTCCAGGAGTTTTCTCTTTTCTGTGTTCATGTGTGGTTTTGTGGTCTGTTTATCTTCCTGTATAACAGCTATCTTCAAAACCTCTTTAACAGGGTGTTCTTGCAGGTTATATTGACACACGAACACGCTGATGCCATTCTTGGTCTAGATGATGTACGTGCTGTGCAGCCATATAGCCCAACAAATGACATTAGCCCTACTCCTATTTACCTCACAGAAGATTCTATGAGCAGGTATTAGTTTCAAAACACCACTTTTGTCCTTTGATGAAGAACTATGATTACCGAGAAGGAAGTACCTTAGATAAGTGCTGTTGTCTCTTTATAAGCAGTTAATAAGGCACTTCAGAAATTTTGCTTGCTGTCATCTATGTCATGGGATGTTTAGGCTATATATCTGTTGCCCTGACATGCTTGTCTTAGAATAAAAGTTTAATGCCAGCACATAGTTTCCGTAGTGCAGATTTATATGCTCCACCAGGAAGTGAATGCAAATTAGGTGCTTCAGTTGTGGATAAAGTTCCTTTATAAAAGACTATTTCAATTGCTCTCAAAGATGAAGTCTGGAGAAGTACTAAAAAATGTAAATAAGATGATCTCAAAGTCTGGAGAAGTACTTAAATGTGGATAAGATGATCTCAAAGTCAATAAATCATAACATATTGGCTTTGGAACAGCAATCTCTTGCTACACCAAATTGGAGCCTACTAGGACTGTATCATCTTGCTTCAGTTTGTTGACTGTGTTGCATTCTAAATTATTTTCATCTCCTGAAAGTGTTATCTCTTAACTAGATGTTTCGGATGAATAAGTAGAAGCACAGGTGAACATGATCTGCTTCTGAAATTTGTACCAACTTTTCTATGCCTTTAACGGCTGTCAAGATGGTATCTTTCATATATCTCTGACCTCAAAATTTTCTCCAATAAAAAATACTTTATGAGGAATGCACATTTTTCTTTTGGTTATGAATAGCTAGAACAGATATGGAGAGAATGCATGAGGTGCATCTAGGGGTGTCAACAGAGCAGGAAGTAGCCTTTTCCCATCCCTGTCTAGATTAAAATTTATCCACATCTCTGTCGGTTTTTCATCCTTGTTGTGCGAAATCCCATCTCGCATCCCATTTACAGATACACATAAGTTAAATATATGGACTAATTTGTATCATAACATATTTAACTTTATACGAAAGAAATATTAATCTAATTTAATAAAATACTATAATATATTAGTGAAAGGGGCAGGGGTCGGGACCACTAATCCCATCTCTATCCCCACGCGGGGAATAACATTTGGCCCTATCTTCGTCCCCATCCTCATTTAATTTGCCCATCCTCATCCTCGAGACAGGTATTGAGGATTCCGTGCCCCATTGACACCCCGAGGTGCACCGAAAAACTAAAAGGCAGAAAATCTGGCAAGAAGTAATTTATGAACAAAAATTATAGATCCTTATCTTCCTTGCTTAACTTTCTTTTATCATTCCTTTTTCCTTATATTGAGAAAAATGAGTTACTAGCCTTTTTTGTAACGCTGATACAAACTAGGCCCCTTAATTTTCTTAATTAAAATTAAAGGTAAACATGTGGGTTATTGCCTGTAAAATATAAAGCAGTTATGGGCAGAATCTTTTTTTATTTCCTATTTAATCTTTTGTAAGAAATAATAGGGGCCTACATTATCCCATTAAAAACAGAGCATCCCCAACAGCTTCTCCATTTTAGAATATTTGAAGAATTTTAAAGATTTTTTGGTCCAACAGATTCTCCATTTCATTCTCCAAAATGGAGAATAATGGAAAAAAGTGGGGAGTCTTCCCTAAATTTGAAGACATTCTCCAAATAAATGGAGAATTCTCCAAGTTAGGGAATCTGTTGGATTTGATAAAAATATAAAGGGTAGATTTTTAGTTTTAATTCTCCATTTTGAAGAAGAGTTTGGAGAAACTGTTGGGGATGCTCAAGAGCCCTGATTATGCTCATTTGTACAATAACCGCCCACAAGCCCATTTTACTCTTTCCTATTCAACATCTTCATATCTCCTTTCAAGTTCTCATTTGTGTTTATATTAAACAGCATTGCAACAAAATTTCCATATCTGGTTCAGAAGAAGCTTAAAGAAGGTCAAGAAATAAGAAGAGTGGCACAGCTTGATTGGAAGATTATTGAAAGCAGTTGTGATAAACCATTTGTGGTGTCAGGGCTGCAATTTATTCCCTTACCTGTAACTTTCTCTGGATATGTCGCTTTGTATACTGTTGTTTGTCTCCTTTCCATGGATTTGTAATGTTTACTTACTAGTTGATTAATTTTTGCAGGTGATGCATGGAGAAGACTATATTGCTTTAGGTTTTCTTTTTGGTCAGAATTATAAAGTAGCATATGTATCTGATGTTTCACGATTCCTTCCTGACACCGAGTTTGGTAAGCCTTCTTGTAGTAAATTCTTGTGGCTTTTGTGCTATTGAGTTTCTTCTTTTTTGGATACAGTGTCTTGCTAGCTCTAATCACTTCATTTTAAATAAGATCGGAAAAAGCACCTTATATTGTTTTAAAGAAAAACCACCTTATATTCTTTTAAAGAAAAACCACCTTATATAATGTGTTTCACTACCCAATAGTAACCACTTTACAAAGAAAATATATGTTAGATGACTAGAATGCCCTTTGTTAGTTATTTTTATTGATTTTAGCTATATATTTGTAAGATTGTTAATTCGTGAATTAAATCATTATTCGAAATAGACCTATTGTAATAAGGATATTTAAACCAATTTACAAAATATGATTAATAGTTTTTATAATCAAGTGAAAGTGCCTTATTTTTATTTAACTATCTAAAAAGTAATTGTTTCATAAACGAAAAATAAACTAATTATATATAAAGTTTTAAGCTGAAGTGTTTATTCAAATAATAACAAAAATACTAATTTTTAACTGATTATTTAGAAGTATTTCGGTCAAATAATCTAATATTTTACTAAAAATGATTATGGGTGGTTCAATTTCATAATTTATTTTATATAAGGCGGTTTCACTTAAAAAAATGATAAAAAGGTGGTTCGTCAAAACACATTTATAGAAGGTGATTTTTTCCAAAACAACTCTGTAGATTATTGAAACTCATTTATGTGCTTGTTATAGTATTGGCAACTTGATAGAGTGCATATACATGTATATGGTACTCATTCCTTGTATAAGTATTGCACAGTTATATCAAAAAAAGGAGGCGGGCAAGTTGACCTTCTTATCTTAGACACACTTTACAGGGTAAGTTATCTGCAATTTGTTTAAATGACCGTCCAAGATGTGTATCACTGCTCTGTTAGTATTGGTTCTCTGTGGGAAAGTAGCTGCTGTAATTAGATGCTATTCTTATGAAATTACTAGTGGACAATAGATTGGTCATCTGCATTCCACCTAATATATATGAGAACAGCTTGTCTGTTAGTGAATTGCTGCTATTATTGAATCATAGGCAGCATATGTTCTACACGCAACAGCCTGTGACATTAGAGTTGGAGCGAACTGTCAAAAGAGGGGGAAATTTGAATAAGTTAGTGATAAAGTTTTAACATTGTTGTAGGTCTCGCAGGGAATATCCTTTGAAGTAGGGTAGAAAATCGAAATGAATCAGTAAAATGCAAAGTTTTATTTATCAAGGATGGAAATCCTTCTTACATAGTTGTCCTGCTTTCCCCCTTCTTTCCGCAGACTGGATCTCATAATACTCATTTTTGCTTTCCTCAGGTGAGCTTCATTCTCTCATGAGTGTGATTATTTTTTATATGGAGTTGCCTTGATACTGCTACTCATTTGATAAATACATTTTTTTCAAAAGACTCTTGATGCAGTGAAGCGAATTTGTCCAAAACGTGCCCTGTTGATTGGGATGACCCATACTTTTGATCATGACAAGGATAATGCATTTCTTAATGAGTGGTCCGCAAGGTACGAAGAAGACATGCAACGGAAATATTCCATATTGCTGTTTCCATTACATGATGTTATTAATGTCCATGCCTCATGATTTTACTCATTTGCTTTCAAAATTTATTCTAGTTTAGTTTGTCCCGTTATTTTGTTTCTGCTAAATTTGACCACGAAGCCGTTACATGGTTGATTACCTTCACATTGTGCATATATACTCGTTTGATCTTTCTCTTCCTAGCTTGAACTGGCAAAGATTTGTTTCCTTCTTCTAGGGAAGGTATTCCAGTGCAGCTAGCACACGATGGGTTAAGAGTCGGTGTAGACCTCTAAATAAGGTAAACTTTTCGAACCAAATTTGTGGTTTTCTACTATTAATTTGTTACAAATTGACATGATCTTCTGCAATATTTTTGTTAGCTACAATAAGCAGATCATTCATTCCTCTCCATGTCAGTGCAGTTGACATGCAAAATCAAATGTGCCAGAAATCCAACAGCTGTTACACTAGATTAGATATACTTTGCTTCGTGCAGTTGCATAGTCCATTGAAAAGTAATTGATGATAAGGTACACTTGAATATGAGCATTCGATATTCCTCCATATACCTTGATATCCTGTGGTTATTTTATTTTATTTTTGCTAAAATGGTACGTGAGACATTATATATATAGGTTAGAGGCAGCAGAGTTACTAGACCAGGATAATATCGACCCCTTACTGCTGTAGTAAGATTTTATTTTTTGTTTTGAGATTTTCCGGATTGTGTCATTGTGTTTTTGGGTTTTTCGGATTTTCCCCGAAGTTTGTTTTGTAGCCCGAGTGACGTCCTTGCGTTTTCATGCTTTCTGTAAAACGTCCAAATCCGTTTAGAATTTAACATGTTAATATCTGTTTGACCCAAAAAAATAAAAACGGAAAACAAATTAAAACAAGCTTACAAAAAGATAACATAAGGCTTGCACTTCTCCATTGTGAAACAAATTGAAACACATAAGGTGGTACATTTAAAGGAGGATCACTAATCAACATAACTGATCCATTTTGAATTGTAGAAACTGAAACCCAAATTAGAGAATTAGGATCACTAATCATCATAACCACTTTGAATAAAACTAGAAACAGAAATACAAGTTAGAGATTAGGGTTAGAATTGTTCAAACCTAGGCAAGGTGCATATTTCCTCTATATATCCTATTAGATTTCCCTCCATATAGTCGATGTGGGAAGCTCCCATTTTTTGACTATTTTTCCAAGTTATTGTCAATCACGCAGTCAATTTCGGGCTTCCATTTCTCATTCAAACGGAATTCAAATTTAACGTATGAATATACCACGAGCAAGAGCTTGCGGAGACGAAGCCAAAACTCTCACTTTCCGGTGTTGACAATGGCCGGAGTCACAAGAAATGTGCCCGGAAAGTGTCCGGCACATCCATGTGTTAAAAGATGTTTTATTCATAGCTTTATTTAATTTAGTTTCAACAATCCTCACATGAATATAAATGATTCTAAACTTATGTTGCTCCTGTATTGTAAAAACAGACAGAATTCTCGAGAGTAAGTCGAAAAATCACTACATCTGGACTGGTGCCATGTTTCAGGCTTGAACCTTTCATAGTGAATAGCTGTCGGATTTACTCGACTAGGTAGTGACCATGATGTCTTGAACCATCCGGAATTTTATGTAAACCGAGACAACAACTATCACACAGTTTCGTTTTCTCGTAGAACGTTGGTTCTCTGGTTGTGTTCATTTTGGCCTTGAACATCCCTGGTTATTCATGAGTAAATTTGGAGAATTCAACCTCACCTTATTCTCCTAGATACGTCCCCATGTCACACTCACAAGGTTATTGACCATAAAGACTATCTTTCATACCCCTTTGTTTCAAGGTGATAGAATCATTAAAAGTCAAGCTTAACCTTAACTCATACAATGTGCATTGTTTATCATCCTAGGAACTGGGTAGAGATAGTGCTCCACTTGATTAAGCTTGGTTAGGTTTCTCCTTCAACCGACATCGTGGGATCTTCAGTCACGTAGGCTGGGTTGTTCTTCAAGCATCCTCTTTCGTAATAGGCTTTAAAACTATTTCTCTTGATAATCTTAAAACTTGATCTCTTGACAAACCCTTAGTATATGGATCCGCTAGGTTGTCAGCTGATTTGATATATAGTCTATCGAGACTGTACCTGTTGAGATCAATTTTCTAATGGACTTATGTCGTCGTCTAATATGACGTGACTTTCCATTGTACAAAACGCTTAGTGCTTGAGCTATAGATGATTGACTATCACAGTGTACACATAATGCCGACATTAACTTTTCCCACATCAGAATGTCTTCCAGAAAGTTCTGAAGCCACCCAGCTTCTGCTGATGCTTCGTCTAACGCAATGAACTAAAACTCCATTGTGGATTTGGCCAATAACATTTGTTTGAAAGATTTCCAATACACTGTTGCACCACCAAGTGTAAATACATTCCCACTTGTAGATTTTGAGTTTCTAGAGTCAAATATCTAGTTTGCGTGACAACCATTTCTAGAACTGCGGGATGGTTACCATAGTGCAACCCATAACTTTGAGTATAATGTATATAGTTTAATATTCTAGTTATTCCTTTCCAGTGTTTATGTCCGAGGTTACTTGTATAGCGACTTAGTACATTGATTGAGTGCTCCAAGTCAGGCGTGTTCAATTGGTTAAGTACATAAGACTCCCAATTACACGTGCATACTCCAATTGTGACACTAAGTTCCCCTTTTTTTGGTCAGTGGAGTTGAGGATCCACTGGACTCTTTGCGGTTCCACTTGAGTAGTTCATAAACCTCTCAAGTATCTTTTCAGCATAATGAGCTTGGCACAGGGTAATTCCTTCGGAGTGTCTAGTGATTTTAATCCCTAGAATCACATCCGTTAATCACATACAAACATAGCAAGACATATCATCGACATACAAACATAGCAAGACATATCCCGTAGGAGTAGTCCTGATATAGATGCATTTGTCGCATTCATTGATGTAGAAGCCATTTGACATCATTACATTGTCAATTTTTTCATGCCACTGCTTAGGAGCTTGTTTGAGTCCGTAAAGGGACTTTACAAGTCTGCACACTTTGTGTTCTTGTCCAGACACAACATACCCTTCAAGTTTTTTTTTATGTAAATCTCCTCTTCTAATTCTCCATTTAGAAATGCAGTTTTCACATCCATTTGATGGATTTCTAGGTTTCTTAATGTCACTATTTCTATCAGCATTCTTAAAGAAGCTATTCTCATAACCGGAGAATAGATGTCAAAGAAATCCAACCCTTCCTTTTGCTTGAATCCTTGCACCACAAGTCTAGCCTTGCTTTTTTCTATTGAGTCGTTGGTTTTCAACTTAGGTTTGAAAATCTATTTGTACCCAAGTGCTTTACACCCTTGTGGTAAGTCAACTAACTCTCATGTATAATTCTGCATAATGGAGTCAATCTTACTTTTGACCGCTTCCTTCCATGAAGGTGCGTTAGGTGTAGACATGGCTTTTGTATAACTTCTTGGCTCTTTCTCCATGAGAAATGCCGTTATGAAGTCATCCAAACGATTTTTCCATTCGAGTTCTTCCTCTACCATTTCATTCCCAGAAGTGTCAACCTCCCTTTGTTCACGAGTTCGTTTTGGATTTTCTTTATCCTTACATGGAAACACGTTAAAGAAAGATGCATTCCTTGAGTCCATTATTGTATTGACATGTATATCTGGTATATCTGATTTATGTACCAAAAATCGATAAACACTATTGTTGTGTGCATATCCTATGAAAATACAATCAACGGTTTTAGGTCAAATGATGACCTTTTTAGAAGATGGTACAACCACTTTTGTTAAGCACCCCTACACTTTGAGGTATTTGTATAATGATACTTTACCTTTCCAAAGTTCATATGACGTTTTTTCATTTACTTTATGAGGTATTTTGTTGAGAATATAATTGGTGGTAAGCAATTCTTTCCCTTACATGTTTCGGGATAACCCAAAATCCTACAACAATGCATTCATCATCTCTTTCTGAGTTTGGTTTTTCCGTTCCGCAACTCCGTTAGACTTAGGTGAATATGGAGCAATTGTTTGATGAACTATCCCGTGTTCTCTGCAGTATGCGTTGAAAGGTTCATCGTACTCGCCTCCTCTATCAGCACATATGATTTTTATTGTTTTACTAAGTTGGTTTTCAACTTCCAACTTTTATTTCTTGAATTTTTTTCAAGGTCTCATCTTTACTTTTTAGCAAGTAGATATAACAATATCTTGTACAATCGTCAATAAATGTGACGAAGTACTTTTTACATCATCTAGTTTGTATAAACTTCAAATCACACAAAACCGCGTGAATTAAGCCTAGAAGTTCGGTTGTTCTCTCCACGTGTGGAGATGACATTTTTGTGAGTTTTTCATGTACACAAACTTCACATTTGTCTTTGTTTAGTTTGCATTTTGGAATTAGGTTTAAATTCATCAATCTTTGGATAGACTTATAAATTACATGTCCTAATCGTTCATGCCAAATATTAAAAGACTCAACAACATAAGCAATGAAAGTTTTATTCATTGAAACATCATTTGTTACAATTTTGGGATGACACAATACACACATTTTGAACAACTCATCCTTTTGATATCCCTTCTACATAAATCCCACGTTTACTGAGAGTTATCTTATCGGATCCTACTTTCACGTCGAATCCATGCTTGCTTAGAGAGATCCGGACAACAACTTCTTCCGAATGTTTGGAACGTGCATGACATTGTTGAGAGTCAACTCTTTCTCATACGTCATTCTCATAACGATCTTGTCATAACTTTCGACCTTTGATGTGGATGAATTCCCCATAAACAGTTCTTCACCCTGTTTATTCTTTTGATAGGTGGTAAACATCCCCTTGTCATAACAGATGTGACGGGTAGCACCAATGTCATACCACCACTCCATCGGGTTTCTCCCGACCATGTTCACTTCAGACGTCACAACAACCATTTCAACCACCATTAGATCGCCTTCAGCTACTTGGGCTTGTGCTTTGCCCCTGCCTTTCCATGGGTTGTTCTTTCTCCGACATTCGTCTGACTTGTGACCCATTTTGCCACAGTTGTGACACTTGCCTATGATCTTCTTCTTCGCCGGTTGTTTGTTGGGTACCTTAGGTTGAAACTTATGTTTCTTGTCCTCTGATTCAGCTAGATGATCTTTTACTGACTTTTCCCCTTATGCGTTTTTGCGGTTGCTTGATTCAATCTGCTACTTGACCATGAAGTCTTCCATAGTCATTTCATTTGTCTTGTGAAGGAGGTAACTTTTGAAGTCCTTCCATGACGGGGGAGTTTGCCGATGAATGTTGCTACCTGGAATGACTCACATATATTCATGCCTTCAACAATGATGTCATGGACTAGAAGTTGCAACTTCTCATCTTGCTCCATGACGGGCTTGTGATCTACCATTTTAAAGTCCATGAATTGTTGAACGATGAACTTTTTATGGCTTGCATCCTCAGTCTTGTACTTCTTGTCTAAAGCAACCCAGAGTTCCCGAGAAGTACCAACCATGATGTACACTTGGTATAGTGGGTCCGACAGACGGCTCAAAATCCACCATTTGCACATGTAGTCACCGTTCAAAGTAGCTTGGAGGGGTATCCTCGGTCACATATCTGTCCAATTTTTTCATAAGCAGGAAGAATAACATCTTCTGTTGGCAGGTTTTGAAGTTAGTTGCATCGAACTTGTCTCACAACAATCATGCGCTCAAAGAGCCAAACATTGGTATTGTCTGAGGGACAAGTTGTTATCGGACTGTGCACCACTTTGAGGTAGATTAGTCCTGGTCGTTGGGTTTTGCAGGACACCCGGTGGTAGACCACTCCCAAATTAGATTTGGGACGTCGGCTCACCGCTTTCTCCACCCGTAGTAGCAATCAAGATGTTGGGGATACTTCCATCGTCGGAAGTGTTCTCACCCTCAGTAGTTTGTTTGTTTTTATCAGTCATATCTGTTACACGGAAACAACCACAATCAGTATATATTTTCATTTTTCGTTCAGAAATCAAAACTCAAAACTGACTATAAACTTTGATTATATTCCGTAAAAGAACTGACTTGTTTTTGATTTAAAATTAAATCAAATGTAGAGTTTAAAACAAAATCGTTTTTTGTTTTAAAAATAGATTTTGAAAACAAATTATAATTTTGTTTTTTGGAATTAAGACTGTAGGAACCTTGTAATATGTTAATTAAACTACATGCATAATAACGATAAGAGTCGGAATTTTATACCACCATAAGTACATATGTTGAGTAGAGTCGAAATTGGAATATCTTTCCTTAATTCTAGAAACACCCTGTATTACGACGTTTATCGGTGTTTAAGAATCTCAACATACAACTGTTGTTCGAATCTGGCCTTCGCAATTAACCGGAAGCCTACGAACCAGTGTTTAGTGTTTTGCACTCTCGAGAGAAGGAAGCCGAGGAGATGAGAAGAAGTGAATTCGGATAGTGTGATTAGAATGAGAGAAAGAGAGCTCTTTATATAGAGGTTGAGAGAGGTTGTTACGGATTTGGGCCCAAGAAATTCGTAGTGCATTAACTGGCCCAGATTGGGAGTCAAGTTGATTCAGTCAACCACTGTCCCCAAATTCGGAGTCATAGGAGGGCCCAACTGCATGCATAACAACGGTAAGATTCTGAATTTTATACCACTTTAAGTGCGTATATTGAGTAGAGTCGAGATCGGAATCTCTTTCCTTAATTTTAAAAAACCCGGTATTACGACGGTTACCGGTGTTTAAGAATCCCAGGATACAACTGCGTTTCTAATCCGGCCTTCGTAATTTACTGGAAGCTTACGAACTAGTGTTTAGTGCTTTGCACTCTCGAGAGAAGGAAGCTCGGAAGGTGAGGAGAGGAGAAGTGAATTCGGATGGTGTGATAAGAATGAGAGAATAAGAGCTCTTTATATAGACGTTGAGAGAGGTTGTTATGGATTTGGGCCCAAGAAATTCGTAGTGCATTGACTGGCCCAGATTGGGAGTCAAGTTGATTCAGTCAACCACTGCCTCCAAATTTGGAGTCAAAGAAGGGCCCAACTGCATGCATAACAACGATAAGGGTCGGAATTTTATACCACTTTAAGTGCATATGTTAAGCAAAGTCGAGATCAAAATCAATTTCTTTAATTCTAGAAACACCCCATATTACGACGGTTACCGGTGTTTAACAATCCCACGATACAACTGTTGTTCGAATTCAACCTTCATAAATTACTGGCAGCCTACACACTAGTGTTTAGTGCCTTGCACTCTCGAGAGAAGGAAGCTCGGAAGCTGAGGAGAAGAGAAGAATTGAACTCGGATGATGTGATTAGAATGAGAGCTCTTTATATAAAGGTTGAGGGAGGTTGTTACGGATATGGGCCCAAGAAATTCGGAGCTCATTGACTGGCCCTGATTAGGAGTCAAGCTGATCCACTCAACCACTTCCCCCAAATCCGGAGTCAAAAGAGGGCCCAACTGCATGCATAATAACGATAAGGGTCGGAATTTTATACCACCTTAAGTGCGTATGTTGAACAAAGTCGAGATCAGAACCTCTTTCCTTAATTCTAGAAACACCCTATATTATGATGGTTACCGGTGTTTAAGAATCTCACGATACAACTACAGTTTGAATCCGGTCTTCGTTATTTATCGGAAGCCTTTGAACCAGTGTTTAGTGCTTTGTACTCTGGAGAGAAGAAAACTCTGAAGCTGAGGAGAGGATAAGAAGTAAATCTGGATTGTGCGATTAGAATGAGACAAGGAGAGCTTTTTATATAGAGGTTGAGGGAGGTTGTTACGTATTTGGGCCCAAGAAATTTGGAACCCATTGACTGGCCTATATTGGGAGTCAAGTTGATCTACTCAACCGCTGCCCCCAAATTCGGATTCAAAGGAGCGCCCAACTGCTACCCCAAAAATCAGAGTCAACAACTGACCCAATAGCTCCTGTTTTCCTAGACCGTTGGACTGCAGATGGGCCTGGCCCAAAGCCTTCCTCATCTTAGATTGTTGGACTTTGAGTTGGATTGGTCCAAAAATAATATAAGTGGTCATCCCATATTATATTTAGGTCTGCCCGTCTCGTCGTAGTGTTGTTGTCTCGGCGCGTGCGTGTGGTGGTTTGCCTACGCCATTCCCCATTGAGAATGGGTAATAACCCAAGGCCACGAGCCTTAGTGCATATTTCCTTTATATATTCTATTGGATTTCCCTCCATATAGTCGATGTGGGAAGCTTCCATTTTTCGACTATTTTCCCAAGTTATTGCCTATCACGCAACCAACTTCGGACCTCCATTTCTCATTCAAACGGAACTCAAATTTAACGTATGAATATACAACGAGCAAGAGCTCGAGGATATGAAGCCAAAGCTCCCACTTTTCAGTGTTTAAAAATGGGTGGAGCCCACCGGAAATGTGTCCGGAAAGTGCGTGACGCACCCATGTGTTAAAACATTTTTTATTCATAGCTTTATAGAAACTTTCAATTCCTATCCTCAACATGAAGTTGGATCGGGATAATTATTCAATCTGTATAACCACAATTATTTATGCGCGGGAAACATTTGATTTTGAGACGTATGCTCTTGTTCCCAATCCTCCGCCAACCTTTATGCCTATTGCTGATGTTGATGGTGTCGTTGTTGATCTTCCCAACCCGTAATCTGCTACTTGTAAGAAGCGTGATCGTTTTGTCCTTCTTTGGATCAAGTCTACCCTTTCTGAACGGGCCTTGAATCTAGTTTTCCGTCGGATTTAACGTCATAGATGCGAACGCGTTATCCATTACAGTTGAGTGAGTATATTGTGTGAAATGGGCCTGCTGAGGGAGCTATGTTGGTCCTGGCCCAAGTAAACTGGGTTGCTGATATCCAGAAAACTAGGGAAAGGGGCATGGCGGACGGGCTGGTGGGCCGCTAGGAGTGGGCTGGGGAAAGGGGTACCATCCCTAGGGTCGCCAGCTATAGCGCACTAGTTGCCCTATGCCGCCGCCAGCCTGTTGTCCGCCTCCTCCAGCTGGTCCATTGCTGCCGCCGCCAGTCTGGCATTGTCGACCCTTCCGGCCACGACCACGCCGGTTGGACGAGGATTCCGGTGATGCAGTGGAGGGGCCGGAGTTGGGCTGCAAAGAAGAGCCGGATGAAGATGACCGGGTATCCGTGTGTAAAGCAGTTTGCGAGGAGACGGAAGCAGTTTGTGATGCCATTCGAGTTTCTTCGAGCTGTAATTGAGATCGAGCTTATGTAAAACTCGGAAGCAGGTCAGATTGTTGAGAAAAACTCGCCGCAACATTGTACTCAGAAGGTAAACCTGAAATAAGTTGAAGAACAAGACGGGTTTAAGGAACCGGTGAGCCGACCCCTTTGAGTTGATTTGCTAGAGACTTGAGTTGAAGACAATAAGCATTAATCGAAGCAAATCCAGATAACTTACAATTTGAGAACTCATGTTCGAGGTAGACGGTATGAGTATTTTTGTTATCTTGAAAAATATCTTTGACTCGATTCCATGCCTGAAGCGCGGTGTCGTCAGAGTCAAGAATTTGCAATAGAATATCCCTTGAGACCGTACTGTAGATCCATTGAATAACTGTAGCGTCAACTTATAGCCATCACGAATCGTCAATATCCGTCGGTTTGGGAACCTTGACATCAATATGATCGAGAACGTTGTGCGCCTTCGCAGTGACGCGAAAAAGAGCAACCCATAAAGCATATGGGGTGTCATGGTCAAGGACTAGGGCAATGTTATTCTTGATGTTGGAGATTCTGAGGGCGGAATGAAAAGGAAGGTTTTCGTTCTGTAGTCATCGAGGAACGTCGAGAAGGGGAAAACAAGGTAGATCGGCGGTGGTGAAGCCAGCCTTAGGGTTTGGGAAAATAGCGGAAGAGAATTAGAGGAACGAGAAGTCTGATACCATGTGAGAATGAATATGAATTCCCCTTAGGGTTTCCGTCATCAGACGGCTCATATTAATAATAAGCAGAGTTTACATAATTACATAAGGGCACCCTATATTTACATATTTACATTAACTATCACCATGTTCCACCGTTGATAAAACTTATCAAGCTCAAACTCAGTCCGTCGATTGTCTATCAAGCTCTAACTTCAAACTCTTTCCAAAGGGTCCTTATGCATGCTTGAATATATTGAATGCAAACGTTCTCTTGCGGATACTCTAGTAAAAAAAAGTTCATCCTCTCATTGATGACAATCTTATCAGTCATATTTTGAACAGTCTCGACTCCACTTATGGTGCTTTTACCGTTGCCTCCGTGACGAGTGGATGATCTTTTCGGCTTGCTTCTCCGAAAATAGGAGGGTCTTGAACAAGAGCACTTGTGTCAAGTTATTGTTGCTCCCCTCTTCTTCGGCTCCACCACTTGGCCTTACTCCTACTAATCTCATTGTCCAACACACTCAACGACACTCTTCCCGTTCCTCTCCCCACACCACATGGTCCTCCTATGGCGTCAACGGGAGCTCTCACTCTAAGGATCCTCGTGGCCGTTGTCCTTGTAAGATTTTATTAAATTTTATTATTATTAGTGGGCTTATATATTATAATAACCAATTACATAAGATGACTAAATATATTAGCGGGCTAATAAAAGTGATTCAATTGAGTAAAGTCCGTAGACTTTAATTAAGCGGTATGGGCTTAATGGGTGGATACCAGACTTTGACCCAATAGGCTTAATGGGATTCTATTAGGTTATTATATAAATGTTATTAGGTTATAGTTCCCAATACGTCAAATCAATCTACCGTTTTCCATTCTCTACCCATCAGAGAGAAAACCTAAGGAAACCCTAAGGAGGTTTGACTGAGGAAGACTGTATACTTGTGGCGCTCATTCGGATCGTAGATTCCGCATTAAGGCTTGATCCAATTGCTATTATGAAACCATGTATGCAATTTTAGATTCTTTAATAACTCTAACATGATATTGATCTTTGTGTTTACGGTTTAGGGAATTTGATTATTCCAACAAGTGGTATCAGAGCGGTTATCATGTTAAGTTGTTAGGATATATTCATTGTTCGACGTACTTCAGTTTTACACGGAGATTTACATAAATCATATGTGTTACTGTTATTCGTTTTTTAGATGTTATTTGAAAAGCTTACTGCTTTATAGAATAACATCATGCCTTAATCTATATATATATATGTTCATGTTTCGGTCGAAACGGTTTCAGCTTTCTTTGCATAATCGGTAATCATCGTTATTGATGTAATGTGTATTGAAAACTGTACTTTTATAAAATTATTTATAAAAGCTGTAGTGCAGCGGTTTGTTCTTTAATTTTTTTTTATAAAAGCTACATTGAAAAGTCAATTGTTAATTGAAAAGTGTTTATGCAGTGCAACTTTTATAATCTTTCTATGCTTTCAATATTGTTATTGAAAGTGCGCATTTCAAAATTTTTCATATGCCGCATATACGTGGGTAATATATATATATATACTAGGCACGCCGGCGCGTGCTACACACGCGCGTGGCATAATTTTTTTTTTTTTTCCGTTACACGATGATTTTACGGTAATACAGTAATAATTGCAATCGGTTATACTAATCGGAAAGTACATAAGTGCGTCTAATTATGCTCTGTTGTTTAATGTTGTACAAAATTTCTCCGATTACAAGGTTTTCGGAAAGAAAAAAATAGATGTCCGTAGTTATGTCCCGTATGTCTTCGAGTGTGTGAAGGAGAGTGAATTTAGTAAGGTCAAAGGATGAAAAGGAAAGATTTGACATAGTTGCTTAGACAATCTCAAGCAAGTCTTACGAGGAATTCAAAGGTATGTAGGATCCTATCCTACACACGTTCCCGTTAGTCATCATTGATCAGACTGTCGCCTTTGTGACTAAACTAACAAATATTCTTCGGCTATTCCTGTTGAAAAGGCAGTTCAAATTAGGGGGCCAAGAGCAACATCCTCCATAACCGTGATTTTGTGTATAGATTGTTTTTCATTTGACGATAACATCTTGCAGGTCCTGTCCACAATATTTTAAGAATGTCAAACAGAAAACAGAAGCTAATTAAGGTATTCAAGCACAGTCCAGGCATTCAAGGTTCCAACAATCATATAAAATCAAGCCAATAGATCAAAAAGAGTATATGACAAGAACAAATTTCCTTATTTTAAATGAACCAAACTATAGAACAAATTTCCTTTCTGTAAAATCAAATGGAAGCAAGTTTAGTTTTGTTCTGTCTGAATTTTTGTAATATAGTTTAAGGTTGTAACTTTTCCAATCCTATAATATACTTTAAGGTTGTAACTTTTCCAATCCTGTAAAACTTGAATATTTTGTTTGAACTTGAACCTTCTTCTTTGTTACATAAATAGGAACTGAATTATTTGTAAAATATTCAATAAATAGATATGAAAAAAATAACACCATTATAGGATGTGATGTGTGCTTCATTAGTTGCAAACTAAGCTTGGGGTCGCTTCTTCTCCTGCATAACAAATAAACAGTTAAACACCATTATGTCCCTCTGGACCGGGTCAATGAGTTCAATTCAATTTCTTCCGGTTCATATCGATCCAGCCCAGTTTTAATATGTCATATTGTGCAATAAACGAATGATACACAAAACAAAAGAAAAGACCATAATTTATAGTGATCGAACCTTTTGATCAGTAGGAGAGAGATTATGTTGAAATCTGGGTTGACCAAGATCTTCATAAGAAACCAAGGATCTTCCTCTTGAAGTTAAACCTTACTCATGCAAAACATTGTCAATGTAACTAATTGAAATTAGATAATTAAACAAAACAAGAACAAGTACACGAAGAAGAAGAGAAAGAAATATAGGAGTTACCTGAAAAGCGCGGACTTATTGTTGGATCTACAAATCAAATTGTAGCAAAGATATCAGACCTACAATCTCATATTATTCCCATTGAAATAGAGAAGGGTAAAGATTTGGGAGAGAGAAAGAAAGAAAAGAGAAGCAAACCAAACAACCAGATTTGAGGAAGACGAACAGAAATAGACCATTGTAATAGAACAACCTGATCTTAAAAGAGTACGGCATAAGAAGTTTACGCACCGGGCAGTCTTGGAACTTCATGAAGTTGAACTCTGGCTTAGCAGTGGATTTGCAGGCAGGCAATACAAGAAGATTCGAATTTGAATAAATGGAAAGAGAAAGGGAATTACTTTCCACTGCCAATGAAATGGTAATAGGAGAGGGTCTACCTCCCCGTCCATGGCCTTGTCTGAACCGATCTCCCTGCCTCCTAGCTATCTTCGAACTCATCTGTAACGGAGAAGAACGAAACCCTTCATATAAATCGATGAACCCTTTTTTCAGATCTTTGTTGGCAGAAGGAGAAAAGGGCACGGATGGAGACACGCGGAGGACTAGAGAAGAAGACACCCATCCGATTGAAAGAATGAGAAGGAGACACGATGGGAAGAAGGAGAAGGAGAAACGCTTGCCGTTCCCATTCCACGCTACGTCAGCTACATGCGTTACTGTGTCCCTTTCTTTGGCTTTGGTAAGCAGCCCAACATCTATAATTAAGCAGGTCATTAGTCCAACGGGCCAGCTATGGAAAAAATAGTCCATTACTGTAGCTTTCTTCAACTCAATCTTATAATGTATATAAGATATATATTCATGCGTATATGATTTTGTTTTTATATATATCTTTTGTTACGGTTGTTTACACGTATATGTATGTATCTTTGATATATAAGATTTGTAAATAATATACGTAGCGTGGTTGCTCTTACGAGCGTAAAATTTTGGTCTTTTTCCACTATATTTTTATCGATTAAAGATTATTGAGGGTAATATTTAGATTTTATTTACACGAGATATATTTAAGGATCTATATATTTTTAAAGTTTATTTTAAATTAAATTAATGAAACAATATGCTACCAAAGTAGTCTATGTTGTGTAAATTATTTTAATTTGAAATTATAAAGGTTAGTGTATCGTTTGTTTATGCGGATATCAATCGGCCCAAAGGAAGGTTGATATTTGACCAAACATTAATACACTAGTGATTATACTTGTTTATGCGAATATTGATCGGCCCAAAGGAAGATTAATATTTGGCCAAACAAAATCACATTAAGGATAATATATTGATTAATCAATTGTGCCTTCATTAATTATGCGGATATTGATCGGCCCAAAGGAAGGTCAATGTTTGGCCAAATAATGAAAGTGCATGCGACAATGAATATCGATAAATATGAAGATTATCCATGTGAATGATAGTCGGTCCAAAGAAAGGCTATTGTTTGACCGGATTTATTATCAATATTTGATTGTTGCATTGAGAGTACTATTTACAATTGATATTTGTGCAAACACTGAATGTCAAGTTGTGTTGAGTATCTTGTTTTAAAATTAATTGATTAATTGTGTTTTTTCTTTGCTTTTATGTTTAGTTTTAGCAACTACTACTAATGTTTCTACTCAAGTCAGTTCCATTCCAATGCTTAATGGGACAAATTTTAAGGTCTGGAAGGAGAATGTGAAAATCGTTCTCGGATGTATGGATCTAGACCTTGCGTTAAGGACTGAACGACCCACTTTGGCTGAGGATAACTCCAATGAAGCGAAAGTAGAGAAGTGGGATCGCTCTAACCGCATGTGTCTTATGATCATGAAATGTTCCATTCCGGAAGCATTTCGGGGCTTATTTCTGAGAGCAAAGATGCTAAGGAATCCTTTGAGAAAATTCAGAAATATTTTGCCAAGAATGAGAAAGCAGAAACAAGCAACCATTTGGCTGCTCTGATTTCTATAAGGTACAAAGGAAAAGGAAACATAAGGGAGTACATTATGGAAATGTCAAATCTTGCGGGAAAACTAAAGGCACTAAAGTTAGAGATAAATGATGATTTACTCGTGCATTTAGTTCTTCCGTCTCTTCCCACACAATTCAGTCATTTTAAGGTGAGTTATAATACTCAGAAGGAGAAATGGACTCTTAATGAGCTCATTTCGCAATGTGTGCAAGAAGAGGACAGGATAAAAAGAGATAAGACAGAAAGTGCTCACTTTGCATCAAGCTCTCAAAACAAATCAAAGAAGAGGGCTAAGGATACTGCAACTGGTACACATGTGCAGAAAAAGACGAAGAAGCAAAGTGATGAACTCACTTATTTTTTCTGCAAAAGGGAAGGACATATGAAGAAAGCATGTCCTAAGTACGCTGCTTGGCGTGAAAAGAAGGTTAAAGTTCTCGCTCTAGTTTGTTTAGAGGCTAATTTAGCTTTTGTACCTATTGACACGTGGTGGGTAGATTCTGGTGCTACTACTCACATTTGTGTGTCAATGCAGGGTTGCCTTTGGAGTCGACCACCAAGTGATGCTGAAAGATTCATCTATATTGGAGATGGCAATAAAGTTCCTGTGGAAGCAATAGGGCATTTTAGATTAAATTTAAATACTGGATGTTATTTGGATTTAAAGGATACTTTTGTTTCTCCGTTGTTTAAACGGAATTTAATTTCTACTTTCTGTTTGGACAAAGGTGGATACCTTTGTAGTTTTGGAAATGGAAAATTCAGTATTTCCTTAAATTCAAATCTTGTTGGTACCGTTATCTTAATTAATCGTCTTTATATGCTAGAAACGATTGCTTCCCATAATGAAATCCTGCACACAGGTTCTAGAGGTACAAAGCGAAAATTGGATGAAGATTTTGGATTCTTATGGCATAAGCGCTTAGGCCACATCTCTAAATAGAGAATTCAAAGGCTTGTGTCAAAAGGAATTCTTGATTTAACAAACTTTCAAGTTTGTGTTGAGTGCGTCAAGGGAAAGTTAACAAACAAAAGAAAGTTAGGTGCCAACAGAAGTGCAGAAGTCATATAACTAATACATACAGATATTTCTGGTCCATTCCCTACAGCAGCGTGGAATGGTCAACAATACTTTATTACGTTCATAGATGACTACTCCAAATATGGGTACCTTTACTTGATACGTGAGAAGTCACAATCTCTGGATGTTTTCAAGGCTTACAAAGCTGAAGTTGAACTTCAACTTGGTAAGAAGATTAAAGCCGTTAAATCTGACCGTGGTGGAGAATACTATGGCAGATATGATGGATCAGGGGAACAACGTCCAGGACCCTTTGCAAACTTCCTAAAGGAGTATGGAATTGTCCCTCAGTAAACTATGCCGGGCAAACCCAATATGAATGGTGTTGCTGAAAGACGGAATAGAACACTATTGGATATGGTGAGAAGTATGATTAATCATTCTTCTTTACCTGAATCACTTTGGGGAGAAGCGCTAAAAACTACAGTATATATCCTTAATAGAGTACCTGGCAAATCGGTAGCTAAAACCCCATATGAAATGTGGATTGGGAAAAAGCCCAGCATAAAGCACTTACACATTTAGGGATGTCCAGCTGAAGCAAGGCCTTACAAGCCTAACGAAAGAAAGTTGGACTCTAAGACAACTAGTTGCTACTTTGTTGGATATGCTGAACGCTATCGTGGGTTTAAATTTTTTATGATCCCACTACCCGATCATTTTTTGAGTCGGGAAATGTCAGATTTCTTGAGGATGTAGAATTTGGAGGGGAAGGATTAAGGAACGACACACTTGACGAAGTTGTCTCTGAGGAAGAAGAATTTATCTCTCTTCCCAATATTATTATTGAAAGTGATCAAGATACAACTCTTGACACTCTTCAAGATACAACTCCGGTCTTAGACAACAATGAAGTTCCTTCCATAGAGCAAATTCAACCACCTCAAGAAGTGCCTCTAAGGAGATCCGGTAGAGAAAGAAGATATGCAATTCCGGATGACTACATTGTATATCTAGTAGAACAAGAAGATCTTGTGGGAGAGATACCAAATGATTACATCGCATATCTTATGGAACAAGAAGATTCTGCAGGCATTGTAGAGGATGACCCAATCAATCTTCTTGAGGCCCTTCAAAGTTCTAACTCTCAATACTAGATTAAAGCCATGCAAGAGGAGATGAAATCCATGAAGGACAATGACGTATGGGATCTTGTCGAGTTGCCAAAAGGTGCAAAACCCATTGGTTGTAAATGGATATTGAAAACCAAAAGGGATGCAAAAGGCAATATCGAAAGATATAAGGCTCGTCTAGTTGCAAAAGGATTCACTCAAAAGGAAGGGATTGACTTTAAAGAGACCTTTTCTCCGGTTTCATCTAAGGACTCTTTTAGGACAATAATGGCACTAGTAGCTCATTTTGATTTAGAGTTACATCAGATGGATGTGAAAACATCATTTCTCAATGGAACCATTGATGAAACCATTTATATGGTTCAACCAGAACATTTTGAATCCAAAGATTCAAAATCTATGGCTTGTAAGTTAAAGAAATCCATCTATGGGCTTAAACAGACATCAAGGCAATGAAATCATAAATTTCATCAAGTGATCACCTCCTTTGGATTTGAGGTGAATAAAGTTGAAGATTGTGTGTATCACAAATTCAGTGGGAGCAAATCTATCTTTCTGGTGTTGTATGTTGATGACATACTATAGACTTATTGCACGAAGCCAAAAAATTTCTCATTAGGAATTTTGAGATGAAAGATTTTGGGGACACCTCTTTTGTCTTAGGAATTCAGATACTAAGAGATCGATCTCAAGGAATCCTCAGGTTATCACAAAAGGGCTATATCGAAAAGATACTAAACAGATTTAATATGAAAGATTGCTCAGCTGAAGATACACCAATAGCCAAGCAGTGCCCCAAAACAGATCTTGAAATAAAGGAGATGCAAAAGGTTCCCTATTCCTCAGTGGTAGGGAGTCTAATATATGCTCAAGTTTGTACCCGTCCCGACATAGCATTTATTGTGGGACTTTAGGACAGATACTTAAGTAATCCTGGATCGGATCATTGGAAAGCTACAAAAAGGGTTCTTCGGTTTTTTCAAAGAACGAAGAACTACATGCTAAGTTACAAGAAATCAGACAGATTGGAGATCGTTGGATATTCTGATTCTGATTTCGCCGGTTGTATTGATAATAGACGATCCACCTCAGGCTATGTCTTCATGTCAGCTGAAGGAGCTATATCTTGGAAAAGTGTCAAACAAACACTTGTAGCCACCTCCACTATGGCTGCAGAGTTCATGGCTTGCTTCGGAGCATCCGTTCATGGGATATGGTTGCGTAATTTTGTCACAGGCCTACGTGTGGTTACTGGAATTGAAAGGCCATTGAAGTTATTTTGTGACAATAAGGCTGCAGTTTTGTTCTCCAATAACAACAGAAGCTCTGTAAAGGAGAAGCACATTGACATCAAGTTCTTGTTATTGAAGGAAAAAGTTCAAAGTGGGCAGATTTGTATAGAACACATAAGCACAAACTCCATGATTGCGGATCCGTTAACTAAGGGGTTGCCTCCTAAGGTTTTTCATGAGCACACTGCTCGTATGGGGCTTGACAGTTTTGTAATCCCTTGACTTAGTGGGAGTTTGATTAGATGTTCTATGTTTATAGTTTATGCATAATAAAGTTGCCGTCATTTACATTTTGAAATAAAGGTTGTTTTGGATTGATCTCCGAATAAAGAAGAACTAGTTGAAAATAGACATGTTTATGAGATCACATTTCATGTATTTTTCATGCCACTCATCCATACTTGATCTATGTCATCGAATATACTAATGTGGTGAACACGGAAAGTTTAGTCACGATGATGTGACGAAAGCCGCCGTGATCTCATATTGATATATGAGGTGGACCAGATTGATTAAAGAATAAGTCTACATAAAATTAGTCATTACGTGTACACATAAAGAATTTTGAATAATATAGTTGTTCATTTAATATGTAGCCCAAGTGGGAGATTGTAAGATTTTATTAAATCTTATTATTATTATTAGTGGGCTTACATATTATAATAACCAATTATATAAGATGACTAAATATATTAGGGGGCTAATAAAAGTGATTCAATTGAGTAAATCCCGTAGACTTTAATTAAGCGGTATGGGCTTAATGGGTGGATATCAGACTTTGGCCCAATAGACTTAATGAGATTCTATTAGGTCATTATATAAACGTTATTAGGTTATGGTTCCCAATACGTCAAATCAATCTACCTTTTTCCATTCTCTACCCATCAGAGAGAAAACCTAAAGAAACCCTAAGGAGGTTTGACTGAGGAAGACTGTATACCTGCGGCGCTCGTTCGGATCATAGATTCCGCATTAAGGCTTGATCCAGTTGCTATTATGGAACCAGGTATGCAATTTTAGATTCTTTAATAACTCTAGCATGATATTGATCTTTGCGTTTACGGTTTAGGAAATTTGATTATTCCAACAGTCCCCACTGCCAACTATGCAATAAACCAGGTCACGAGGCCACTGATTGATGGCAGCGGGAATCAAACGGATTTTCCATCTCGGCTGAATCCCGGGACTCATAGAAACAAAGCTCATATGATGTCTTCTCACAGTATGTCCACCGTTGTTGATCCAAACTAGTATTTCGATTCCGGGGCCACTTAACCAATCCGAGTATGTCGGGGACGATAAGCTTCAAGTCTGTATCGATTATCAATTTTATCTATTTCTCATTTCGGGTGGTATCCTTTATCACCAAATGTATATATTGTACCTAACGTCAGAAAAAATCTCCTTAATGTATCTAAGCTGACTAAAAGACAATGATATTTATATGGAATTTCGGCCTGATTGTTGTTATGTTAAGACGTTTTAGGACAAACCATACTTCAAGGGGACGTTTTAGGACAATCTTCCTATTTATAATGTTAAGTCCTCTAATCTATTTGATTTTGTGTACTATGACGCATGGGACCATCTCCCGTGATCTCTATATATGGAAATCGCTATTTCTTGCTTTTTTTAATGATTATATTGTTTGGATATACTTATCTCATAAATTGCAAGTCTTCAATTTGTTTGTGCAATTTCGTATCATGGTTAAAACACAAGTTAATTGTGAAGTAAAATGTCTTCAATCTGATTGGGGTGACGAATTTCAAAATGTATCTTCCTATCTTAAAACATGTGTCATTTGTCATCGCTTCTCTTGCCCTTACACCGAGGAACTAAATGGTACAGTCGAACGTCGAAATCGTATTGTTATTGAAAACGGGTCTTGCTTTACTCACGCAATCATCTCTTCCTAAACATTTTTCGAAACATGCGTTCAAAACTGTAACCTACTTAAGTTACATAATCGAACAATCACTCTCACTCTTGATTTTAATTCTACATATCATTTTCTTTTTAACAAGATCACGTACTATAATTTTCCTCGAACATTCGGTTGTCTTTGTTTCCCATTTCTCTGCCCTTATAATGAAAATAAATTGGATTTTCGTTCACTTCCTTGCATTTTTATATGTTATAACTCTTCTCGTATGGGTCATCTTTGTTTTCACAAAAGTACTTCTCGTATTTATATTGTGAAGATGTCTTTCCTTGCCTTCCATGAAGTCAAATTTTGTTTCCCAATCAACTCCAACTCCTACAACAACTTATTGTTTAGATCTTGCAGCCCATTCCTCCTTGGGCCTCCACTTTCCAACCAACCTTCGTCCGCTTCTACTTCAATTATAGATCCCTCTTCTAAGCTCCCGTCACCTAACCATTCTACACCACCTCTTCTTCTTAGCCCTAGATGTCCTTGGAATTACACTCCCTTCATTATCGTCTCGTCGATAAAAACACACATAGCATGCTTACTCGGGCCCGAACAAATTCTCTTAAGCCTCGTACTTTCATCTCTATAATCAACTCTTATTCCTAATCCGAACCTCGTACCTTTTCTCAGGCATTAAAACAACCTTTTTTGGCATCCTGTGATGCGGGAAGAATATAACGCATTAATTAGAAATAGAACTTGGTCAGTAGTATCGCGTCCTTGGCATAGATCAAAAGGCTTATGGATCGATCTGTTGACCACTATAAAACGGGATTCGATCAAGAGGAGGGTGTTGATTTTTTCGACACGTTTAGTCCCGTGGTTAAACATATCATGATTCGTGTAATCTTTCGAAGCAAGTGCACATAGAGCAACTACTAGGCTTCATTGCATCTGATCGTCCCACTTGTGTGTTGTTTGAACAAGGCTATTTACGGGCCCAAACAAGCCCTTCGATCTTGGTTTACAAAGTTCTACAACCAATTGGTCGCTAGTGGTTTTCGTGCTTGTCACTTCGATACGGTTTTTACGATATTTAAATGGCTCTATTAGCCATTGTATATAGTTTCGTCTCACACCTACCATGCATTTTCCGATGCGGGTTGGATTTTGGATCCGGATGATTCCCGCTCTCAATATGTGTTTGTTGTTTTTCATGATCCCAACTTGGTAAGTTGGACGTCTCGCAAGCAGCGTGTCGTTGCCCGCTCCAGTATTGAGATTGAATACAAGGCTTTGGCTTATACCTCAATTGAGTTTCTATGGCTCAAATATCTTCCGGTGATATTCATATTTCTATGTCTCAACCTCCTCTGTTGTTGTGTGACACTGTAAGCGCCATGTTTATGGCCAAGAATCCGGTGCTCAATTAAGATTAAAACATACTCAATTAGATTTTCATTTTGTACGAATGTAGATATGCGTGTCTTCCATGTTTGCTCTGTTGATCAGTTGGTTGATCTGTTTACAAAACCCCTCAACAAAGATCAAGTGCTCATGTTTCGTCACGAGCTCCAAATCCGACCTCCCAATCATCTTCTCTCCGCCGACATCCGTTCTTGAGCTTGTCGGAAGGAAGGGGTGTTCCCTTCATTCCACGTGCTCACTCCCCTTTAGTTTAGATAATTTTAAGTATGTCGTTATCGTGATGTCTTGCACGACAAAGTGAACAAGCTAGGATGACGAGAAAGTTTTGCTTTTTTATTTTTGATGGAGAAGTCACGACTATCAAATAGGACAAATCCAAAAAAAGATTATTAGAGTTGTAAGAAAACTTGGATAAGAAAGTCAAGATGGAGGAGGTATGCTTTTGCTATTCGTGATGAAGTTCTATTCAAGAACCGATTTTGGAGATGTGCAGACGAGGGGAACATGACAACGACACTAGTTTTTTGTTTTGAAGAAGAAAAAACAGGTTGATCAGATAACCTATTTCATGATGGACAAGGAGTGCAAGCCTTTTGTTTAATTTCTTTTCGTGTGTTTTAATATGTTTCTTTAAAATAAAATATCTTTGGACAAAACGATGCTTAATGTCTATTAAGGGTCCTTGGGGCATTTTCCCAAAAAATGAAAATGCAATGACATCACAAGGAATAAAAATATTATTTCAAAAATATCTGAAAAACCCCAAACCACATAGACACCCTGCGAAAAAAATATTTTTATTACGAAAAGCTGTTAAGTTAATTAACTTCCTATAACTAGTTCAACCTAAAGTATCCTTGCGGATAATAACACAATTTGAGATTGTCTATAAAATTGATATCCGGGTCGAGTGTCTCAAGTAGATTAGAGGACCAAGAAAACAATTTAATTCTCTAAAAATATGTCAGAAAAACTTATGTCAGGATTAAGTCTATAGGTCAAACGCTCAACAAAACAATTGATTTTTTTTTTAAATATGCTTAATCCATACTTCGATGAAAACGCGAAGGTCCACCATGATGTCAATCAAAATCGTCTCGAATTTTGACGAATAGCTCAAACGACCTTGGAGTACTATATGACACACGTATTATTACACTAAATTTCAAAATTTTGAGTTTGTAAGTTGATATCATCTTGCATGTCAGTTCCAAGGGCATATCATTCGGCCATAAAAGCCTATTTATTGTCTCGGTAAGATGTTACCTACAAGCTGCATTCCTAGGTGCTTTTGCAAATACAAATTTAATCATTACGCCTTCGTAATTCATTTTAAATTATTATTCCACTAGTTATATTAACTAGGACATAACAACTATCTTGTAGGGACAGGTTCTTGGGGTGGAGGGACCTACGGGGATGAAATTAGGGTGTGTTCATTAAGTAGGTCTTTTTGGTCTACTTAGCGTTCAGTAGGCTATTTTGTTTATTAGGTGACAAATTAGGTCCCTCTTCCAATTATAGTTAGTGAGTTTCGAACTCTAGGGGACAAGCTCTCCCTACCACCTTTATAGTATCTGGACTAATTAAACTTTGTGTATTCTCTTGTTGATACACAATGTTAATACACAATTTTAATACATAATTTCAATTACACGATGTTAATACACAATTTCAATTACACAATGCTAATACACAATTCCATTTACAATGTAAATTTATGTGGTTAACAAACTCGGTCATTTTCCAATTACAAAAGTTTTGTTTGTTTACACAAAGTTGAGTTACACAATTCAAAAAGTCCGTCATATACACAAGTCTTTCATTTACACAAGATTTGGTTACACAAGTCCAAGCCTATCGAGTTACACAAGCCCAAATAGAACTTTAATAAATGTAGGTCATATCCCGTATTTATAAAGTTGGGTCAAATTCTGTAATTAAATAAATGGGGACAATTGGTGAACTTTCAAAATTGTAGGACTTTCCTGCAATTAAAAAACATGGTTCATTTTTCATTTATTATCCAGCTATGGGAAAATAGTATGGTACAAAACTTTGAGTGGTTTATTGTATATACCATAAAATTGGAAGATTCACTCGAAAATTAATTATTTTCGAGTGATGAGGGTTTTGCACTCAAAAATTAAAACAACCTTTTCTAGTACCCAAATCCCATATGAACCAAATTTAGGATCCTTTTGGTTTGTTGTGATGCCCGATGAATATAATGCATTGTTGAGAAATAAGACTTTATGTAGGGAAATTCACACACTATAAGGATAGGTAGATAGTGTGCCATTCTCGCAAGAGTATTATGGGTATGTGTTAAACCAACTTATTTATAGCTATAAAGTCTAAACTTATCTATTATCACTTGCCAAAACAGAGTACGCTTTAGGTCACATGTCACCTTCTTACTCATGTCACCTATGAATTTCTAATTGTTTACACATATACCGCAAGATATGACAGACTTGTCATTTTTTCTTTAATAAAATAATTACTATAAGAATTAATGAACAATCGGCATGCCATATCATATCCTAAAACATGCCACATGCGATTCTTTTTTTCTTTTACTTGTTTACAGATGTGCCCTTTTTTCTACGATTCCATACAACCGAATTGGATTGCGATCTCACTTTATCGAATTAAATTAATTTAGTATCTAGTAAAATCAGTTACTATTTTTCATTGATTCAGTTTACATGTTTTTAACTAATCCAAATGTAACATACGGTTTTTGGCTTCATCGCCCCCGCGGTGAAGGGAGCCGCCTCTACGACCAGTCGCGGCCGGGTCAGTCCGCCCCTGCGGCTGACTCCAGATTGCGTCCGATCTATTTTCTTTCCGTCTTTATTCTTTCCTTTCTTAGAAGATCCGATCTTCTATCTTTTAGGCCGGCCTTTCTTCTATCTTCTAGCCCTAAACCTGATCTTCCTTTGTTCTTTCCCAACCGTTCTCTTTATAATCTCGTCTTCTCTTCCTCTTCTTGCATACGTTCTTCTTCAACCTTGATTAAAGTTGTAGCCTTTTCTTGCGAACCTCTGTAGAACCTTGTAAGTTCTTCTTTCCTTTATCCTTCGGACGTTCTTGAAGCGTTGTTGCATGCTGCCTTTTCTTCTTCTTCTTCTTCTTCTTCTTCTTTTGCTTCTTTTTCTTCTTCTTCTTCTTCTTCTTCTTCTTCTTCTTCTTATTCTCCTCCTCTCTTTCTTCTTCTTAACATCAATCAAGATTGAATCTTGGTTCTTGTTTGTCCTTCGTTTTTGATACATATGTGTTTTCAGGCTCCTTTGGTTGAGTATTGTCGTGTGTTGATTGTAGATTCATGCTTTAGTCTCCCTATGGTGTTGTCGTTGCCAAAGGAAGCACCGACGATCGTTTATGTCATGCCGCCGCCCCCGCGCCTTGGACAACCCGCCCTTGCGGATGCAAGTATGTGCCGCCCCTGCGCCTCTGTCAACCGCCTCTGCGGTTTCTCTACAGTGACTCCCGTCTTTGATGAGTTGATTTCATCCTTGCTTCCTTTGACCTTTCCTTATGCTAGATCATGCTAGGTTGGAACTAGATGACTTAGTGGAAGACCAGTTAGTGGCTTGTTGATCCTCATGAGTTGGTTGTGGTTTGATTGCGTGAGATGTGTCGTTGATGATGCACCTTGAGACTAGGAATCGTTCTTCCCAGCATGTTGAGATCAGTTAGCGATCATTGAGACTAGAAGTAGGAAACTTCTACCATGTTGCAGTAGATATGTAAGAGATTATTGAGACTAGAAGTATGTAGACTTCTAGCAATCGTATAGTTTCTGATTCGCGATGCCTTGTCTGAGTAGGCATTTATCCCTTCCGTCGAGAAGCTGAGCAGTTAGCTGGTTCTTGAGTTTTCCTTCGAGTGAGGTAAGTCCATTTGACTTACTTAGCTGCGTTCCTTATATTGGTTTGACTGTATTAGTTGCGTTTGTTGTTTATTGTTATAACGGAAAACCGGACTAGGACGAACAAATACCTTATTTGGCCCAAGTGTATTATAACCGCGAGGTGACCGCTTGTCCAATTCAAAATGGGAAAGTTGGGAGGTGTTCTTGCGACCAGTTCAGCAGGTAACGGAGGGATGCATCGCATCTATTCTTGTTGGTGAAAGGGGACACAGGCGAGGTCACGGTGATTCTCGTGTGACAACATAAGTTGAATTAGTGAAGGGATTAACTTAATGCAAGATAATAACCGTTGTGTGCACGCATGCTATGTGTTTACTTTCTTATATGTGTTTGTGCCTTTATTGTCTTTTTGATATCTAGATTGTTAGCTAACGGTTTATACCAATATTGTAGATTCCATGGAGGTTAGAGATGCTGCTGAGTGATTCGGTCGGTGTGGTCATTCGGAGTTCCCGTACATTATAGGACGGGATCGGGTTTATATTTCGGTTGTTGTCTTTTAAGTTTGTTGTTGAACTCGGCTGCGAGTCCTTTTCTTTTCCCTTTTGTTAAACCTTTGGTTTTATATAGTTTTCGTTTTTTATTTATTTGTGCCTTGTTACAAGATCTGATGTTATGGTTCTTACTCTAAGGGTCGGGACCCATTGTGAGGTCCTAGCCCGTAACGCTTCGAGTTCCTAGAACTTGGGGTGTTACAATTGGTATCAGAGGCAGGTTTACAACAATGGTACTCGAAATCTTCTAAAGGTCGAATAAATAAATAAATAGAACCCGCAAGGGGTCTACGTTTTCGGTATTTTGCTTTTAAACTTGTCGGCCTGGGATAGATGTACAGGTGACCACCACTACCTCCACGGATCTCAATAACTTAGTTATTATGTTAGTCTATTATGTGTTTTTCCTGGATTTTTCCATATCGTAGATGGTGCGTATTAGAGCTACATCTATTGTAGGGCGAGGAAGGGTCGACGACCTCTTCCACCTGCAGTCCGTGTACGAGGACGTGCAGGAAGACCTCCACTAGCTAGAGGTCGGGGCCAAGACCCTATCGTGAATCCACCTGTCCTGACCCGCCTGTCGCTGAGGCGCTCGCTGAAGTTGTTGAAAGTGTTGTTCCTGAAGAAGGGAACGGGACCGCTGCTAGGTCCGGAGCACAAAGAGCACAGTCGACCGAGTCCGGTCGAGTGCCCACCGAAGTATCTGCATACCGCGACTACGTGCAGAGAGTCGAGGAGCCTATCGGGACTGAAGGACCTGCCCCAGAACCGCAAGTACCCGCGAGATCAGCTGAGGTTTTGTAGAAAGTGATGCATGTTGTTGCTGCATCTGCTAGAGCTGCTGAGGTTGCCAAAGTACCAGATGAACCGAGAGAGCCAAACCCTGACTGTTGGTTAAAGTCTTTCAACCAGCTAAAGGTTCTTCCTTTCGAAGGAAAGAACGGATTAGAGGTGGAGCTTTGGCTAGGACACGTGAATTCTGCTACGGAGGCGATCCGTTGCCCAATGGGTCGTCGAGTCGATATAATACAAACTTTGTTGCGAAATCAGGCTCATCACTAGTGGAGGGTCATCCGCAGTTAGGCCACGACTTATGAGCAGATGGAGAATATGATCAGAGATCGCTACTGCCCCGCAACGATGAGGAAAGATCGACTACAATTTCCTCTCGGCTGGATTCGACGATATTCCTATTGTTGAGATTGTCAGCAAGTTCCATGAGGAGTTGTCATTGCTGGATCCGTCTGCACCACCCAAGGATCAGCATGTATATTTGTTCTTTCGGAGGTTGAGAGAGTCTACTTACTCTTATCTTGTTGGTTTCAATTTTGACTCCTTAACGAACTATCAAGATAGAGCATCTACTTACGAGAGAGACCAACCGGGTCACAGGAGAGCTTCGCATGCAAGAGGTCCCGAGAAGAGACGGAGGATTGGACCAACGAGTACGGGAGCTGGAGCTTCTGGATTTGGGCGTAGTCAGACGCTAGGACGTTCTAGTTTCCAGTAGACAATGCATAGTTCCGACAATGACGACAGTGTTATAAATGCGGAGGTATCGGACATATGAGAGCTGATTGTAAGAAGGCTGCAATGACTTGCTTTTCTTGTGCAAGCCCGGACATAGATCTGCGTTTTGCCGTCAGGGCAAGGCACCATCACAATAGGGTTCATCACCTGCTAGCGTTGCCGGAGGTGGGTAGACACCGCCTTAGTATCACTCTCACCAATAACAGAGATTTCCTGGTTATTCCACTCCTCAGGGTTCCGCCCAGGGACAAGGGAGAGGTAGAGGACGAGATAGTAGTACTTTCGACACCAGAGATGCTTCAGCTAGAGTTTATGAGCTTAGGAGTGCAGTGGTGTCTACAGTGCTAGCGACCACATGTATCATTCATATTAATGGTTTTCCTGTCCGAGTTCTTTTCGATACTAGTGCTACGCATTCTTACATCTGATGCATGTGTAGATAGATTGACCTTAGTTATCGTAGAGAGGAGATCCTTTTTTATAGGATTACCCGATGGGGGTAAGATCAGGGGTACACGTGAGGTTCGCGATTACCCTATTAGATTGGGAAGTCGTGATTGGTCAACTGACTTCTTCGTCACGTACTTAGTAAATGAAGAGGTTATTTTGGGCATAGATTGGATGGATCGA
This sequence comes from Fagopyrum homotropicum, assembly GCA_033239125.1. Classification (NCBI taxonomy): domain Eukaryota; kingdom Viridiplantae; phylum Streptophyta; class Magnoliopsida; order Caryophyllales; family Polygonaceae; genus Fagopyrum; species Fagopyrum homotropicum. The sequence goes on from BSWB01000007.1 coordinate 105,275,147, forward strand.
CATTAGGTTGTTCTAGACATCGGCAAGAGGACCGTGACTACGGAGTCAGGTTATGTAGATATTTTACGAGGTTGGGATCTCGGAAAGACCGGTACAGTCATAAGTGTAGATCGAGCTGCGAGACTTATCGGTCAGGATTCCGAGGCTTTTCGATGCTATGCCATGAAGAATAGTACGAGTCCAGCCCTAGAGGAGATTCCGGTAGCGACCGAGTTTATTGACCTGTTTAGAGAGCCATTAGGTTTCCCTCTACAGAGGAGTGTAGACTTTGGCATTGAGTTAGAGCCTGGGACGAGACCGATATCGAAGGCTCCCTATCGCGCGGCGCCTATCGAGATGTTTGAGCTTAAGAAGCACCTCGAGGAGTTAGCTGAGAAGGACTTCATTCGTCCTAGTGTATCTTCTTGGGGCGCACCAGTACTCTTCGTCAAGAAGTAAGGCGGGCGATGAGGTTGTGTATTGACTACCGAGAGCTTAAAAAGGTGACAATCAAGAATAAGTACCCATTGTCTCGTATCGACGATCTTTTGGATCAGCTGCATGGAGCTTCTGTGTTTTTGCGGATCGATCTGAGATGCGGATATCACTAGTTGAGAGTGAGAGAGTAGGACATATGCAAGACGGCATTTCGGACCAAGTATGGTTACTATGAGTTTGTAGTGATGCCTTTTAGGCTCACAAATGCGCCATCCGTGTTCGTAAAGTTGATGAACAATATCTTCATCGACTTTCTATACTAGTTCGTGGTGGTCTTCATCGATGATATTCTGGTATACTCTCGCAGTAGAGAGGAGCACACATGAGACTTAAGGATCGCACTCCATGTCCTGCAGGATAGAGAGCTTTATGCCAAGCTCTCTAAGTGCGAGTTTTGAATATCTGAGGTGGCCTTTCTTGGTCACATTGTTTCCTCCGAAGTGATCAAGGTATATCCAAAGAAGATTGAGTATGTAGTATCTTGGCCGCCTCCTAGGAACGTTAAGGAGGTACGCAGCTTATTAGGCTTCGATGGCTACTACCGCATATTTGTGGAAGGCTTTTCGGTTATTGCCCGACCAGCTACTTCCTTGCTGAAGAAGTTTACGAGATTCGTGTGGTCCGAGCTGTGCCTGCAGAGTTTTGAGGAGATGAAGTGGAGTTTGACTTCCGCTCCTATCCTGGCCCAACCAGAGTTTTGAGGAGACGTGGCCGGTAAGTCGATTGGCAGAGGAGTTCACTAGGCAGATAATGCGACTTCATGGATGTAATAACTAGGATTTCCGAATTCTAATTAATGTTGATTAACTTAATCATTGATAGTAATTGACATATAACTTGCGAAGATTGCGCAAGTGGTGAGTATGAGTCCCACCGTTATGTTCCTGACGTAATTTTGGACGTATGGGGAGATTTTTACTTTTTCGTCCGGGTAATTATTTTTACCCTCCGGTGAAATTTGGAGTATTTGGGAGCTCCAATTAATAAAAATGCAGTTGAGAGAAATGATCAAGACATCGGATATATCCTAAATATGAAATAACATGAAGAGACAAAACGGCCAAAAGAGTCGCATTTTGTTTCTTAACGGCTAAGAAAGACGGCTTAGGAATACACGTTTTTCGAGGCAGTTGTGAAATAATAATCCCTACAATATTCTAGATTTATTATTCTCATTTCGAGAATTTTGGAGAAGGGGGTTCAACCCTCCCTTTGGATCGGTAAAAGGATAATTATCAACTTCGCTAAAGGATAATTATCGTCTTCACTATAAATAGCGTAAAATCCTTTATTAATTTACTTCCTTTCACGCTTCCTCATAAAAGCTCTGATTTCTCTCAACCTTCAAACTCATATCTACTCTCTGTTTCTAATCCGATTTCAATTCCGTTTGAGTTTCGGGATTCGTCTTTTCATTCTCTTCATATCGGTACCGATTTTCTGCATTTCCGAGTATAT